>JAQISU010000007.1:2280000-2665067 GCA_029339505.1 Unio delphinus | reverse complement strand
AGAGAGAGAGAGAGAGAGAGAGAGAGAGAGAGAGATCGCCGCATTAAACCATAATTTTTATATCTGTATCATAAAACGTGTTCTGTTATCAATCCGAAATATCCGTCCCGGTTATCTTGTTACACTACACCTATTAAAGTTACAGATAAATAGATAAATGCCAGCGCTAGATCTATTGCAACAGATTGCCACGAACACAACACCGGTGAAAACAACTATGATATCAGTGAGCACAACCAATCCTGAATTCAGTATTATTTTTCGAACGGCAATTTCAGCATATCTGAACCATTTGGTGGATTACCTCCAAATAATTCGCTTGCACTTGCAAACAAAATTAACCAGATGAAACCCAAGATTTCTTTGCTATTTCTTTTCCACAGGTAGTAATCAGATTGAACAAATCAACGTTAAATTCCAGCGCAGAATAAAATATATTTAAATTAAAAAATATTTTTTGGGACAGCACAACCTTTAACCTCTAGGTTTGAGTGTTTTAGCGGGTTCAAAGCACATTAAGGACAGCGTCGTATCCTAGCAGGTTCAAAGGCATATTAAGGACAGCACAACCTTTAACCTCTAGGTTCGAGTGTTCTAGCAGGTTTAAGGTACTTGAAACATATAACCTTAATTAAGGACAGTACAACCTTTTAACCCCTAGATTATCACCATATCCTAGCAGGCTCAAAGGCAGATTAAGGACAGCACAACCTTTAACCTCTAGGTTCGAGTGTTCTAGCAGGTTCCAAGGCATATGAAAAACACAGCATAAAGATATAATACGAAGACACGAAACACAATCCCCCGTTGTGTGAGTCACTAATCTGTCAAATAACAGTCTAGCGCCTAAGGGAGATGTGGTTGGTGAATTACTTATTACGATGGCCTCTCTACGTTCAACCGATTATGTACACACCCACCCACCCACCCTATCGGACATCAAACCCGGGTGAGTACAACGATCACCCAAAATGATTCGAATCATGGTGAGACGTGTGTACATAATTCTGTTGAATTTCGATTTGAGGTCTTGTCCCTCATTTTTCAGTTCAGTAACAATTCAGTAGTATGTGAATGGAGAGAGATTGCACATTTTTAATACTGAACATCATAATATATTTTACTGAAAAATATATTAAATAAATAGTATAGTAATATAAGCAACATAACTACAGAGAGTCGGTCTCTTTTTGTTTATATTTTTTTGAGATAGCAGACTTGTATATTTTATTTGCTACGAAATGTATTGATTTTGATTGAATATCAAAATATTTGGCACCTGAATTTATTGATGGAAATAGTATTTCTTCGTCCGTCTCTATATTGATAGACTTAATCGTCCTTTTTCCTATTGTTTTACATTTACCAGTATACCACATACAGAATTCTTTCTTTCTTTCTTTCTCTCTCTCTCTCTCTCTCTCTCCTCTCTCTCTCTCTCTCTCTCTCTCTCTCTCTCTCTCTCTCTCTCTCTCTCTCTCTCTCTCTCTCTCTTTCTCTCTCTCTCTCTGCGTGCTAGCTTTCAGATTATCCAAGGAATTATTTTTCGGATCTGAATTGATATAATCAATGACAAGACCGTCTTGGATTATTCAATACGAACCTGTGACAAAGATGTGCTCTTTCTTAATTTATTTAATTAATACTGAACTTGAGATAACCAGTATTAATGATATAACCAACCGGTTTCTTTAGTCGACAAATCCTGATAACACCATCACGATTTGCTTCGTAGTACGTTATGATAGGGTGTCTCATGAATTCCTTTTGCTCCATTACATATAAACATATTTTTTTTAAAACTCATTATTTGCTTTGATCTTTACTTTGAAATCTAATCAGATAATCTTCCGGGGTTTTTATAATTCTGTCGCTATCATTATTTTTAAAATCCTATCGTTTCAGTTCTCTGTATCTTTTAACACCACATTGCATGCACAAGCGTGTTTGCCCTCGTACTCCAACACCACATCATAAGCACGGTTTCGGTCCTAGACTTCCATCTCGGACACCTTGCGAGTGGATTCCGCAGAATTCGTTTACGCAAGATCTGTTACAAGGAGTAACAAAGCCGATCATCAACCACTTGCAGAGATTCCTTGTTTTCATCATTATATATGTAATATTTTTAATTTAAATACTTGTTTTAATTAGAATGATGGGGGAATTCGAGAGATTATCCAAGATCGAGCTTTCTAAATATAAAAATAAATAATCTTGACAGAATATTCCCTGTGCCGATGCGAGATCTGGTTGATCCGACAGATAAGACATTGATCAATAAAATACATGACGCCAAAAAAAGAATTTCAGAAAAATGAAGCATCTCATGTGTAGTCGACTTTTAAGATTATAAGTGACACTAAAAATGTAGATGCTACGATGAACGACAAACGAGCAGCGATGATAATTAACTACCTTGACGATAGAAAATAAAAATAAAATTTATCGTACTATCAGTTACAGACAATTGGATTATTCGCGATAAACATGATCCTGTTATGCGTAACGAAAAAACTGCCATACTGATTAAAGGTTCCAAACCAGGGATGCTGACCGGTATTGACAGACCATATTACGAAAGATCTTATCCTGTAGCAGCAGTTATTTATGGGATGTATCCACTTGAGGAACCCAACATTGATAATCTAAAGCCGATGAAATTCTCGAAGATAAATTGTGTGGCCGAACGAATAACGGAACATTTCACTGTTTCGACTCGTAGGATGGGGTTAACGGATAACCGACGTGTTATAAATAAATTCGTAGGCTGGAATAGTCAAAGATACCGGAGCATCTATCAAAGATGTTGCTGAACTAGGAAAGAAATTAAAATTTCCTATAACAGTATAAACGATAACAGGAGAGATCTTATACGAATCGAAATATAAATCAAGGGGAGCTTCAATCGAAATTGTTGATCATAATGCACATGTGTGCACTAATGCAGTAACAGTATTTCCACGCACGAGGACGGTTAAATTCTATAACGGTGATATGTTTGACTTTATTAACGAAATAAATAAAAACGATCCTGTATCCGTGTGGTTGCTTAGTTCTGAAAATGAATCCGATCAGTTTGTAAGACCAAATGGTGATATTTATCGAACAGAATCCCTCCACGAGAAAATGAGAAAATATACTCCTGACGAAAAATTACTCGATGAATTTTTTTACTGTTTCATCAGTTGCAGCTCATTTTGCTAAAGAGAGAAATTCCTGGAAACCAACTCCGTTTGATTTTCTTGATGATATAATATTAAGTTGTGTTGAATGTGGTCACGGTGGACTGTGGAACCGTGACTACTCGCGTAAAGATGTTATCTCGGTTGATATGGTTGCATGTTATCTTGGAAGTTTTTTGGATACGGAGAGTGTTCTGGGTATTTTAAAAGATTCGGTCACCCGACACACGAGATGACGCGAGTATCAATAAATGGATTATTACCTGATTTTGATATTACCGGATTTGCATGTATCGAATCATTCGAGTTTATAGAAAATCTTCATCCGATTTGTTATGTTTGTTCTGTAGACATTTTTTCAGAAAAGAAGTGGGCTCCAATAGTACTGTTACGATATATGCTCGATTGTTTAATGTTGACGTTGATTGTCGGTGAAGCGATTATATCATACCGAATGCAGACCGAGGTTTGGTTACCACAACAAAATAAAAATTTTGAAGAAGAAAATCTTGATAAAACCGACTTTAAAAATAAAATTGCAAAAGATCTTGACAGGAAAATAATAGGTAAATTTACCCAAGGAGGATCATACGATCATAAACGACATTGAACAAGATTGATCATGGACGATGCTGAATTAATTTTTATAATCGCTGATACAACGAAAAGAAATACATTCAGAAGTCGGGATACAGCTTTCTTATAAAATGGAACTAAGTTCGGTACAATTGTGAGTTATATTGACGGTGAATCACCGCAGTATACCCATTTAAGATCTTCGATGCTCGCATACGTTTCGATTAATCTATTATCAATGATAAATACAATTCTATATTTTGCTGTCAGAGTAGCTACCGATTCGTTTTATATCAGTAAAAAGTATTCAAAATTACTAGGCCAACTAAATATCATCAATCATGCACCATGGGGTGAATGGAGAATAAAAAAAGAAAATATACTCAGTTATTCTGAATCAGCAGATGTTCCAATCAAAGATATTTACCATAGAAATAATCAGATATTAAAACCATCGTCTGCACCATCAATATATGATCCCGTAGCTAGACACAAAACGATTATCTCAATGGACGGACCTGGAGGATCAGAAAAGAGTACACGTGCGATTGAACTATTTCAGAATTACGATATTATCGTTTTGAGATCTAAACACAGACTTGCGCGAGAAATGACCCAATGAGAAACACAGTCATGTACTTATCACTGCTTTTTCCGATGGAGCGGAGACGCATGGACTCCTGATCGAATGGGAGATAAATATATTCCGAAGATCATAGTTTGGGATGCGATATGTACTGTATCGCTGGAAAATCTGAAAATATTTGTTGATTGGTTGTTGACGAAAAACACTGCTGTAATAATGTGTGGTCAATTGCCACCCTTTGTGGACCGACTCCACACGAATGGCTAAAGAGATCAGTTGACTATTACGAAGAAATAACTGACAATCATAGAGCACTTGATTTAACATTGAGAGAGTTTAAAAAATTAATCAGATTACAACCGAATAAAATTCAGTGTGAAGTAATGCGTACTATATATTTTCAGAAACCTCTTTCAACGACTTATGGGATACGTGGAGACCAAATGATCTGATAGTTGCAAGTAGAAAGATAGTTTGTGACACAATTCAACAAAAATTATTTCTGTTACATAAAGAAAAATTCGTAGAGTTGCCGGTACCATTATGTTATCGCCCAGCAGATACGCGACGACAGAATATTCTCTTTGACATACTAGGACAGACGGAGAAAAAAAATCTCGTGTTGAATGATATTGCTTTAGTTGATGTCAATGTTGTTTATAGCGCGTTATCGGATTGGACACTAGGATACGCAATGACAATACATTAATCTCAAGGATTAACTATTTCTGATACAGGTGTCTGGATTGTGGATGATCATATCAAGTGGTCGAATTTAGTTTATCTTGCGGTGTCTCGCGTCAGGAAAATATGTCAGCTACGTAGGATTGTCGTGGATGCGTCAGAAAACTTTGGCAATGTTGACAATGATATAGTAAGAAAAAAATTAGATAGCTATAAACAGTGTGATAAAAAATAAACGCGACTTCGATCTTGACGTGCAATTTATCAAAACATTGAAACAACAACAGGATAATCACTGTGCAAGCTGTAATTGTATAATGCTGTGGCAATACTAGAGTAAAATTCCTAGAAAATTTACCGTAGATAGAAAAGATAACAGTCTTGGTCATACACGTGATAATGTGATGTTAACTTGTCTTAAGTGTAATCGGCGTAGATGTGCTAGTTAAGTGAATGTGGTGGTAATTGTGTATCTTCGGGAATTACCTGTAATTATTCACGTGTAAATCCACGTTGAGGGGCATTTGAATCTAATCTGTAGATTGCAGGTCTACCTGTGGATCGTACCACGTTGGATATCTTGTGTGTAGTAATACTACAAATTGGATCTGTCGCTCTTTTTCTTCCTCCTTCAAGTTCACCTCGTTCGTATAAATACTGACGATGACATTATCTAATATTGGCTGCGGTGAAAAATTATGCTGTATTGGTATATATTTCCTTGTAATCGCATTAATAGGTTTCATGGCAGTTGTTCGAGTAACCTCATTGTTTAATGCAGCTATCACACTTGGTAATCTTGCAACCCATTCACGAGATCTTGTATCCTGAATGAATTCCTTCGCGTATTGGTATCCAAATAATCGTTCAGCAAGTGTTCTATTAAATCGTTCTACGATCGCTTGAGCACGATGAATTCCAGCATGTCCTCGTCGTATTTTAACATTATGTCGCTTCCTCAATGATGATACTGCACCAAGCAATTTTTTGCCAGGATCGACTTTTAATAGTTGTGGCCATCGCAAGGGTCCTCGTCGATAAATCCGTTCGAAGGCAGATGCAGCTTCGGTAGCTGTTTTAGTTGATAATGGTTCAGCTTCTTTATATCTACTTGCAGCATCAACAACGGTTAATGCGTATTTAAATGTTACTCTACGTATACGATCATGAGGTAAAAACAGGATATCAGCCTGATGAACTTCATTAGAAACTTTAACATCAAAATGTGCGTAATCGATTCGTTTAGGTGGTGGTAGGTAAATTTGCCATATTGCTTGTCGTGCTAACCACGCTGCAACGGTAGAACGTGTGACCTTTTCTGCATTAGTGAGTGTATCGATTGCTGCTCTACCTTTCCAGTATCCTCTTGGGACTATAATAAATTGATTCCATTATAATTAGTTACCAGCACCTGTTGCTAATTTGGTTTTCATCGCAGATTTTACTAACCAATTGGCTAATCTTTCCTTGAGATTTTTTTTTTTTTATGGAATTGAATGTATGAATCAATTTCACATCTGCGATATGTCGTTATTCTAAATCTTTACTTTTATAAGCTACATCATGAACGTGACACGCTTTATTGATTGCATTTACCGGATATTCACCGGATATTGTTTGATCTTGTTCATCAAGTCTGATATCAAGAAGAGTGCCAGGACCGCAGTAATTATATCCTGGAAGATGATCTTCTCCGGGATATTTAGCCCACGGAGTTCCTGGAAATTTTGACATTAATGTTGCAATGTCACCACCGGATTTTTTTTGGTTAAGAGGAAAATTTCTTTCTGCCACATACGAAACATTTTCCACTGTATGCTATTCTTTTATTTTTTGTTGTAACCGTAGATAAATCAGTAGTTGGAGTTTTAACTTTACAGCGTAAACAATATAAATCCATGATATAATTATACCAAGGATGTAATTGATTTTTCAGCGACACGAAAGCAAGAACAGGTAAAACATCATCCAGCGTTACCAAATTCTATCAGAATGATACTAATAGGCGTGTCTGGATCTGGTAAAACACAATTATTACTTAATTTGATAATGAGATGGTTGAAATGGAATAAATTTTATTTAGTTGCACCATCTGTCGATGATCAGAGATGCTACGAAGTACTTAAGGAATTTAATGAAAACGCACGATTGCTGAGCGGTGATGATATTATTGATTTTATAGCCGACATTGATGAAGCACCATCTGTCAATGATCTCGATGGATTCGTTAATAATTTAGTTGTGTATCATGACGTAATGCTAGATAAACAATGAAATCCGGCAAGAACATGTTCTCGAGGAAGACATAAAAATACTGATGTTATTTATGTAGCTCAGCGGTATACGCAAATTCCGAAAGTAATCAGAGACAATTGTAATATTTTAGCTGTATTTAATGGAATAGATACACACACGCTAAGAAATATTCATCAGACCTGGTGTAGCGGAGATATGGATATAAATAAATTCAAAAATTTCTTTTCACGTGCACAAGCAAAACCGTATGGTTTTATAACAATAAATCTGCATGATACCAGGACAAGATATCGTGTAGGTATCGATAAAATATTTGGCTAATTTGTAGCAGCAGAGAGGGCGTGACTTCAGTTTGGTCGTCAGCGGGATAAACAGGTTGCATAAAATTTAGATAAAAATCTCGGTAAATTAGGGGGTTTTGTTTAATATTTTTTTTATATATTTCGTAGGAAGGTTATATTTTAGGCAAATGACGATTCAGCAAAAACGTCTGTTCGCCCTCTCTGCTGCTCAACATAAACCCTTATTCCTGAAAGCAAACAGCAAGCGATCGAGTCACTTTGCCTTCTTCTGTGCACAAAGGCTCCAAGTTGTACGAATCTAGCAGGATATCAGCTGCAGAGCTGTCGTGGCAAGCCAGAAAAGCACGTGTCATCAACCGTCCTGGAAATATCTTACTCAACCCCTGTTCCTCGTGCAAACGAACTTTCCGTGCAAGGGTTGGCCACATCAGTCACCTGCGCACACACATAACAGAACCAGCCCCTCAAACCTTCGGATGACTAGGGAGGTCCTCGTCGAATCGACAGAAGAAGAACAGAGATTTATGTGATCAATCTATTTTGGGAAAACCTACGAGTGTCGAGAGCTTTCTAGACAATCATGTGATCAAACTATTTAGAACTTTCCAAACGTGACGGGTTTCTCTAAAGGTTTTACTTTTAAAGACAGTGAAGCGCTCTCCCTCAATCAGTGAAGTGGGCGGGATGTCTGTGAAATATATTTTCTTAAATTACGTGCGGTAATTTATACACGCTTTATTAATTTTACAAGTCGATAAATAACTAACTGAACACGTGTTTTTCTGCCTTGATTTTGTCTGTTAGAAACATAAATTATCCTTCTACTAATTTGATTTATTATATAATCATGCTGCTTCACTGATATGAATTATGACAAAGTTATTTAATTCATTATGATGACAAAACAAGTAGCGATTTACGGACAAACATGTACTACAAAATTATTTCCCTTCCTTCAGGTCACTAACTTTAAGAAAGGGAGGTAGCTACTGAATTACTCTCTACCAAAGAAAGATGCATAACAGTAGTTATCTCCATGTACTAATACTGAATATCAGAAAACAATTAATTAATCTCGATATTTTTGTTTTGGCAAATTGTCCCGAGTTCAGTATGTTATAAACGTTTTCCCAAGCTTCTGAATATCTTACATTCTTTCTGACTGGTGAAAACCCACAAAATGATAGATTATATAGTAATTTGTGCATTTTCGCCATAACATTAGTATTACAGCTCACACAATGATTATTTTGCCTTTGTTTTAATTTCATGACAAATTCAGTATCAAGGTCAAAGTCGCGTTTATTTTTTGTCACTCTGTTTATAACTACCTAAATTTGTATTATTATATAATTGTCAATAACATAGCCAGTGGTTTATGTAACGGCTATGATAACCCTCCGCAACTGAGATACTCTTCTAACTCGAGACACCGCGAGATAAACTAAATTTGACCGTTCGATACGATCATCAGTGATCAAAACAACTGTATCAGAGATGGTTAATCCTTGAGATCGTCATTGTGTATCTTAACGTCCATTGAGTTTTGTCCATTACTAACGCGCTCTCAATAACATTGACATCAACTAAGACAATAACATTTAATACGAGATTTCGTTTCTACGACGATCCTGGTATATCAACGCCGATATTCTGTCGTCGCATTTCAATCGGTCGATAACATAATGGTACGGTAATTCAAATCATTTGGTCTCCAAAATTTCCAAAATGTACTAATATGAATTTCTGAAATTATATCACGCATTATTTCACTCTGACTTTTATTCGGTCGTAGTCTGGTTAATTTCTTAAACTCTCTTAATTCTGGATCAAGTGCTCTATTTTCATCAGCTATTTCCTCATAATAATCAACAAAATTCCTCAGCCATTTATGTGGAGAAGATCCAACAAAAGGTGGTGGTTGACCGCCACACATTAATACAGCAGTATTTTTTCCGATATTTTTCTCTCTCGATATATTCGACATTTCAAGAAATGCTGATTAATATTTCTAATGACACTGTATATAATTCATCCCAAACGATAATCCTTGGAATGTATTTTTTCTCCCAATCGCCCAGGAGTCCAATTATCTCCCTTACATCGAAAGACTCTACGATAAGTACATGATTTAATATTTCCTTCTCTCATTTCTCTTGCAAGTCAGTGTGTAGGGTTTTAAACGATCATATCAAAATTCCGAAATAGTTTAATTACAATAGTTGTTGTACAAGAGCCTCCTGGTCCACAAAAACAAACTGTTTTTGGTCTAACTACGGAATCATGAACGGACGGTGCAGATGATATATTTAATGTCTGAAATGTTCTGCTATACATATCCTTAATTTAAACATCAGCGGATTCAGACAAATCGAGTATATTTTCATGTTCTATTCGGATATCAATACGCGAAGGAAATAATTCAGAAATATATAAGATCTAACGAATGGGTTGTAAGATTCAAGACGTTCGAAGTCAGGTAGCTCATGAACTGGCCATCCATACCGCGACTCAACCCACACAGGTAATTCGAAACAATCAGCCCTGCCACAGCAGAGAGACCATACGAATACTAGGGACAGGGGCTATTTTCAATAAAATGTGCAATATATATCTCACCTATGATATCAGACACATTCTGACATCATGGTAGATATGATATCGAGCATGTAAAAGATCGTTTGGATCTTAAAATCAATTCTGATCTCCATCGTTCAAAATCCTTCACTATGCATCGAAAGTGGAATATGGTCTAGGTTTGAACAAAGCAAATTTCTAGAAAAGCTCATTTCAAAGAAATTCGAGCCTTTAGCCTCCACTTCGATAAAGCTACAATCATGCAAATATCTCTCCTTAGAGCTATAGCTTCAACATTCTGGGTGAGCGAGTCACATTCCATTTCCGTCGACCCGAACTATAGTCAGTTTAAGTCAGATGGTTCAGCGGTCAACTTGACACAAACAGGCTTTATAGCCGAAAATTGGCTGCCGTCTGTCCGCAATCAGAGTCGTCTCTCACTCGCTATCTTCGACAGCCAGGTCGAGAGCATATGCCATGCAAAATCATGTTCTCGTACTCGTGTTTTACCTGAAACACACTTGACAAATCTTGGCACGACAAACGCCTCTTTCTTCCAGCAAAATCCGGGAAACAGTATACCACCCCTCAAGCTCTTGCTTCGTGTCTAAAATGGGTTATACGCTGGGCGTGCTCTGAGGTTTCACGCGATCAGAGTCGACTCATCAAAATTATCACGCATGAGATTAGAGCGATCTCAGCGAACACTGCATTCAAACGTAACGTTTTGATCCGAGATATACTGAAGCTATTGATTGGAATGTAGATTAAACCTTATCGACTTTCTATCTTAGAGATTTAGCTTCGCAAAGGCAAACATTGAATTTAGTATGTCCGGTAGAGCAGCCCAGATGAACACCAGACCGGATTAAAACAATTAACACGGCATATCAGCTTCGCTGGATTCGCCAGTTAAATTTTGTAGGTAAGAAGATTTCAGTACTTATCTTCGTAGTCGTTTGTAGGGGTCAGAGATCAAGTGACAAAAGGCTGTGTTGCTTATGTAATTAAGAGAACGGGATATTGTTAGCATGGTGAGTCGAGATATCATTCCAAAGAAGGATATGTGAGGTAGAGGTCTGAAGCTCTGCATTCCCTCCTCATATAATATATTCTCATAACGTTAATGTGATTGTAGAACGTTATCTTAAGGGAAAACAATTTTTTAAAGTAATTTTTGTTTATCCAACAACTTAGGCAATCACGTTGCTTAAAAACCCTCCTACCCTCAATTGCAAGCATCCTCGTTAGTATCTTGAACAATTGAAAAGCTAGAGACACCTGGCGGTTACACGGTGACGTAATGGGCAAGAGTTATTGCCCTTTGTATGTATGAGACTGGAAAAGACTGATTTTCGTCTTTTAGTAAGGCTGGATTCGTGAGGTAGCAGGCTATACCGTTAATGGTAATGTGATTGGGTACGTATTCTCAGAGAAATACAATTTACTTAAAAATGTGCCTTCCTGAAAGAGTACAAAGGGAAAACATCTGAAGGAAACAGGAGAAAGACGTGTTACATGGTTCCTGCACCAAAACGACTTTCGTTTTCCAAGAGATTTTAATGATAAAAATGACAAGTTTAGAAGTAATGTATGGGTCTAGTATGTCGATGCTGATGCCAACATTGGGTTGCTTTGACCAGACTTACTTGCTTCACATCTTGATAAATGAAACTAAGAGACTCAGTTTGCGGCCATGATTGGAACGGGGTGAGAAAGGGATATGTTATGGGGTTTCCAGCACTTCCCTCGCAAATTGGCAAAGAAAAACATACGCACACAAACATACAGTCACTTGTTAATTGAATTTTGAACATCGTTTTATTCTTGCATACGTTTACTGGCTATTGTATATACTTTTAGCCAAACAAACCCCAGACTTCTGCATTGGTGCTCTTTGAGGAAACTCGGGGCCCCTTTTAAATTGTGGAAAACCTACCCCTCCCCCACCCATAATTAACTTTTCTATTGCGTCTCTGATTTCATATGTGATGACAAGGCTGACGCTTACATGTCGGAAGTGTTGATTTACTTTGAAAATATTCCACAGAATGCTTTCAATTTCGAAAAAAATTACTTGCTGCAGCTATTAATGAAAATGCGCATCTTCTAACTACACAAATTGGAACTATATTTTATAACGGGGCATCCTAAATCATTTTTAAAAAATTGGGAGTAATGAATATTTGGTCTTGCAAATGTATATGGTAGAAGGCAAACTATTCAACAACAACAAAAAATAAAAATAAAGAAACTTCCAGTGCTGAAAAGGAAATCGATGACTGTGGATGCATACAAATGATCATGCATGTTTGTATAAATCTCTTAGTTACCAGGCTCAACCGTAGCTTCGAAGTTATATGACAATGTTGCGAAATCATTCACTGCACTGCAAAGTTGCTGTCAAAAAAAGGAAACAAATATAAAATTCGGGACATTTTTTGGACAAATAGTAAATTTTAAGGAGGTTTCCATGATGTTTTCGTTGAATTCAAATTTCACATGGATTCCAGGACCTCCTTGAAACTCAGGAGGAAAAATGACAAAGGTCTTCTGAAAACATGGAGCTAATGTGATCCACAAGCCGTATAACGATATCTGCTCAGTATTGGTACATCCCCAAAACCACTCTCCTTTGATTAATAACTGCTCAATAATCTAATTATGTTAGACACTACACTGGGGGAGACTGTTAGAAGCCTTGAAACACCAACAGAGAATCCCTGACAGCAGCTGGTGAACGCTGCAAAGAATCTAGGCATATTTTCTGCGGGGATAACATCGGTAGAGAGAATAATGCCTTCAGGAGAAAAATGTGAAGCTACTGAAATCATGGAGGGGGGCCAGTGTTGAACCGTGATTCCAGATCAGATTATTCTGCCCATATATAAAATAAAAATAATTTTGTCATGTAATCATCTTCAGTTGATCAAGTGACTATAGTGCATAAATCGTTCCTCAGATGTATAAAGGTCGAAATATCAGGACTCAAAAACTTGTTTTGCTACGGAAAAGAATATAAGTTAAGTCTTATCAACTGCATATGGCTGTTGCAGGTACACTATTAATTCTCGATTTTTTTATTTTAAAAAAATAGAGCTGAGGCCTGCTATTGGTCTGATGTGTTAGACACACATGTATCTAACGAAACTGAATCCTGACAAACACAATAAAGCAAGTATTGTGTAATGAGTATTTTGGACCGGGGTTACAGCTATAACACATGGCCTTCTATTCCTCTAGTCTTCTAGGACTTTTATTATCAAGACGTTGGTAGCAGGCAAATACACATAACCCTCTCAAATGACTAACAGTGCATCCGTGAACCAAGCGTTAGAGTCCAGAACCAATGAGACAAAGGTAGCTCATTTTTGGTTCCATCTTGTTGCAAATGGTCGATCACATGGTTACCCCAATCCGATAGAAGTGTCCATATAGATAACCTGACCCTTTCTGAGAAGAAGAAAAGCTTGAATATCAAGTCTGATGTGAATGTGTCTGATTATCATCTAAAGTTGACAGCTTTGATAAAGACACTGCCAAACCAGCATGCATAGGTAGGGCGATTCGGTAAGTCACAACTACAGAGTTTATGTCATAATCATGACTGACTTACTGCACTGTCTACCCTTCTATAGTTGAAGTCATTCATGATGGCTTTCATATATAGGTTCATATGAAAAGGCAGTTAGCCTGGTCCCCGTTCGCTGTTGAGCATATTCAAATTCGGTCAATAAATAGGTTATTCAAGTGGTATGTGCCGACATTAGTACTAACACTTCCGGTTGGGTTTGCTCCAGAGGAATTCCTATCACGAGTCAAACGTAGTTGACCTACTGACACATGAATTACCGTACTTCATTGATGATTACATTTTGAATCGGTGGACTCGAACAGTGTGTTAATGATCCAGCAAAGGTATTCGTAACGGAAATATATAAAGACTGCCAAGCGAGACCAAAGCTGCAGCTGCATTACCAACTTGTTGGAAATGACTGTACCAATTTGAAAATCCACACAAGGTTTAGGTAACCGGGTGGGCAAAACACTGGGATGGATGAAAGTCTGAATCCTCCCCCCCCCCCCCCGAATTCATGAGAAAACAGAGATGATTTAAAAGGGACAGAGAAGATATTGCTATATTGTTTGTTTTTAAAAAAATTATTGATCGACCGTAAATTCTACCATTATCATACAGGAAGTCAAATGAATATGGTGGCAACACAATCCATAATTTGGTAAAGACATCGGAGTTCATATTTAGATTACATAGAAAGACTCAAAGTAGGTAAAATTATTGTGGTAAGCAAATCAATGAAATGTATGTGAAGCCATGTGTATAATAAAAGTAGGCATGTGAAAGATCAAGACTGATGGTAAACATTTCCCTTTGGATGGAGAGGCATATATATCTCTGTCGCTATTTTGAACTTCTGTAGACGAATGAATTCAATGAGCTTATTTAAGTCTGTCATCAACCTAAACCTACTGATGGTCTCTTTAGTATGAAACCGTCATGAACAGAAGCTGGAGACTGTGGTCATCATACAATCTTTATTAATTCTTTGTCAATGAGCAATGAATCTCCTGCTGCAGAATTGCGTCCTTTCAATCTATCAGCACAACCATTTGAGGGGAAGAGGCAAAAAAAAAGAGGGGTGGAATAAACAAAACCCGTCCATAATCACTTGGAACACATATTCATTATGCAACAATAAGTTCATACAATGTGATTTGAATCATAGCAATCTGTCACAATGTCTATGGTGGTTTGGGTGTTAAGTCGGTGACAAAACACAGGAGGCATGATTTGGATAAACTTGGTTTGTTACCTCTCCTAAAAGGGTGCCGGATAAACTAATTCAACTGTTATCTGTTGGCATAAAATTGAAATCTGAATAGCACTTGGAACATACAAGATCCTTTACTTAGATTGCCTGCATATGGCAGGGAAAACTGGTTTCTAAAACAAGAATAAAAGTGGAGCAGCTTGTTTGAGGGGAAGTCCATGAGCAGCCTATGTTTTTATCGTTACTCGATCGCTTATTTGCTTCCAGAAATCAGAGTTTTATATTAAACGATTTCAATGCAGCTTTCAGATCGTCTTTGAAGCGTTTCTTCTGACCTCCGTGGGGTTACTGTCCTTGCTGTAGCTCGCCACAGAAGAGTCTCTTAGGCAGCCGGTGGTCTGGCAAACGAACATGTCCCGCCCAGAATAGCTGGCACTGCACCGGGATGATGTGGATGCTGGGCAGACCTGCTTGGGCGAGTACCTCATTTTTTGGAACCTTGTCCTGTGAACTTTGGTGTGAAAGTGGTTCAGATGCCTGGTGTGGCATTGGTACACCGTCAACGTTTAACTTTAGTTTGGTCTTGATGATGATCACTCTTCTATTCCAGATGCTGGTATACAAACTGCCGAAAGTTGCGTTAGCTCTTGCAATGCAAAGGTTCACCACATCGTCAATAGTGACGTTCTGTGACAGTGTGCTGCCAAGGTAGGTGAAGCGGTTCACAATGTTGTGTTTTTGGCTGTTGACGGTGACGTTGGGCTCAACACGGCTTTCCAAGGGTCGATTGATACAGGACTTCAGTCTTCTTGGTACTGATGACGAGACCAACGCTTGCGGAGGAGCTGGAGAACTTGTCAACGGTGAGTTGCAGGTCGGCTTCTGAGCCAGCACTGAGGCGCAGTCATCAGCAAATAAGTAATCCCTGATGGTGTCTGACATAAACTTGGGTTTCACTTGAAGCCTCCTGGGATTGAATAGTTTTCCATCTGTAAGGTACCTGACGCCGGTTCCAACCTCTCTGTCTCTGAAAGCATTAGTCAGCATGGTGGAGAACACTAGACTGAACAGTGTCAAAGCCAGAACACAACCCTGATTGGCGCCATTGGTTACTGGGAATGGCTCAGATGTCTCTCCATTGTCCTGGACACGTGCCTGCACGCCATCGTGGAATGCTGCACCATGGATATCAATTTTCTCGCGCATCCGTACTAGCAGTTAGCTTTCACAAGCCTTCTCTGCTAACAGTATCAAAGGCCTCGTTTTGCAGCAAACACCATGTCGATGGCCCCACGTTCTTTTCGGAATCCACACTGGCTTTCTGGTAGTAGTCCCTGGTCAAAGTGCATAGTAAGGCGGTTCAATAGGATTCTGGCGAGTATCGTTTCTGCAATTAAGAGTAAGGATAGACCCCGGTGGTTGATGCAGGCCAGGCGGTTACTATTGCGCTTATACAGGTGGATTATGGAAGCGTATTTGAATTCATGGGGGATCATCTCTTGCTGCCACATCAGTAAAAACAGCTGGTGGAGCTTTTCTATCAGGGCTGTGCCGCCTTCCTTGTAGACCTCAGCTGGGATAGAGTCTGAACCAGGTGATTTGCCACTGGAGAGCAGACATCGCTTTGTGTCTCGAGCAAGGTTAAATGGTCATCCAGCGTTTAGTTCATGTGTAATTGGGGGAGACGACTAATAGTATCATCGTTGATGAAGGGAGATTCAGATCGCTGCACAAAGTGTTCAGCCATCGTTGAAGAATCTTCTCTTTGTCAGTAATTAGTGTGCTCGGGCGGCGCTGAGAAGGGAAGATGATCGAGAAGACCTAAGTCCATACACTTTTTTCATTGTGAAAGTTCTTCATGTCGTGCTGGTAAGCGTAACACTGGATCTCATAAACTTTGTTGCTCAGTCATGTTTCTCTCCTCTGACTGAGTTTCTGCTGTACAGGTCTGCGCATACTGTTGTACGCATCTTTCCTAGAGGTGGACTTTGGGTCATTGAGGTAGGTTTGAAGGAGGTTGTGTTTCTCATCAAGCAATTGCTTGATCTCTTCGCAGTTATCATCAAACCAGTCTGTATGCTTTCTGTTTAAGGGTCCTAGGATTTCCATAGCTGTATTGTATGTCATCTCTCTGAATGCTGCCCAGTCGGTCATGCTCAGTACATGTCTGAAGTAAAAGGAGACCATTGCTGTAACAGTGACCCACTCTCTATCCCAAGCAACGTGATTATAGCCTAATCTGCATTGACATTGCCAAGAATGGCGATCTTATCTGCCTTTGGAACGTCAGCAATGATGGAGTGAAGATCCTCACTGAACTTGACCTTCACTTCATCTGGGTTGGTCATGGTTGGAGCATATCAACTGATGATGGTATGGTGCTTTCCTCCAGACAGGAGGGGGAGTTTCATGGTCATGAGTATGTCGTTTACTCCAGCCAATTTGCCAATCAGTGCTGTTGTCACTGCAAAGCCGACACCAGCCTCATGGCACTCTTCGGTCACTTCAAAAGAAAGTGTATCTGGAGCCCCTTTCACAGTTTGCCTTATCCTGCAAGCTGGGTCTCACGCAAGGCAGCAATGTCCACAGTGTATCTGGAGCATTCCTTTCCTGTTAGGGCAATTCTCCTCTGGGGTCTTTCCTCATCGTCTCTGTCCAGTAAGGTGCATACATTCCATGCCCCAAGTGTGAGTGGAACAATCGTCATTTTCTTCTTTGTATTTTGACCACTGGAATAGGATCTCCGCCAGACGCGGTATGCTGGCTGGGGGGGGGGGGAGTTTAGAGCAAACAATGTTTAGTCACCTATTCTAGCCCCTTCCTCATGCCAGGGAGGTGAGCAATGCATTCATGAAGAGGGCTGCTTCTCTGTGTCAGTGGTGAATGACCCTAATATAATGAGCTGCCCATGTGCAGAGTTGCTGGTAAGGCTGGCAGTGTATGCACAACTGCCCATTCATTGATTTACTGTTACCACAGAACTTTAGTGGATGATGAAAAGGGATGAGTGGATGACAAGAATGACTTGCGCACTGACTTTGTTTTAAGTGAGGAAGAGTTGCACAGTTTGTTGACCACACTCTTTTGCCCAAAGCCATCCAGCAGCATGACAACCAAGATGTCCTATATGTCTCATCGCGCTCAATGGCAGTTTGCTTGGAATTGCCTTTCTGTCTGTTAACCAGCTTAGTGGTTCATTCACACAGGCTGCTTAATCCCATCTTCACATTCTAGGTAGACAAAGCCTAATTCAAAAGGATTTAAGATCTGTTGGCTACCCTCAGTTTTGTTTAGCCAGCTGATCAAGGCCGTTTTCCCGGATATGACTACTGCTTATGCCACTGCTGCTTGGCACCACAGGTGAGAGCTGAATGCCAAGTGGGGACCAAATGTGGGTGAGCTACCCCCAAAGGAGTACAACTGCTTAGCCAGGCAGATGTGTTACCCCTCCCTGGACACTCCATACACCCCACCTCTTTACTAATATTTAGGTGAAAGACAAGAGTTTGTTTACAGCTTGGAATGTTCTGGAAATTAACTTTGACCCTCATTTTGGTCCTCTTATTGTTTCTTAGGTTATTATATAAAGGATCTGATTATTTATTCTGAACGTATAGTAGATTGAGTCTTTTAGTTGTGTTCAGTTATAATTTGTGAGAATTTATTTACTTAAATTACTCATTGGATTTAAAAATCTGTAGTTTTATTTTGAATTCATTCAAGGGCATTCTTGATTATATCATTGTGATACATCAATAATGTTGTCTATGTGAGATAGACAGAAAAGAAAGAAAAATCTTATTAGTAGGGCAGGAAATAGGCTTA
Source organism: Unio delphinus (assembly GCA_029339505.1). Classification (NCBI taxonomy): domain Eukaryota; kingdom Metazoa; phylum Mollusca; class Bivalvia; order Unionida; family Unionidae; genus Unio; species Unio delphinus. The sequence continues at coordinate 2,646,286 of JAQISU010000007.1, read as the reverse complement.
TATCAGAAAAAGGTTGTGATCAGGGAACAAATTTGAAGGAGAAATACAATAAATGCATAATACGATTTCAGAGCTATAAATTTTTACAGACTTTCCTGTCAACTCTCAGAAATTATGGGAAATATAACAGATATGCAGATGTTATGTACTGATTCGCAACTTTCAACTTAATTGGTTAGATGGTCATTTATTAGTAAAAGCTGATCGACTGGTACCATCCATGGGTGAGGAGTCCAGTGTTATGTGGTATCTGCATTGCAACTAGAAATACCTGACATGGATGAAGAAGAGGCCAATTTAAAATTAAAAAGGGCAGAGAACTCTGTAATATTTCTGAAAATAGTTTAAAATCAAACTCCGTGTAGCATTTATTGGATATCATTCACACTTCACTTTTCCTTAACCCCCAAATGTCAAATAAGTTCAAATGTATTATGGTCATTTCATTGCAAAGTATCAGCACTTAATTCTTTTAATACAAAATGTTTTCATTTGTTTCAGACGATAACATTATATATTTGCATTCATTTGTTTTCCAGCTAATTCATTTGCACTGAACAAGCACATTTGTATAATGAAGATAAAACATTTTCAATTTATTTGATAAGGACCCAAGACCAGAAAAGTTAATGACACAATTCTGTATCATATATGTGTTGTCATTGGCAAACAGGTGTTGCAAGTGAATTTCCATGGTGTATTCAATAGCTGTTAATTACCAATCTTACATTTCTCAACTGATTGGAATGTAAAATTATCATAACAACATCCTACAATCTAGAAAATGACCAATGTTAACATATGATCAATGTTAACACATTAACACATTTTGGGGACTATTTCTGAATACATCCTAATACATTGGCTTCCAAGAAATTTTCCATTAGCCCAATGCATAGTTGTGCTGAAAAAATGTTTTCCATTGGTTAGTTTGCTGGCGCATGAGCAGAAGGTGAAAAGTTGGATATTTAAAAAAAAAAAATTTTGCTTAACAGACCTGTAATTTTTGCATGGAGAAGATTCTTTATTCAAAATATACACCTTATACTATTATTTACACAGGTTCACCTGTCTGTGTGCACTTCAGAATGGTCTGCCTTAGATCTTAAGCCATAAAGTCTAAAATCTGGACACAAAATCGGATTCTGACCATGTGCAAATTTGGGTGGAAAACATACGGGTCCAAAAAATTTGGTTTTTTCCTCTGAATTTTGTAGTGCAACTAAAATGTCCAGATTATTTGGTATCTTTGTAGAGCTAAATCTGTCTACCTTAGTGTATCATGCATGACCTCGACGCTACAGACCTTGGAAGTAGGCTACTACCTCATGCCCCATAAACTTGGCGCAAGGGGTTAATGTTTCACTAACACCTATATTACCGTCCTTAAATAAATTAAAGCCATATTTGGGACATTTTCTTAGCATGTTTTGGATTTGAATCATTTGAATCATGGAATTTCGCTTGTTTGATATTATTTTTTTCTAATTAATATATACTATTGGTGATCTTTTCATGTAAGCAAAAACACTTGACTAGAATGAAAGGTAATATTACTTTATTTTGCAGTAATGAAGATATGTACATCCATTTTAAAATAAAATTACAAGAGAAATGTATAAAAAGCAAATTAATTTGTTTCAACAGAAATGTACACTGAATCATTAAGTAATCCAAATTTACGAAAAGGTGGTGATTTCAGGATTCATCCATTGTTGCCGATTTCTACTGACAAATGATTCAAATTAAATACAAATACTGTTATAGTCTTCAAGTATCAATTTGAATGCCACTGATCATAATGTAGCTCGCCTTGAACTGATGATCTGAAATGTCTCTAAACTCCATCTTCAACGTTTTTTTTTTTATTGACATCACAGTTACAGATGGACCAAGCTTGTTGTTCATTGTTGGATCACTTTGGATACCTCTCCACTATCATGCCATGACCCTGGAATCAAATGAAAAATGTTGAGCCTGTTAAACCATTATTTCATTTCTAACAATTTCAACTACTTCTGAGTTACAGTGTGATTGCAAGCATACTATCATTCTACACGTATCTATTTGAATCATATATAACTTTTTGGGGCAGCATGGAAAACAAATAAATGGGAATCTAATTATTGTTAACTCAAGTCTAAACATGGCCTGGGTGTGTATATATACACACACACATACACATTTTGTTCAAGAGAGAGAATAAACACATATCTGAAAGCTGATTATAAAAGGGAGGGAGGGTGTTTGCATCTTCTTATCACAATCTGATAGGCTGCTAAACTTAGGAACCTATATGAGACTGTGATTGACAAGCTGATCTTGCAAATACTAAGACAGCAAGAATACAGTCTTGAGTGTAAGGTTGTCAACAGAGGCATCAAGCGAGGCTGGGGTTGGTTAAAAACCACCAGACACACAAGATATTCCATACATACATTAAAGAGTAAGGCATCATGTTCTGCAATTTGAAATACCTGATCAGGATAGTAATATAATAATATAAGAATCCAAACTGTTGGTAAGGACATTAGAAAATTTGGGGTGCTGGTAAGGGCTGTCATATAACACTTGATCCTAGAAACTGAGCAAAGTGTCTCTTCAAAAAAGAAAACAAAATCCGCAACACGCAAAAAAAGGAGACAGTTAAAATGTTTCCTACTATAAAGATTACAAAAAGTTTCTCCATTTGGCATCATAGACCTTGGATGTAACATGTCTCATGTCCTAGTCAATTTTTGGGGTTAGAGTTATTGCCCATTTCTTATAAATACTACCTGAAGATGTGCATGGCAACATATCAACAAAGTACTTTAATTCTGCAGTTTTTGATAAGTTCTATTTCCCTATTTTCTTTCTCTGATGCATGCAGTGTATGATAATATCTAGTGAAAGCGACTAGTCTCATTTTTTGATGATCATCATTTGAAAATGCCTATATTAACAAAATTATCACTCTATAATATTTGTCAGAGTTACTGCCTTAGTTTACTTGCAGCTGGATGTGGTGTATGACTATTGTGAATAAATAGTCTTAGTTTTCATTGGACTTCCATGATAGTTGGAAAATGTTACAATCATCATCTAAGATATGCATATCAACAAATCTCTGCACTTACAATGTTGTCTATTTTGACTTGCATGGTTGACAGAATCTCTAGATGCTTATATAAAAAAAATCACTGTTCCTGAGATTATATTGGTTGAGTTATGCCTTTTCTTTTTCTTTTATATATTATAGTAATTATAAGATGTGTATACTGACATATTAACAAATCACTTTACTTTGGCAATATTTTTGTCAGTCCAAATGCAGTGAACAATAAAATCTAATGAAAACAACTAGTCTCAGTTGTAATCTGCATCAAGTCTTACATTTACAAAGTTTCATGGCAAGCGAATTAAAATGTTAAGACTAATTGCATTTACTAGATACTGATATACACTCCATTCAGCTTGGGCATATATACCCTTAGACCAAGGATGTATATACCCTTACTGTTTGGGCACATATACTGCTGGACCAAGGTCAAACATACCCTTAGAGCATGGGCATATATACTTCTGGACCAAGGTTATATATACCTTTGGGGCTTGGGCATTTATATCCCTGGACCAAGGCTGTGTATACCCTTAGGGCTTGGGCATATATACCTTTGGACGAAGGATGTATATACCCTTTGGGGCAAAGTTTAACAATTAAGAAAGCTTGTATTATTTCAGATGCTCAAAATTCAAAGAAAACCAAATTGTATTACCAATCAAAGAACAGCAAGTGGTCTATATAAACAGAAATGAATTTCATCATCACATTTCATTACTTTATTATGAAGAATACATCAGGTAAACCACAACTTCAAGTATAACCATGCTATGAACATTATCTGTGAAATGACAATTTTACGTAAAATACTGGGAATTAACTGTATTCAATTTGTGTGAGTTTTACTACAAGGTACATAAATTACTTCACATAAAATATTTGTTCAATATATGTAAGGTGTTAAACACCTATCCAATTAATTTTTGAGTCAATAAAAATGTAACTATTATGAAACAAGAAAAATCATGTAAATAAAAATGAATGAATTTACCATATATTGCAGTTAGTGAAGCATAAAATAAGGCTTTGGGTGACTTACTTTCAGAAGGATGCATCTCCTAAGCCACTACTCTCACATAAAAAAAAACTTGTACTGCCATGAAACCAAAACCATTGACAAGTGAAATGTAGATCACAATCTTACCAATCCACCTGCAGCACATGCAGCCACTAGTGCATATTGGCCATCTTCTTTGTGCAATCTATTGGCAGCTGTTGTTACCAGTCGAACACCAGTAGCACCAAATGGATGTCCCAGTGATAGCGAACCACCCCACAAGTTAAATTTGTCCAGGGAAGGTGCCCCAACCTGCAAGACAGTTGTCATGTTTAGATTTGTTGACAACATAGCTTCCCTTATGTGTCTATCTATGGTACTGAGCAGTGTTTGCTATTAAAGAATTTAAGTGATGTATCTTATAAAATGTATTAAAGTTTACAGGTAAAACAGCTGGAGGCTACAAGAAGAATTGGTAGGATATATATATATATATATATATATATATATATATATATATATATATATATATATATATATATTGGTTCAGGAGGTAAGTGCTAATGAATCATCTCAAATGTAGATAAGAGTACAACGTTCAATGACTGTTGCTTTTCACCAATTACAACCTTCAGGGTTCCTACACAAATCATTTCTTTGATCCTTTGACCTTCCTATGACAACTGTTTGATTTGTCAGAACTCAATTCTTTGATGTTTATGACAAAAAGGCAAGAAATTTGTATCTGTGTACAGAAAACTATGATAATATTGATCAACATGATTAAAAAAATTAACACACATATTAATCATTACTTTTGTCAACACAACCTCCTCATTTCCCTACTGCAATCTGTTCCACCCACTTTAACATCACAAGAAAAAAAAAAAAAACTTTTGTTATGCCTGAGAAATTTTGGACTATTTTTCGTTGTGCATGCGTACAAAACGTTATCTAGGGTGAACAGGTGTTTTTCCAGACAAGTGACAGAACCAACATATAACTTGCCAGAAATTACTTGCTGCGAGGGACATTATAATCATGATAAGCACGGGTATTTTACCCTGAGTGTTACTCACTGTCCTATGAATTTAGGCAAGATCAATGTATAACTGACACACTGGTCGCTTTGGATCTTGTCAAGGAGAGCAAATTCCACGTGGTATTCTATAGCCATAGGGCTAACAAGTCTAACGAGTGTTAAATTTATATTTTATCTGATATGCGAAATTTATTGAGTTTGTATTGTCATATCGTGTAATGATTGATTCATTTATTACAATGCAGATTTGAAACGTTGCTATTAAGAGTTTAATGTATTAGCATTTTCCAGAACTCATTATTATTACCAGTTTGATTTTAATGTAGCTAACGAGTTAACGAGCTAACAAGTGTAATGAGTCTGAGTTTAGCTGATGAGTAGAGTTATCTTCAGCTGTCTATAAGTATGTATGTCTGTACATGTGGTGGAGCCATGACTGTTGACATAGCTAATACAGGGGTGCTGTATGCTGTCTGTATGTGTGTATACATATGACTGTACATGTGGTGGATCCATGAAGGGTGCGAGCGGCTGATACAAGTGTGGGCCAACCCAAGGGACGTGGTAAAACTGCAGTTTATCTGTGTATGAATCGTGCGACTGTACAAGGGTCAAGAATCATGTTTCAATTGGTACATTTTTATTTACATGAGATTATTTTGAATCTTATAAGTATTCCTGGAGATTTGTGCATCTTATTGACAGTGCAGAACATTTGAAATGTAGTTGAAAACTTGAGATTGTTTGGATCTCAATCCTAGTCTATATGTGAAATTATGTGAATATCTTACAGTGCATAATATTATTTGATATGAGGTTTCTTGAATCTGTATATCAGATTTATATAATATTTTGGTTTATTTTCAATGTGTGAATGTTTGTATAGAGTGACTGGATCAATTATATGTTGAGAGCATGTGAGAATCATTGTATTTTTACATCATATATTTTTCTTTACTAATTAAGTCCATAAATTTCCATATTTTCACACACTGTGTTGAGTTATTCATTTAATCCAAAATCCACTCGGTTTCTATTCAGCGACAAGACTGATAAGCAATGAAAAGACCAATTTAAAATGTTTGGCCATTTTCTGTCACTTTTCTATTACTTTACAAAAAAACATTTTTTCCTCTGGATTTTGCATGACCTCTGTAATCCTACACCTAATATTCACTCATTGAATATACCTAAACACATGGTCCTCTGAATATAATTAAGTATTCATTCATGGTCATCTCTTTTTTCTTTCTCTCTGCCTCTCATTTTATGTTATGTACAGTTTATGTTTGTACTTTTTATGTAATGGGAAGATTGTATCCAAGTTGTAGACTCGTAGATGTGAAAATAAAATATGTTCTATTTAATTACGTTTTATAGCTTTCTTGCAGAGCAAAGTGTGGCCAACTAGTTAAATGTGCTTGCCTTTACTGCTCACTGCCATATAACCATGCAGGTTCAAATCTTGCACTTGGCCAAAGTGGGTCTATGAGAAAATTGGCAAGTAACATCCTGTGAGTCGGTGTTTCTCTTCTGGGGTTTTCCCCTGGTTCTTTCCCATAAGTTATACTGCCCACCATGTTTAGCCTATCTCAGTGAATGTACTTTAGCACATGGTCATTTGAATATAATTAAGCTATTACTCATGGTCATATCTCTCTCTCTCTCTCTCTCTCTCTCTCTCTCTCTCTCTCATTTACTGCAAAGTGCTTTTTATAAAGTGTGATGTTATTGTTGTAGGGTTTAACACCATTTTTCAGCACAAGATAGGCTATACATAGTGGCCAGTATTACTGGTAGAGGAAGAACCAGGGAAAATCCTGGAAAGAACCACTGACCCATGAGAAGCTACTGGCAAGCTTTCCCACATACCCATGATGGCCGAGCCCGATACTTGAACTCACACAGACTGAGGTGAGATGGCAATGATTTGTAATAGGGAGCACTTTAAACCACTGGCCAAAAACTCCTTCACAAAAATGCCACTTATGTTGGTTCTCAGATTTACACTGTTGTATTCAAAACCAATTAAATACAGCAAGGTGCAATTAAAATTCCATGTGAATGCCATTGTCAATGCAAGAGGAGTAATGTCACAAGATTTTCAAGATGGACATTATGGTGCCATTCTTTAAGTCGTATAATTTTGATTCAGAACCAACTGCATACTGCTTTCGGAAATTATAAATGAAAAACTCGTGTCGATAAACCATACCAAGAATTTCAAGAATGCTGTCAATGCAGTCAATTTAGATCAGCATAATTTAAACATTTGAACAATGACATATTGCAAGCAATATTTTTCTTTTTAAAATGCTGGAATGGCTATTAAAATGAGAAAAGTTGGCATGGGGTTACATTGGTATCATTTATTTATAGTGAGAATGAAAAAAATAACCACTGGTTCAGGAGGACTCTATTTTGAAGATGTCAGGATGTCTGTATTGCACTGTTTTCTTTTAAAACCAGCTGGACCATGTGATGAATTGTGAGTTCAGTTTGAGAGGACAAAAGTTTTTAAAAAATCATGCTGAAAAACTACAGACAACCAGCCATCCTTAAGCTCATCTGACTGATGGAGGGTAAAAATGTTTGAGCGTCCAGCTTAAGTTATATTCTGTAGCTTCTGTGGGTTAATCCTTTATTACCGACAATTTTAGCTACCTGCGTTACTAAATACTGCTAGTCCAAATGCAGCAAGTTATGTTATCTCTTATCCCTTATGTACTAATTTAGTCTATTAATCTATTTAACTATCTATATATATGTCTATCTATTAACCTTATGATGCATAATTGAAGGAATGAAGAGAACAAACAACTAAACAGCAGTGCAATTTACCTTCTGGTTTCTACCCATGTAGTTCTTTGCGAACCAGTCGGAATCCATGGCTTTTAAATTTGCTAAAATTTGGCCCTGAAAAACAAAGAGTATTCTTACATGCAAAGGTGAAATAATAAAGCTTTAACTTAACAATTATTGTTACTTCATGCTGCTTTTGTCAGAATCCATTCGCCTTCAAATTTCTTGGGTTTAAACATTATATATGATTGCCATGTTTACTGGATTTATACATTACATATGACTGCCAAGTAGTTTGTATAAATTTAAATAATGACAATGATAATAAATAAATGACAAAATACATATTAAAAAAACTTAAATTTAACGAGAAAGCATTTCTTTCAAAATAAAACTAGAAACATAATTCAAAGAATGACTGAACTTGTTGTTCACATGGAGGCAAGTTCATTTCAGGACACTATTTCCACTCTGTCACAATCTTAGTGAATGTGTCTAATCATCACCATTTTCAAAATGGAACCAGGTACTTGCCAAGGAACAATCCCTCAAAGAAGAAGATGCCACCAACCTGCAGTATCCATACAGTACAAACGTGTCCAATGCCTAGCTGAAGACAGTAAATGTACAATACATTCAAATCTGTCCAATGCATAGCTGAAGACAGTAATAGTATAGTACATTCAAATATGTCCCTTACCAAACTGAAAACAGCAACTGTACAGTTTGTTTAAATATATTCGTTAAATAGATGAAGACAGTAACAGTGCATTACATACAAATATGTCCACTGCCTGACTGAAGACAGTAACTGTACAGTACATTCAAACGTGTCCATTACCTAACTGTGAAAGTCATCAAAAAAGTATGATCAAGAAACTTACAATAGAATAAATGTTACTGTGTATAAAACCCATTTTTCTTAGAGTCACGCTGACCCTCACCTCTGATCCTAAACTCTATAGTTCTTTCATATACTTAGCATGTAAGTTTTCAGCAAACTCTGGCTCAAGATATATTCTCAAGAATTAAAGTTATATTACAGGATACCTACAAATCAGAGAACTCAAATTCAATGACCATTTTTCTGTTTTTAAAAACTACTCATGGTATCAAGTGTTCTACACCAGTTAATAATTTAAATACAAGAAAAAAATACCAAAAAATCCAAAACATGTAATGAAAAAAAGAAAGAGAAATGATTTTATTAAAATAAAAAAAGGCATTTTAACTGGACACTGCTCTTTAGTTTATATACTTTCTACACCAGATGCAACTCCAGTGTTCACTTTAGAGATGCTGGCAGGATTTTAATTAATGTGAGTGGGGTGGTGGCTCCCACTTGCTACCAAAATAGGGGTTGGGGGGTAAAACAAAAAAGAGGAGGAAATGGCCATAGTTCATTATTTACCTAACACTTCAATATTCCAAATTAACTCTGTTACTGAAATCAAATCATTAAAAGATGTCACTTCTAGTTTAATCTGTTCCTTACCCATGTATGAGTACTGTTCTGTGATGAGATGCTCCTGATGGTGGGGCATATATGAAAACCTAGCTTGGCCAGAAGGATCAGTTTGGAAGCTGTTCTTTATGGTTATTATGTACAATTTTCCATAATGCACATGTATTGTCTTTTGGATACTTCTGCGTCAAAATAATGATACTAACATATGCTGTGCTAAAGTTTCACTTTCTTGAATCAGTACTTTACTGACTTATTATGCCAGATTTAATATCTGTTAAATAATGCTGTATTAGGATTTCAACTCCATCAGTGACATAGACTGTTTGTTATTGTACCTTAAACTCCCTATGTTTATTCAAGTGAATTAAAAAGACAGTGAAAAAAACCTCATGTTTTTCCTATCTAGGATAAGGTGGTAAATTGTTCAAGCTGTGCTGATTTGGTCAAAAGATTAACATACATTTGCAGTGTAACATATTTTCAAGCCTTCAAAATGATCTCACTATGTGTGCTACTTCAGTCATGTTGGCAATGCATCTTTTGGTTCTGATAACTCAATATTAGGCAAGGTGCATTAGCTAAAATTCTCACTTTTAACACTTTTCCAAAAATGTGATATACTTCATAAAAAAACAATCAGCTAATTAGTTACCCAAAACTTAAGCCAGCTAAATTTTTGGTGAAAAATTATTTCTTTTTTTTAAATACAGTTGCCTCGATCTTTAACCCCAAAATCAATAGGCTTCTTCTTTATCTGAATCCTAAAAGATTATTCCACAAAAGTTTAATCCAATGAATATTATTGTGTGGAAACCACTTTTCTTCCTTTAGTCACAATGATCTAAAACCTTTGGACCCCAAAAAAGACTTTATTCACGCCCAAAATGCAAGCCAACAACAAAATCTGACTTCACCAAAATTAAATTAAAACCTTCAACTGTTTAAATAATTTTTATTTCTTGTGCACACAGAATTATATTTGTCATCTCTCTTGTAAACTTTAACTTCATCGGAAAACTGCTACAAGCCATGTCATGGAAACAAGATTGAGACTTTATGTGGCCTCCGTTAAGTGTCTCATTTTTTTATTAGTTAAATATTATCATACAGAAATAGTATGCGACAGTAGGAAAAATACCAGGTAAGTGTTGAATGACATAAATGTTTTAAGAGGCTTAGATCCCACAAAAGAATTAATTATATAAAAATATGGTTAACAAGGGTAGTCATTTGTTGCATGAAATGCTATAAGGTTTTGTTAGTAATCCAATATGAAATGATTATGAGTCACTGATGAACAATGGAACAAATAATACTTACAGCAAAAGCCTCATGGTATTCAAAGACACTGATATCAGACATTGAGAGTCCTGATCTGGCCAGAACTTTTGGGGTAGCATATGATGGTCTGAAAAAATGAAAGTCAAAACTACTTTATTTTTGTACTAAAAACAAGAATTTGTTTTCAGTATGTTCCAAAATGATCTTGATTTTCTCCAATGTTAGATATTGTTTTGTGTGCAGTGAAAAAGAGCATATTTTTTTGTCTTCCATGAAATATAACAAGATATAAAACAGAATTAGCATGAATATAAACAGCACTATTTTGTCTTCAAGCACTAATGTGTGTGTGTGTGTGTTTTTAGGTTTTTTTAAGGTAGCTTTAACAATTTTTCAGTCATATCTCTATGATGTCTGCAGTTTGGCAGTTTATTGTGATGTCCAGCACTGGGGCATCATGCTTCAGACATGTAGCATGATGTCACACCCAGTCACATTATCCTGACACCAGGCCAATCAGTCCTAACACTAACCTCTTAATGCTGAGCACCTAGTGAGGCAGCGGTTAGTACCAATTTTGTAAGTCTTTGGTATGACACAGCTGGGGTTTGAACCCACAACCTCCCGCTTCTGAGGCAGATGATCTAACCACTAGGCCACCGGATCAGTCTAACACAATCAGAGGGATAAACATTACTGAGAAAAAAAATCTATCACCTAACAAGCACAGTAGTAATCAGTCATATTCTTGAATGGGAGATGTTTTCATTGCTGTCTTTTGTAATTTGAATCTATTTATTAGCCTGTTCAATCTTGAATGTGAAAGCTACTCAAACTGGGAAACAACTCAAAGATTAACATCAATTCTGCATGTGACAGATGTGTACATCGTAGATATGAGAATGTATCATATGTCAATGGATAAATGTAAGTTATATGCTTTAATAAAGGTTAAAGTAAAATAATAAGTTTTGTTACATATAAAAAAATTCTTCTAAATCATATCAATGGGAGAAAGCAAATTTTTTTTAGTAAATTATGTTTCTCCGAGAATACTTACCCGATCACATTACTTTAGGGATATAAGCCTGCTACCTCGCGAATCCAGCCCTACCAAAAGACAAAAATTCGTCTTTTTGTCTAGGTTCTATAGACAAAGGGCAATAACTCTTGCCCATTACCTCCCCTTGCCACCCACTAGGTGTCGCCAGTTTTTAAGCTGAGCGGTAAATACCATATGAGGATGCTCGCATGGCGGGGGTGGTTGGGAGGGTCTTTAAGTAATGTGATCGGGTAATTATTCTCGGAGAATCATAATTAACTAAAAAATTTGCTTTCTCCTTAAAATACGTTCCCCGATCACATTACTTTAGGAAAAAAAGTTATAGGAGGAGGGAATGCGGAGCATCTGACCTCCACTCTGGTATCCTCGAGGGAATGGTGGCTGGATTCCCCCATACGAACGATAACCCGTTCTCCTAAGATCATCAGCAACACAGCCTAGTGTCACATGGTAAGTGACCGCTATATACAGGTAAGAAGATAGTTATTGAAATCGTCTTACCTAAACAAAAATGTTTTTTTTTTTTCTACTGGCGAATCCAGCGAAGCTGACAGGCTGTGCTGCTGCTTTCAAATGGGTCTGGTGGGCATCTGGGCTGCCGACACAGGACCTACCAGATTCAAGGTTTGCCTCTGTGAGGTCAAATCTCTGAAATAAAAACTGGAGAAGGTTGACTCCGCATGCCAGCCAACCGCGTCTATTATATCTTGGATCGAGACATTGCGGGCAAAGGCAAGGCTTGCCGAAATTGCTCTAATCTCATGAGCAGTAATCTTCATGAGTCTACTCTGATCTTGTGAGAGCTCAGAGTATGCTGAGCGAATAACCCACTTCAGCCATGAAGCCAGGGCTTGAGGGGTGATATCCCGTTTCCCCGCTTTCACTGGCAGAAAGAGGCGCGTGCGTGTGTCCTTACTCGCCTCTGTGCGTTTTAAATAGTGTTAGAGTGCCCGAACAGGGTCTTGCATGGCCGCTTTTCTCGATTTATCTATAGAAGAGAGCGAGTGAATGACGACTCTCTGATTGCCCATGGACGGCAACCTATTTTTGGCTACAAATCCTGGTTGCGTCAGGAGAACCACCGAACCATCTGATCTGAACTGGAGATAGTTCGGGTCACAGGACAGGGCATGTAACTCGTTCACCCTGCATGCTGAAGCTAAGGCTATCAAGAAACATGTTTTGTATGATAGTAGCTTTAATGAAGTGTGGGCTAAAGGCTCAAATTTGTCTGAATTGAGCCATGTTAAAACCCAGGACAGATTCCATTTTGGAAACAGGGTGAGTGATTTGGGGCAATTGAAATCAAAATTGGCTAAAAGATCTGACAGATCTTTGTTCTGCCCTATATCACATCGACCATGATGGCGGAGTGTGTCTGATATCATAGAGCAGTAGCCTTTGATAGTTATTGGAGCCAACTGTTTTTCCTCGAAAAGTCAGAGAAAAAAGTCGGCCAGTTGAGGGATTGAGACACTCAAAGGGACAATGTTATTGATACGGCACCAGTCCCTAAAAACCCTCCACTTTCCCTCATAAGCTTTCAGAGTGGAGGGCCGTCTTGCTCTCGAGATTCTCTCCACAATCGAACTTTTAAATTGTTTGTCTCGCAAGGCTGTCCGGACAAGAGCCAAGCGTGAAGAAGAAGACGGTCCGGGCAGGGGTGGAACACCCGTGATCGTGGTTGCTTGAGAAGATTTGGGGTCGCTGGGATCATCCTGGGTAGATCTATCGCTAGATCGAGTAGATCGGTGACCCAGGAGTTGTTCCATCTGAAAGGGGCAATCAGAATCATCTAACAGTTCTGACCCCTTAACCTCTGAATTATTTTTGGTACCAAGACCGTGGGAGGGTAGGCGTATGCCCACAATCCCTCCCAGCTGATTGACAGAGCGTCCACGGCCCAAGCCTCTGGGTCTGGAACCAGGGAGATGAAGTTGGGCAACTTGCGATTCCACCTTGTCACAAAAAGATCGATCATTGGACGCCCCCAAAGTGTGCAAATCTGAAGAAAGACCGATTGATGGAGTGACCATTCCGTGTGAATGACTTGACCTTTCCTGGATAATGTGTCGGCCAAGACATTGAGTCTGATGCGAATGTGTCTGATTTGTACGTTGATGTGGAGGTTTTCGCACCAACGGAGAAACTGCCAGATCAGAATGCACAAGTCTGGGGATTTGGTGCCCCCTTGTTTGAGGAGGTATGACACCACCACAGAAATGTCTGACATAATGAGGGCAGTTTTCCCAACGAGCTGATCCTTCCAGAAATGAAATGCATTGATGACAGCCTTCATTTCTAAAAGGTTGATGTGGAGAGGCCTCTCCCCTGGCTCCCATGTGTCCGGCAACAGGTGTGCACCCCAACCGTAGGTACTGGCATCGGTACATACCGTTATCTCCGCTTGGGGCATTTCCAGAGGAATCCCCTTGGACAGCCAACTGGGGTTGTGACACTGACGCAGGAATGATCATATCTCAGGCGTGATCATTATTGCTTGATTGAGGGGACTTGAAAAGGGTCGTCATTGTGCTAGTACCATCATTTGTAAGGGGCGCATAAAAAGACGGCCGAGCGGGATTAAGTCCGCTGCTGCACTGAATAATCCGAGGAGTTGCAAGAACTCTCTCGCTGAAACCCACGTCCGGTTTGAAACGGACTCTGGGAGGGGCAGAGATCGGACTTTTCCCAGTTCACGAGAATGCCGAGATGATCTAAAAGAGATAGAAGATCGTTTCTGCCTTTGAGCAGAGTAGAACTTACCATGTTTCTGGAGGACGTCGTCCAGGTACACTGCCGTCCCTGTAGATGACGTCGAGCGGAACAAGGTGACGACGCAACCCATAACCTTGGTAAAAGCCCAAGGGCTGATATTGAGGCCAAAGGGTTGGATCTTGAACTGATAAACCGTGTCGCGGTAAGCAAACCTGAGAAATTTACGTGATGCACGGTGGATAGGGATGTGAAAATATGCGTCGGTCAGATCTAGACTGACGGCATACTTGTCCCGTCGAATGGAGAGACGGATTGATCGCGCCGTCTCCATCTTGAATTTTGGTGGTAAAATGTATCGGTTGAGGCGACTCAAGTCGATTATCGGTCTCAACTTGCCGGTCTCCTTCCGGATAATAAACAGCCTGGAATAAAACCCCGGGGATTGTGGTTTTTCCACAATCTCCACCGCCTGTTTTTCTATGAGCAACCGTATCTCATGCTGTAGAAAGGTATCCTTTTCCCTCTCTGACGGTACGTCTGTAAAGAGGGAAGAGGATGACAGGGGAGGGGGTTGGATAAATGAAATCCAAAGCCCCTCCGAAATGACCTGGATCACCCACTTGTTCTGAGGAAATAAGGTGATCCATTGGTCCCGAAAATGCAGGAGGCGGCCGCCCACAGGAAGGCTGTCCGCGGGCGGTGGGGAGGGTAAGTCAACGTCTAGGGTTAGGAGGCTTGAAGGCGGAGAAACTTGGTTTCTTGTTGCCTCTGTATGGTCGCCTCCTAGCTTGTTTAGACTGTTGTCTCCCGGCATAATGCATATTTGTTGGGAAGGATCTCTTGTCCCCGGTCCGCCTAACATCCCTCCGCTGTGGCAGGAGCTGATTTTTTCGAAACGCCTGCGGGGGCTGTGCGGCCAGTTGGAGGGGCAATTCCTGAGCTGCCTGCCTCCGAATTTCTTCAATTTTGCCCCCAAAGAGTAAAGGTGACCCAAATGGAGTCGTCCTTAAAACCAGCGTATGATGGGGCTTGAGCGACGTGAACCGCAGACATGCGTCACGTCGTACCAGGTCTAGGTTGGCAGAAGCAGTCAGCACATTGGCCATGGAATGGTAAGCTGCCCTGTTAAGAACCCTAGCTATCCGGGCCGTCGATTCCCAAGGGTGTTCATTGCCATATTTTTCAGCGATCCAGGAAAATGGCTAGGAAGGCTAGGTCTAACAGTGAAGACGTAGCGACTACATTTCTAACCAGCTTGGACGTGGCATGGAACACATTTTGTCCACTTTATAAGACAATGGAGCAGACATGTGAACTGCTGCCATAATTTTATCCAGAGCCGGGAACTCATTACTGAAGGCGTCGGAGTGAGTTTTGTACCAGCGACCTGAAAACGACGCTGGTAGTTGGCTTTCGGAAAAGAACGCCTTAGTATTTCCTGGATCCCCGATACGTGCTGACAGATAATCATTAATCTCCTTAATTTTTGCCGACTGGGGAAGGAGACAGAAGGACGGAGTCTCTTCCACCTCGTCTAGATCAATAGACGCTCTAACCTTATAGTTGTAAGTGGCTTAAGGAGGTGGGGGACATTCTGAAGGAGCCAACACCCTATAAATTTCCTCCACTGCGGCCTTGAAGCTGAACTCAGTCCGTTCCATGATTGGATCTGTGTACAGCTGATTTGCCTGCGATTCGTCACACTCACTATGTGTATAGTCTTGTTCTGGTAAAGCTTCCATATCGGGGTAATGCATACCAGGTGGCATAGATGACTTAATTCCGTCATCTCTGATAAGGTCACTAACTCTCCCTTGTGGATAAGCCATGAACCTATGGACGGCCGGCAATGCCGACTGATTTGACTGGCATATGGTCGGCCTGAATGTCGGCGATGGTCTGGCTATGACCGGCACCGGCCTCTCGAATGGTCGGGTTGGATGGAGGGATTCATCGATAACATCTCTGTCATGGTAGTGATATGTAACCGGTAGTACAGATTAACGGACGGATACATCACTAAAATCTCCGTAAATCCGATCTGGTCGGATTGCGGTATGATAAAAGTCCCCATGCTGGTACAGCGGTACAGTAGGACGGACTGATATGTCACTAAAATCTCCATACGGCTGGACGGCCGGCGCCTGCTGGGCTGGATGGCCGGAGCCGGCTGGACGGCTGCTGTTGGCTGGGCTGGATGGCCAGAGCCGGCTGGACGGACAGTGCCGGATGGATGGACGGCTGGATGGCCGGTGACGACGAGAGTGCATAATAAAATGTATCCAACTGATCCGGTATAAACCCCATGCGTCCGGACTTGCAGACCCGAAAGCCATGCTCGGACCTGCGGGGGTACTTATGCCCACTGGGCAGCCTAAAAGTGGAGGAACATTCCCCCAAAGATTCGGAAACAGCCGTGGAAACGAGCAAGGGAAAGATCTGGCCTGATGTCAAGAGTTGCGTCATTGTATCTTGGACCAAACGACGCATCTGGTCAAAATTGGATTGCTGGACCATGTCAGCCTTAATTTCCGTACTGTCCACCTCTGCCTTTGATGTGACTGACGGTTGTACACGCCGAACCTTCGGTGTGTGTGTGGGTGGGTGGGGGGGTACCCCAACGTCCCCCACAACACTTATGATAGAGGCTGATTTCGAGTGCAAGCTAAGGACATCAGTGTTATCGTTTTTTGATTTGTTCCTTTTATCCCTCCCTTTGGCTGCCTTTTTGACTACATCCGCCCACGTTTGCTCTGTCCACGTAGTACACACACTGCATGGTCTTGAAGAAGTACACCTGGTACAGGCCATACAGGATTTATGATTATCTTCTCTCGCCTTGTATCTTTTACATTTCATGCATTTGGTTGACATTCTGCTGAAATGAGACAAGAAGAGAAAACAAAACACATATAAGCAACTCAGTATGTTTTAAGTCGCTACTACCATAACCGTTAGTAACAAGGAAAGCTAAATATTCAGTGTCGTTAAATTATGTTACAAACGACACAAGAGGAGCTAGCACTCTTAGCAAATCAGCATTTTGTTAATGCGCTACTATCACGACCGTTACTAACGAAGTAAGCGAAATTATCAGTGTCGTGAATTATTCTACTGACACAAGAAGAGAAACTAAGCGCAATTAGCAACTCAGAACGTTATAAAATTGTCTCATGCTACCACCGTTATTGACGGAGTAAGCTAAAATATTCAGTGTCACGTAATTCAAATGTATCAACATGCGTATCGCGACATCGTGCTTGCAACGTGGTCTCAATAACCGAAGTCCATAAAGGTGACAAAGTCACTCAAATTTTGGAACAAATGTTAAAATAAGGTATACAACCTGTGGAGGAATAAATCCCAAACACAATAAATCCAAAAGAGTCTTCGGATGGACCAAGTACACAAAGTTACGGCTTGGATCGTCGGAGGTCAAATTGTCGGTGTTATCTACACCAGCGAAGCTTAAAAACTGGCGACACCTAGCGGTGGCAAGGGAAGGTAATGGGCAATAGTTATTGCCCTTTGTCAATAGAACATAGACAAAAAGACGAATTTTCGTCTTTTGGTAGGGCTGGATTCGCGAGGTAGCAGGCTTATATCCCTAAAGTAATGTGATCGGGGAACGTATTCAAAGGAGAAACCTAATATAAGGCACATCTAACTATTCTAATACATTAATACTTTTAGCACTGCATATTGTGATTTATTCCCAATAAAATATAATTTTTCAAAGTTAACAAATCTTAAGAAATAAACATAAGAAATTTCATGATTCTGATTAATGACTCATTTTCGTATTTAATGTTGGATCAATCTCGGCATTAATAAAAAGAAGTTTGACGAGTTTACCCAAGAAGAAGCTGATCCTTAGGATCCTGTGACACATAGACAAAGTCTCGAAGATACGCCTTCGGTTTGAATCCCATTGCAAGGGCCTTCTCTTCAGACATGATTAGGCAGGCAGAAGCACCATCAGTCTGAAAAGAAATGGGAAACCTAACTATAGTGTTGAACCAGATATGTCATTACTGAGTACACCATTAAATCTGGTTCCAAAGAGTTCATTTAATTTGTAATCTCAAGCCAGCAGTGAACTGAACACAAATAAAAACTACATTATATAACAATAAGGTCTATGATACTGACCATTAACGCACACTGTCCGCTTGCAAATTTTGCATTCATGCAAAATAAGACAAATTTAAACTTATTATTACCATTATGCTCCAAAATACTGATAAAATCTTATCATTCAATTTTTAGTAAAACATCCTTCGATTTGTGTATAACCTAACAAACATCTGAAAGTTTTAGCATTCTATGACACTTGAATTTTTCTAGGATAACCTTTTCATAACTAAGCATCTTCCAATATGCATTCTTGTCAATCAAAATATAAGCCACATGTTCATTGATTCTAGAGCAACATTAGGACTGCTACATATCCAGGTTTTTTTGCTGACTAGTTAATCTTGCATAATATATTCCTGTAGATGAAGGTAGACTATATTTAAGTTGGAAAGTTCCATTATGATGCCAATTTTTGTAATGGTCACACAAATAAAATAGTATTTTGCAGGGCCATTCTCAAAATTCAAAATAATGTACTTTACATGCAAAATGTGGTCTTTTTCTTCTTTAAATTGCTCTAACAGTTCCCTGAAAATTAATACTTGCCCTTTCCTGATGAAAAAAACGCTACGTACTTAATGATATTCCTGGATTTCATCAAAAAGTAGAGATCTTACACCTTGACATGATTAAAACTAAAGCCCAGAATCAAGGTATCTAAATGGATGACATTTTGAGCCGGACTTTTACCAATCAAGTGTCTTATGTCTAGACTTGATCTATATTTTATGTTGGTGATATTGTGATCAGTTACCTTATATCTACCATATCAAACTGCAGCATGTTTCTTAAATGGTACAGGTGGAATTATTGTTTGTGCTGCCCAATCTGAGAGTTCAATGAGCTTTATTTACAATTAATTGTTGCCCAAGCCAAGAGTTTTAAGAACTTTGTGTTCAATTATGTTTTTATTTACTACTGGCACAATCTAAATAGAAAAGAGATCTATGACATAATATAAATCTGACAGGGACTGACAGAGGTTCATTTCTGATTATCTTCCAAATTCTTGGTCCTCTTATTTTTTTTAGCAACCTATCAGATAAAGCATTGCATAAGGGCGAGTTTTCGCTTTCAGCAGTATAAAAGATGCAATCTGATTGATTAATCAAAATATATAATGGAACATGACCTGACATTGGTGCCTGTCAGATGCACTTTATGATAAGTAGAGCTTGATTTTAATCAGACTGCTTGTGGCACTTATGTTTAGAGCTATCAGCAGTTTTTACCAATATAGCCTAATTAAAAATCTGCCAAATGTAAGCCTTATACCATACTTAGTAATCTAAACTGATACTGACCAAGAAAGATGCATTGGCAGCTGTAATTGTGCCATGTGGTTTGATAAAAGCTGGATTCAGTTTGGCCAATTGTTCCTTGGATGAAGGTCTGATGCCATTGTCTCTTGTCACTGTCTCCTTCACATCTATAGACAAAATGAGAAAATACTTTGCTAGATAAACATTTTTAAACAACTTGAAACTTAGACACAAGGAAACTTTGATAACTGAAGTAACTTAAAGTCAAAGTTATCAACCTCAGTAGAGTTTCCAAGCATCCTTATAAATTTGCTGTTGTTCTGGGTTAGCTGAATGCTTTGATGGGCAAATTGAAAAGAACAAAAGGTAATTGCATGAGAAGCAGGTTATCTTTCAGAACCTACTCAACACTGGGTAAGTAACACATATGCCTGCCAATGATTTCCATGTACACAAGCACCTGGCCATTGATGATAATCTGGGTAATAAAATGTGCCAATGGGTACTCATTTTGTTCATGTTGAAAAGAAAAAAGGTTTCCAAGTTCTGACTGACTAGTATACTTTAAGCCTTGTGCTATATGACTGTTGGCTACTGTGCATTTATCCACTGTAGACCTTCTACTTTCCTTAATTTCTATCTATATCAACTGTATATTACACATTTCCAAGAAAACAAATGGGTTTCTTCAATTTGAAACCACGTCACAGATTCATTATATTTTGATACACACTTAAGCAGTGGATCAGTGTATGCTGAAAAAAATGGCGCCAAATGTTAAGCTAAACATGCTTTATCAATATGACTTGTGGATATAATATGACTCAAAAATGCTACAAGAGCAATTTTGTTAAACTTAAGAACATGTTGGATGATGAAAAGAAAAAATCAATAACACTTTACAAACTTTGAAAGAGTGATGTAATATGGCATTCAGATTGAGCATATCATCAAGCTCATTGCAGAATTTGTGGACCATTCAGCAAAAGTTAGACATAGAGACTAGTTAAAGTGACTGCTGTAAATAAATAATTTATCACTTTATTTTATGTTTGTATTCTTGTACTCATCCACATATATTTAGCTGATTTGTTACCAGAATTTTCACTATATGTATATCTAGGTAGTAGCAAATATAGTAATTATGCTATGTAAGATGACATCTTTCTATGGTCAGATTATGCTTTTTTGCATTGTAATATTTATGGCTATACCCCTCTTTGGGGTTTGTATGTATCAATAACAAAGTAGTTCAAGTTCACATTTAATACAATTTCCATTGGATCGCATACCTGGGTAAGTAGTTATTAAGATCAATGGGTACCCAGTAGATATTTACTAAAATTCTGGCAGCCCTTGAAACAAATATAATTATAAAAATATGTTATTAGTCCAATCTAAATACAGATGCACTGCTGGTTTTAGGTTGCCAGGAATGAAGCAATTTCAGGTGCTGGTAATGTAATATGAAACAAAACAATGTTAGAAAACAACTCTCTATGAGATAACATGCTTGATTTAATACCAAAAAGACTGGCCACAGGTTTAAGAGTGCCATATGTGACAACACTAATTATGATGATGAGTAAGTAAGTAAGTAAGACTTTTTTTTAAAAAAAAGCAGCTTACAGTGAAGTAAAACTTCTATTGTGTTCTGTTTTAAAATAGGATTAGTATGAACAAGCATAATGAATAGGAATAAAAAATACTTTTTCATTATCAGCAGCTAAACCCACAAAGATGAACAAACTTAAATAAACTTTCTAAGTAAATACATGTTTTAATGATATAAGTTTTGACTGGAATCCATAATATGTATGGTGAAAATAACAGTGATTTCATTTGTAGATTCATTGTACCAAGGTATGTGTATGTGGTGAACAGGTCCACAGAAATAATCCCCTTTATCAAACAAAATTGTTTGCTACACATTCAAACATCAACATGTTCTACTACATTTAAGTAACATGTACTCTTTCTGATTAAAAGAAATTAAGCAACATAAAGAACTAAAAAGCAAATGAGGTTAATATACAAATACTTACTTGGGACCTTAAAAGGAAGTAAATCTGTCAAAAGACCTTTTTCAGTAGCCTCATGTGCCAATTTATGTGATCTCATGGCATAGTCATCCTGTAAAAGCAAGCATCATTTTACTGACAAACAAATTCAATAATTTTAGTCCCCTACCTAAAATAGATAGGTAACAATAGATGACAATAATGAAATCTGACCTATCAGATAGATCTGCAATGTTATTGAGCAGGCATCAGTAGTAACAAAATTTTCTTATCTAGGCCTTCAAGGAAAAATACAGAAAAAAGGATGTCAAATGAGACAGCCACAGGGTAAATGTGACTGAAACTTGAACTTTTGACCATGACATTAATGTAACATGTGAAATACCTTTTAGTGATGAACTAGATATACCAAGTTTTATCCCTTCATCTCAAATAGTTTAAAATTATAGAACAGTAAGAAAGGTGAAACCAAAAATGAAATATATAATATCATGATCTTGACCATGAAGATAATATTTTCAATATGGTACACAATACAGCTGCTAAAAATGATATGCAGCTGTGATACAATGGAAAAGAATACTGATTGAAAACAACAAATACAGCAATGTAACCTTGACCTAAAGTCTCAAGGATACATTCAATAATGAGCTGTGACCCTAACCTTGAAGAAAGTACTTCCAATTGGGCATGTGACACATTCTCTAATATCAATCAGCTTTACATTACACAACAGAACAAACAAAAAACAAAATATTAAACCATGACCTTGACCTTTAAGACCATCTATGTGGTACAAGACACGAAGCCTGTTCTAATTATGTGCAAGATCACAAAGTTTAATCAATTAATCTCAAATGAACAAGAAGCTACCAAGCAGATGGGAACATGTAAAATAACAATACTGAACTTTGGCATTGACTCTGAAGATATGATCTCCAATGAAACACACATCACACATATTCTAGTTATGATATACACATATACCTACTTCATTCCTTATTCTGAAACAGCTCAAACATTATAGAGATGGCAAAATGTGTTTTAAAACAACAAATCCTGAACCATGACCTTGGTCTTCAAATCTGACTCCCAAATGCAGTACACAACACACCCTCTAAGTATACAAGGTTTCATTCCTTAATCTCCCTTAATCCCAAACAGCTTAAGTTATCAGGAAGTGGGAAAGTGTGATGGATAGACAGAAGGATAGACACTCATTCATTATAGCAACCACTTAAAGAGTCAGTGAAGAAAGTACCATATGCACTTCTAAATGATAATGTGGAATGCTTGAAATCAAACTCATTTAGTTTAAATCCAACAAACTCTGCTATGCTGCAGAACCAAACTTCAAGAGAATGGGAAATCAGGGGGCATAACTCCAAAAAATGAAGTAAAATAAAACTTAGAAAATAAATTATGTGTTTAATTTTAGCAAAACATTTTGCTTTCGCTTCTTTCTGCTACTTAGTTTAAGAGTTGTTTTCACCACCATAGCAGCCATCGTGAATATATTGTTATCTCTACTACCCCTAATTGGATGATTGTATCAACATGGGGATTTTACTAAACAATATCTGATGATATTTATTTAAATTGGTGCCCTTCAGATATTCATCATGCCTGCCACAGTAGTCATCTTTAAAATTGTTGTATCACTATTTCGCCTGAATGTCCATATTGGCAGGTGGTTTTCACTTAAAGTCTTTTATGATGACTAGTTGCTTTTAAATAAAAATGTTGCTCATGTGACACCTAAAATGGCTGAAAAATTGATCTACTTGAAAATCTTATCATAATTTCTTCTAGATGGCTATCCATACTGACATTGTTCTTTCACCACGAGATTTCTTATGAAAGTACTATATAGAAATGCTGTCAATTTTATACATGCCCCCCCCCCCCCCAAATCATGTTACCGTTACTCCTTTATAACAGCAAGTCATATCTACATGGGCTTTATACAAAAGATTTTTTATGATGTGTTGCTGAACCTAAATGAAAATGGTGCCAAGCTGACATCAGGAATGTACTACATCAGCTAATTTGAAAATCTTTTTATAGCTGAGGAATATCAACAATGATTTCAACACTAGACAGGAAGAAACTGTCTTATCTTGAATTCTTGGAAATTCTTTTGAGCCAGAACAGCATCAGTCCCTTTTGAGAAACTCGAATCTATATATAACTGACTTTTATCTAACAGATTTCTAAAAATGTGTTTATATCTGATGAAATTGTTAAATGCAACTATAAATATAAATTTTATTAAAAATTTATTTCTGACACAATCTTATAAAAATATTTTGATGCTACCAACCTAGCTACAGTTGTATATCAATCCATCCATATATCCAATCTTTATTTCAACAGATACTACTGCAAGCAATACTTACTTGTTCTGCTCTGCTGACCTCAAAAGCAGCGGCAAGTCTGTCTGCAGAATGACCCATGGTTTCTCCTGTCGAAAATTCTGCAACAGCAGGCAGCTATAACAAGTGAGAATAATGATTGTTACTGGCATATACAATTTATGTATGAATTTATTGATTGCTGAAGATTCTAATACTGGAGACTGATTTTACATAATAAAAACAGAATTCATTTCAATTTCAAAATCTATCATCACATATGATAAATTAATGTCGATCAGATTGTTAGATTCTGAAACTAAATGGATTCACTGAAGTTATGGCAACCATTTTTTGAGTAAAAACACATATACACAGCTGGTAAATAAAATATATTTTACACATGCATTTTAGTATATATCTGCACAAGTAAAGAATATACTATTACGAAACCAGGATGCAAAGAACAATAACAAATCCTGTTTTACAAAATCCATTATGAGGCCCAGAGACTGCCTGTACAAGTAAATACATTAAAGTTGGCCCAGAGACTGCCTTTACAAGTAAATACATTAAAGCTGGTGCCTGGATACATCGATAGCCTTGAAAAGTGTTAAATATGGAAACGTGTACCCATTTTTAATGGAATTACACATATATGGAAGTTATATGAGCACAAGAAACTTGCACATATAAAATAAATATAGCACTGACCATGAAGTCGCTTAGGCTCTACGTTCAAGTACTAAAAATTATTTGTGTGACAATGACAAATGGTGACAACCTGTAAAGGCAGAACTTTGCTGTCATAGAGAGAGCGAAAAAGTTGTAGTGGTATATCTTCCACATAGCTGCTGGCTTTGGCTAGGTCTCTCATGACGAGAGCATGCATCTTGGCATTAGTGGAAGTAATATCTGGAAAATTCCTACACTGTGTCACCATGTCTTATATGTAAGGGTAGTTCACTCTGCCCAACCGCTAAATTGGTTGGCAGACAACTTTGAGCTCCCTGTAGCTCAAAGTAGTATCTGAGAGGGCTAAATTTGTGAGGTAGTGGTAGTTCTCCTAAGCTATTATGATTGGGTAACATATTTGAGGAAGAAATATAGGTCATATGACCATTTTTATATGGGCATGGTACTATAAAGATCTATACAGTCAGTCATCTAATTTGATGATTCAAGCATGAACAGGTAAAACACAAAATTTAAGTCAGTTAAGCATTAAATACGAGTCACAGTAACCTATTTGTCACTATGTATCAAGATGGATTCTCTCACAAAGTTTCTCAACTCCAGTATAATAGTATGTATACATAATACAAAAACTCTGAACTTCAAGAACTTAATAATGAATGTACAAATAATGTAAATGTACAAAGTCGTGGAGGTAAATGCTATGAAACCCACTCCAAACTGTTGCCTAGGGCTAATGAAGAAAGAATGATTGACATGCAGTGTTGCAGACAGATGCTGTTATACATGGGGATGCTGATTAGCTCATGATTTGATATGAAATAAGAAGAAAATTCCATCTTGCTCAATATCAGGAAATTACTGATCACACACAAATACACTATTCAGAATCATGATAAGTTTCATATATTTTCAGGTCTAATGACCAATATGTGTTTTCCCTTGTCAAATATTGCAATGACTTTGCATTCCTCTGAGGCATTGCCATGTGGTATTTTTAGACACATCAAATAAATGTTAAAGCTGCAAGATAAAGAGCACAGATGAATAATTAACCAACCTCTGGTACAAGAGTTGAGGGAGACAGCATCTTTGTAATCAGAGAAAGTCTGGCCCCAAATGACTTGGCTTTATTAAAACTCAACATTATCTTTCTCATCTTGCGACTGTGACGGATTGGGACATCTGACATGAATTCCACACCACCAGCAATTACTATATCACACTGCCCTGCTGCAATCAATCCTATAGCTGTTGATAAATAAAGAAAGAGATTTAAAATTAGTACAATTATTTTCAATTAAAACATTGTTGCATTCAATTCATCTGGATTTAAATGTTTAAGCCACCTACTGATTAGTCAAGTCAAATGTCTGTTATTTTTGTAATGATTTAAATGAAAATGATTCTGTAAAAAACAAGGTTTTTAATCTTATTCTCATTAAAATATCTTCCACTCTTCATATTTAACACTTTTTTTTTAGAAGTCTCTTTATCTATAATACAAGTCACATGGGTGATGTATGCACATTTACTCAATTTAAATTAAATATAAATTGTTCTTTTAAAACTTAACAATAATTTTCCTTAACCAAAGTCTATTCCATCCTGATAACTGAATGCTCTGCACCTCAACTGTCAGTAGGAAACCTTCAGATATAAACACTTATATTGCTATGGACTTTTACAGTGGTGGCTATGTACTAAACTTGGGTCAAAATAAGAGTGCAGTGAATGGAATCATCACAATCGAGGGTAGTGGTACAATTTCTTTTACCAATATGCGCAGCATTCATTAAAACATCACAGCATGCGACCTTCAAATAGGACTGTACTGAATTGCACCTTAAGGTAAATTTTGTCCAAAAATATCAGCATATTTTAACATTGATTTTGCCATCTGTACCTCTCAGGACATCTAAATAATGACCAAACGAAAATGGATGTATACTAATCCAATACTTGTCACATAAAGGTATATAGAATCAAATTCTAAAAGATGTGACTTATACTATAGCATTTGTTACTGCAGAAGTTGTTACTCACAAAACCAACATTATATTTTACATTTTATACTAACAAAAAAAAAATGTTTTCATATCAGGAAATGTGCAATGGAATGAACAAAAAAGGAAAAAACTTAAGCAGAATCTCTTCCAATATTTTTTAAATTGTGATTTCTTGCTCATTTTTAGAGTAAAGTGATCTGATTTTGTTACATGCTATTATTGGATTCTTACCTGTGGTGATTGCTTGGTTGGAAGAAATACAGGCTTGTGTCACAGTGTGAGCTGGCACCTTGTTTGAGAATCCTGCCCCAAGAGCTGCCTAAAAGCATTAATAATTCCATAAATGTCATAACTAATTTATGTTATCTTCATCTGAATGCTACTATGGTTATCATCCTGGCAAGTACTTCATGATTCAAGAATGCTGGGAATTATTAACAAATGAAGTAATTTGTATTGTAGAGTTATTACTATCTGAAGGCAAACATTCAATCAGGCAATCCATGTTGCACTTCTATCATATGTCATTAATCAAATTTCAAGAACCAACACATTGAACACAAAACGTGTGTATTGTTACGAGTTTGTGCTCTTTAAAAAATTAACAGAAATATGCAAAAAGCAAAATGTTTTGTAAAATTCAACAAAAAATTTATTTCTATAGAACACAAAGTGAAAATGAAAAAAAAAACTTACAATATTGCAAATTAAATCCGTAAGTAATCCTAGAATCACAGACACAAGTCCTAATAATTTAAAGTCCTGAACAAACATTTAGGAGAAGTCCAAATTAAATCGAAAGTATTGATGTGTCTGTCATAACCTGTATAACAATGATGTGTTAACAATCTTGTGTTGAATCATAGTAATATAATTAAAGGTTTGAATTTACTATAAATTTCAGTAAAACTCTGTTCAAGAATGTTATCAGAGCACTTTTGTATTTCCAAAGAAAATAATCACTTGAATTCATTAATACGAAGAAATAAACTCCAGCCCAAAATGAATTACTGGACACAGCATCTACTACAAACTTGATTGTGCTTGATTTTAAAGCAAGGATGAATTTTCCTTTCAGTAGTAAGATTACAAGGTCCTCTACCTGACTTCAGGTTACAACTAGCATTTTCTATTGAAAAAAAACCTATTACCTAATGGAAAATAACCTTCTAGAATGATCCTTATGTTTACCAAATAAAATTGTTAGCTGTTACTTAGTTATCATTATAAATGTTTTGCTAAAATTATAATACAGAGCCTGGATTATGTCAGGTACATCTGGTGAATCTCAAAAACCTAGACCATGACTTGAAAAAGCATACTTACTGCTATTAATAATGACCTTGATATTAAACCCACACATTTAGCATTTTTAGCTACATGTTGTTTACATAATAATATTAAAAAAATCCATGATTCAGGTCAAGTAGTAAATGAACTCAATTCTGGACAAGGTCATGGCCAACATACAATACTACATTCCAATAGCATATAATGAAATAAAATGTTAAAAAAATAACTAAGAAACAAAATGCAAGTTAAATATTCATAACAGTATAACCTTCTCTAAATGCCAACCCATGAAGTCACATGTCTTTTATGAAGTTATCCATTCTGTAAGAAAAAGTTGATATCACGAAGGGTCTCTTATAAGAGAAATAAACAGCAACAAGTACTCCTTTGGTGCACGATTAGCTGACACTCAGTTTGTTTGGGGGGGAGGGGGGGCAGCAAAGGGGACTGAAAGAGGAGACCCTTTTGTGAGATCTTTTTAGGTAAAAAGGAGGAATTAACCTTACCTCTTTTAAATTTTGCTATTTTATTAAATCCAAAAAAGGAAAACTACTGAATGAAACACATGTTATTTTCTAAACAAAACTTGGTCAGATTCATAATCAGACTCAATTTTGAAGAAAAGTGAATTTGTTTCCTATCTTTGAGACTGCCATGATAGTTTTTAAAAGTTTCATTTTTTGGGGCATTCACCAGTATACTCAAAGCCTATTCAACACCCTTCTTTTCAACATTAATGCATTCAAGTTGTGGGTATTGAATGTTCTCTCAATGAATTCATATTTTAGACAAGTAAAGGTCAGTCATGACATGTATCGGCACAATATAATGACAAACATTAGTAACATATATTGAAACTTATATGATACCTATATGTACAATTAATACCTAACAAGAGTACTACAAATGGCATAAAATATATGGGTCTCATGACCTTTTTCCTATTAATGACTTTGATGTCTGAGTTAGGGACATGAATATTGTATGATAATGGGTGAACATCTAAATATTTATTTGAAACTGAACCAGTCTGGATAAGGTAATAATCCAATGCTTTGCAGTTTAATTAGTTATAAATCTACTTTCTATATGGACCCTAATTCTCAAACCATCAGAGTAATCTGTCATCCTAATGCACCCCATTCCAGGATGAGGCAGACTCTACTCAATAATTAATGTAGGTCATGAAATTATCTTCTGATGTTTTTCAAGTTTCTTTGTCTGTTATATCCTCCACCCACAATACACTCCTTTTAAATAAAATGACAGGGGAATGCTTAGAATTTAGTTACATACATGCCAACCCCTGACGAGGAAAAAGTGTAATCCAAGTGGTCAAAAAGAGGAATCCAAGCAGAAAAAGAGTAATCCACATATAACATACTACAATTACAATTAACAATGATTTATTTGCTTTTCTCGTCTTTTATCATTCATTAATGGTTCAAGTGTTCATATGTAGCACTTTAGCTTTAGAAAGCAACAGATTGTCATGTTGCATTTCAAAACATTTTGTACCAGCTGAGGCCATGAATGTTTTGCATACCAGTAGAGCACTCATTACTGGGTTACTTAGCCTGGACCTGAATTCAGTTTTATTTTTGTTAACAACACTGAACAATCTCTCACAGTCAGCATTAGAATGGTAAAGAACCAATATTCCTTTCATAACCTGACAAAGAAGAGGAAATTTATTTCTTCCAGTGATAGAGTCTTTTAGCTGGGAAATAAGGTGCCAGTGCACATCAACTCTATCTGCATTAAGTATATTGTCAGGTAGAATCCCAACTTGATACTTCAGGAATTCTTCTTCCAGATGATCCAAGTTAGACAAGGGTGGCAATAGAAAGGGATATCTCTTGACAAAGAATCTAACACTTTTGAAGCTTTTTGACTGTCTCTCATTTACATAAGCAACTGAAGCATTTAAAAGCAGTTCATCTCCATATGGGAATTTATGGAGCATGTAATCACAGGAAGAGTAGAATTGTGTTCTATGAATTCTCTTGCTTCTGCACCAATAGCTAGATCTTCATTATCTTTCTGGTTTGCATGGTCATGAAAGTCAATATCAGTTAAAAGTTTGGCTGATGCGATGATTTCTGGCTTAATAAACCTTATTAGCAAATCTGACAACTGGTTTGACAGAATCTTGTGCATAATATGAATGCATGGTTCTTCTTTCTGCAAGACATTTGCTGCATCAAACAATGGAATGGCACTCCTCATAAACAAGCAGTACAGTTTTGTAACTGGATCATTAAGCTTTTTGTAAACCATCTCACATGCTAGTTTTGCCCTTGGAAGTATGAGAAGATCCAGTATGCTTTTTAACAGATTCATACTCTGAAGAACCTGATCCAGATGGCTGATGAAATTTTATGTCAAAAGATTTATCTTTCACAATCATGGTCTGAGCCTGGAGGCCCTCTAGCTGGATAGATAGAGGCCTCTCAAATAAAAATTCCATGGATTTAAATTTCTTTCTTTCTGCTACACCAATCTCTTTATTGTTAGTATGTCTGTCTATACTTTCATCTCTTGTTCTCTTCTGACTTGCAATAACAGATTCTGCTTTTGTACCACTCTTATTCACTTTTCCACCATGTTTTCTCT
The DNA here is from genome assembly GCA_029339505.1 of Unio delphinus. Taxonomy (NCBI): domain Eukaryota; kingdom Metazoa; phylum Mollusca; class Bivalvia; order Unionida; family Unionidae; genus Unio; species Unio delphinus. Next base: position 2,615,424 of record JAQISU010000007.1, on the reverse strand, counting down.
GTGCAGATTCACTTTCAGTTTGAAAGAATGCTTGTAATGCATCCCAAAGCTCAAGTAAATGGCTAACACATTTGCCAAGGGATAACCATCTTGTACACACATGCTTTATAACTTTATAGTCTTCAAGATCAAACTGATCTTGTAACAACTTTAGAGCCTGTTTCCTTTTACTATTTTTCTCCAAATAATAGTAGATATCTATTAATAAATGGCCAATATCTACTTCTAATTTATCAGCAGCCTTACCAGCAGCAAGGTGCATCAAATGACAGGGGCAACCTGTTATGAACACTGATGGAGACATTTTCAAAATATAGGATGCAACTCCTTTATGAATTCCAGTCATCACTGATGCATTATCAGCTGCAAACCCCATACAGTTCTGCCAACTTATGTCATGTTTCTTCAAAACATTGTCAAGCAAATCAAAAATGTTTTGTCCAGTGGAATCTACTGTTAATTCTGGTAAAGAAAGAAGAACACTCATGACTTTGCCTTTTTCACTGTCAAAGTATCTAACACATACTGGGTACAACTTTTTAACATCATAATCACAACTCCCGTCTGTGGCAATACTAAACGGCCCAATTTTCATTGCTTCTGCAATTTTAAGTGAAGTATCTTCTGCTAGGCACCGAACAATATGAGATGATTTTGTTCTTGCACAAGCATATTTTCCCGCAATTTTCGAATCAGGAAACATCCGCTTCAACAAGGGACCAACGTCGTCTGCTACCGCTAATGGAAGTCCGTGTTCTATTAAAACCTCGGTAAATAAGAAGATACCTTAGTATTAGAGTTCGTAAGGCGAGCTAATTCGATGTGTTTCCTTGTTTTCACGTGTTTTTCCACATCAAATTTACCACCATGACCAATGCTAAAATCGTTTCCGCAGTCTGCAATGAGCATTATGCTGTCCTAGAATGGAACGCTGTATTATGCCATTCATATATTCATCTTTGAATTTTTGGAGGACTCGTTGTTTTGCTTTTTTCTGATCCATCTGCGAAATTTTTGGGGGAAAAAATGTGCTCTAACATACACAAAGACTAGAATCCATCTTAACATCTGAAGCCATTTAGCGCCAACGATTAGACGTCATGTGATGATGCCCTCGTCGTGTTTGGAGGATTGATTACATTTTGCTTTGTTTATTATTGACTTTTTCTAACCCATCTGTGAAATTATTTAAGAGATATTTTTTGCACTCATAAACGCATTGAGAATTTTTTAATACTTTTTAGCGTAAAAAAAAACTTTTAGACTGGTTCTGCACTATACAAAATTAGAACAAAGAGTATGTGCATAATGATTTAAACAAAATAGAAACCAGTCTGTTCTCTCCTCACTAAGCCGCTATAAATAGAATATGAGGTCGAAAGTTTGAAAGTATCTTAGTAACATGATAGTTGCTATAAATAGAACATGAATATTAGGAAAGTCCACGGACAAGTATACTCGTATATCGTAGTTATGTAGAAGCGGGGTATTTTTTAATTAAAAATAAAACAGTATGTAAAAAATAAAGTAATGCTAATAAAAACGAAAAATTTTTTTTTTTTTGCAAGATGGATATATCGAAAAAGCGTAATCTATAAACGTTAACGCGTAACGCGGAATTTAGTGGGAAAAAGCGTAATGATTACGCCAAAAGCGTAATGGTTGGCATGTATGTAGTTAGGGTATTAAATACCCCCTTCCCCCACCAAAATAAAGAAACTGGATAGATGCCACTTGCCACCTTTGTTCCAATAACTTTATCATCATAATATAAAGACATTTTTATTGTCTGGTTTTAACTGTTACAGGCCTCTTCAGTGAAGTCACAGCTATGCCAAAATTAGATCCAGTCAGACCTGTCTTCACTTTACTGAAGGGCACTCCATTGCCCAGAGACCAGTAAGATTCAGTCAACTCAGCCTCTGCAACTAAACTTTACAATAAGGGAAATACAAATATATTTGATAAATGAACAAAGACATTTCTACTTATGCTGCCTTCTTTACTTAAAACTTTCTTGTGACCCTGACTTGGATCGAAAGGCACTCTCAAGAAAAGATATATATAAAAGCTCAAATTTCAATAAAAATATCTTCATTGGTAAATATGTTATTCCCATACACTATTTATATTTTTGTTTTCTGCAACCTGACATATAGGCACTAGGCATGACTATGGTATGTGACACACAATCTTCTAAAGTTATAGTAACGACTAGGGTGGTCCAACATCTTCAACACAGTAAGCCATATGAACCAAAAATGTAAACTTTGTGGACCATACATGATTTATTTATAGCAATTGTACTATAATCATAGAAATGACATTTTGTGTGAGTGTGGATCACAAATACTGACCAATGAGTCTGTAGTTGTGCCATTATAATCCAGACAATAATACAAATTGGGTTACATTTCCCCAGTTGTGATATTCTGTTGTGAAGCAGAGTTGTACCAATGGTATGCAACACATCATCTATGAACAACATATACTTGGGCAAAGTTTCATTATAGTATCTTTATTGGTTCAAATATTATAATCTGCACAGGGTAACAAGTCACAGAATTAAACTGTTCCCTGTTGTGACCTTGATCTTGAAACAGGAAGCCAAATTATGACACTGTTAATTGATAATTATCTATACATGGGAAAAGATTCCTTATAGCATAATAAGTTGTATGATCTGAACCAGAATCAAAGAATAACATTTTCCTTGCCATGACCTTGATATGACATGACACTTAATAACATTTTAAATGGGCAACGAACACCTGTCACAACAGCAAAGTTTATATTAACTGAATATGCCATCATCAAACATGGACTGTATTTGAAGAAGGAACATTTTTCTGTTTTGCACAAGTTTATCCCACTGAAAATTTACTTTAAATTTTTTTTAGTCAATTTTCTGACACAAATATGCAAATATGCCACTTATCTATCATTGATGATCCACTGCTAACAACTAGTACTTTCAGCAGTACTAAAAAAACTTTTTTTGTACAATTTCTTATCAGCAGAACTCTACTCACCTCCCTTGCTATGTTGCTAGTTTTCACTTCCTGTATCACAGTGCCATACACAATGTACTCAACATCCTCTGAAATATAAATTAAAGTTATATATGCTCTCAAATGAAAATCTTGCTTCAAAATGCATCTGAATATATATGTTTCAATGTGATTTATACCATGAAAGGTCAAAAAACAACATCTTCAAAGCACTTCAGAACAGATTATTTGACAAAAAGAAATCTTTTAACCAAAGTTAAATGAAAGAATGACCTATGTAGGGTGAAGTTGTTTGCATTTAAAACATGCACAGTAGAATAAATGTTGGCATACCTTTATGCTACTGAATGTAATGTGACCAACATTTCTTTGGATATTGTACTTTTGGAAATTATACATAATCTAAGCACAATGCTAACTAAAATGCTTAAAAAAATCAGCTGGAATTAGTCTAAAGTACACCACCTTAGCAGCTATCAAAATAGAGTAAAGTACAAGAAATGAATTACTAAATAAAATAAAATGAAAAAAAAGTTATTGGCTCTTCTAAGTTTATACAATTTACTTCTGAAGTTTGGGAAGTGAAAATGACCAAGTAGAGCTAGTACTTTTTTTTAAAAGTTGTACATCTGGAGTAAGGTAGTAGAGCTAGTACTTTTTTAAAAGTTGCACATCTGGAGTAAGGCCAAGCTGTATACTCTATAACCCATATTACACTCATCAATGATATACCAAAATAAAGACAATTAAAGGTTCTATGAACTATACCTAAGATATACAAGGTCTTTTCCAAATTGCCAGTATAACCAGTGAGGAAATCGAGCAATTTTTTAAAATATAAAATTATAACCCTATGCAAAATACAAAACTGAAGAGAGCCACCAACAAGATTATAAAGTGACCTGAGATCTCTTACATGGCAAACATGTGACTAGTAACCAAATGCAAGAGTTGCTGTTGCTGCTGGGTCAGTAGTGCTATCTGTACAAGTTTCTTTCAATGCTGCTAATCACATATGTAATAAAAACAACCATTTAAAGGTTTCTCTATTTTTTGTACCTTCATCCATATTTAATGGTATATCAGCATAAATAATTTCCAGCATACACACACACACACACACATTAGCATCTTTGAAGGTCCTTGCTCAGATATCCAGTTTTGATTAATTTGGAAAATTATTATAGATTTGTATGATGTCATGGATCAACAAGTGAATGGATTATACACGGTGTTAGTTTACAAAACTAGCATAAAATATATCATTTGATATCTCCAACACTAGTGATGTACTCAGTTCAGCTGCTGCTAGAAAAAAATTGTCTGTTGTTGTTGTTGTTGTTGAATTTAGCACCATTTTTTCCGCACAAGATAGACTATACATAGTGGCAAGTATAAATGGTGGAGGAAGAACCTGGGGAAGCCCCAGAGAGAACCACAAACCTATGAAAAGCTAATGGCAAGCTATCTCAAACATCTACACTGGCCAAATCTGAGACTCAAACAAATGCATTGGATGATGTATGATTGCAAAACAAAACAACCTTACAATAAAACCAATGCCTTGATGTCCATGGTGGCATAAATGAGAAGGACAATTAACCACCCTGAAAAGGACAATTCCACATCCTTTTGGGATTAAGAGGGATATTAGGGAAGAATGGATGCTGATCCCTTCCTTTCCCTAGTCTAGTACATGAATGCCAAACCCCATCAGTAGCCAGGCGAGATGGGGCATCTTGACAATCCCTGTCCCCAAACAAAGGGGTATGTTGTGCCCCCCTTCCTTGTAAACTTCAGCTGGGATGGAGTCTGAACCAGGTGCCTGGAGAGCAGACCCATTGCTCTCTGTGTCTCAAGCAAGGTTGGGGGGTCATCCAGTGCTTTGTTGATAGTAATTGGGGGAGACAACTGATGGCTTCATCATTTATGGATGAAATGCAATTCAGAACGCTGTACAAGTGTTCAGCCCATCATTAAGAATCTTCTCATTGCCAGTAATTAGTATGTTCGAGTCTGTAATGAGAAAGGAGGATCATCCAGAGGATGGAATTTTTATATAAATAGACAAAGGTAATTTCATGCCAAGAAAGGTCAGTAAGACAACAGTGACAGGTAACATATTATTGATATTAAAATGGTCATTTAAATAGTATAATCAAAATCCTGTCCAAAATACAGTCTCTGGTAAAATAAAAAATCTCAACCAGACAGATACAAGATCAACAAAAAATATGCAAAGATCTGTTCATCTGCCAATAATGAAAAGTATTCAGCAACTAGATAAAATTAACCTATTTACAAAGTTTGGTAAAAATAAGGTCAGAAATACAATCTCTGAGTTGAAAGCTCAGCTAATCATATGGAGAGATCTTGCTGATGGTTAAAAAAAAAAACATATATCTTAATGATATTCACCAAGTTTGATAAAATATTATCAAAAATATCACTCAAGTATTGGCTAGATCAACCAATCTAATGTAAAATCGCTTTACTGATAAGCACGGTTATTGCTGAAAACTGTACACATCCATGATCTTCATGATTTAAGCCTAAGTCTGATCAAAACTAGATCAGAAATAGTCATCAGAGTGGTATCAACTGCAAGATCACCTATTAATATGCATGTGTCCTCATTATTAATAAACTTACCCGACCGAGTACTGATAATATTAAACCAACAATTTGAAATTTACTCGAATTCAGTTCAAAAATAGTGATTTCAGAGTAAAAGCAGCCATCAGATGCAAGATGACCTCATTAATATGCACAGACCTCAGCCATTATTGATACTGTCCATGATCTTGTTGATGTGAGTATATATTACAAATCTGATGATCAAAACAAGCTTAGAAATATGGTTTCCAGGGTAGTAACATACCCAATCAGATGCAAGGTAATCTAATTAATATATGTGCATCTCTCATTATCAAACTGTCCAAAAGATCGATGATAAAAGCATGTTTTAAGACTGATCAAAACAAGGTCATCCAAGTTGATGCAAAATTACCTCATCAGTTTCAATGATTTTTACTCACTATCAAACTCATTCAAAACCTTGATGATATAAGCCTGTATTTCAAGTATGATCACAATCAGGTTAAAAAAATGACTTTCATAATATTAGCAAACTCGGCCAATCAGACGCACAATCACCTTATTAATATTCTTATCTCTTTCTATTTATCAAATCTGTCCAAGATCTTCAGTACACTATAAAAGCACATGTTTTTAGCTTTATCAAAATGTGATCAGAAGAACGGACCCAGATTAGTATTAAGCTCAGCCAATCATATACAAGATCACCTTATTTGTATGAGTGTATCTTGCAAATTACCAAACTCATCTGAGATCTCAATGATAATAGCATATATTCAAAGAAATATTGCCTCCAGATGAGTATCAAGCTATACAATGAGATGCAAGGCTTTTAGTGATTATTTATTGGTATTGCTCATTATTAAACTCATTCAAGACTGCGATGATAAAAACCCATTTTCTAAATTTGAAGAAAAAAAAATGGATCAGAAATATGTACTTGATGTTGATGACTACTTGTGTGTGTGTGTGTGTGTGTGATTTGGATTTTTGATGTAGTTTTAACATTTCTTTTCAGTCATATCGCTATGATGTCTGCAATGTGGCAGTTTAGAGTGGTGTCTAGCACTGGGGCATCATGCTGCAGACATGTAGGATGATGTCCCACCCAGTCACATTATCCTGATACCTGGTCGACCAGTCCTAACACTAACCTCTTAATGGTGAGTGCCTAGCAAGGCAGCTGTATGTACCATTTTGATAAGTCTTTGATATGATTCGACCGGGGTTCAAACCTGTGACCTAATGCATCAGAACACCTTTATCCTATGATGCTGCCGTTCAAACTGGTCAATTCTGTCTGTAGGTTATAGTAAAGGTGTTTTAAGTTTTATTAAATGACAGATCAGCTTGATATGTATAAACTTAAAATGGACTAATGCCAGGATGCTCTGAAATTTGGTCAAAATCGGTTAATCTGCATTAGAACAAGTTTTTAAAATGAATTTCTATATTGAGTAATGGTAGATCACTTGTACAAGACGTAATGCCCTTGTGACAGGATGCTGTCTGCCAAGTTTATCTGAAATTAGTTAAATGATTCCCGAGAATCTGAAAAAATATAATTGTTGTCAGATGCACAATAGATGACACATGAAAGACAGAGGGGCATACTATAAACTCGCTTGGCCTTACAACCAGGTAAGCTGATAAAAGTATCTTACCTTTACCAATTCCAGTCCTTCTTAAGATACCCCTAAAATGAAAATGTAATGCAAAGTAATACTTAAGAACATCTGTATTTGGAACATCAGCATAGTAATACTTAATAACATCTGTATCTAATACATCAGCATAGTAATACTTAATAACATCTGTATCTAATACATCAGCATAGTAATACTTAATAACATCTGTATCTAGTACATCAGCATAGTAATACTTAATAACATCTGTATCTAATACATCAGCATAGTAATACTTAATAACATCTGTTTCTCCTTTGAATACGTTCCCCAATCACATTACTTTAGGGATATTAGCCTGCTACCTCGCGAATCCAGCCCTACCAAAAGACGAAAATTCGTCTTTCCTGTCTATGTCATATAGACAAAGGGCAATAACTCTTGCCCATTACCTCCCTTTGCCGCCCGTTAGGTGTCGCTTCTTTAGTTTTTTAGCTTCGCTTACGCGAAAACACGTACAATTAGACCTCCAATGAATCCAAGCCATCTTAGTGTAAATTCTGACCATCCGAAGTTAAATTTGGAATTACTGTGTTGGATAATCATCCCTCTACAGGTCGTATACATTATTTTACAATATTTTCCAATTTGAGTGACTTTGTCACCTTTTCTAGACTTCGGACCAGGTTGCAACGTGGTCAAAGCATGTAATACATGTAGCACTCAATAATTTCGCTTATTCCGTATGTAACGTTTACGATATTAGCGACTAATAACGTGCTGCATTGATAATGTGTGCTGTATTTATCTTCTTTGACGTTTCAGTAGACTTCAAAAAAGTCTTTGAACGACCAATTGCGACTATTTAATGGCGGACTTCGTGTTGTAGTCACGAATTCACGCGACACTTAATCATTTCGCTTCCTCCGTTAGTTACGGTTATGGAATAGCGACTTAATAGCGTACTGAATTGTTAATTTGTGCTTTGTTTATCTTCTTTCCGTTTCAGTAGACTTCGTCTCTGAACGACCAGTTGCGACTATTTAATGGCGGAATTTCGTGTTGTAGTCACGAATTCACACGACACTTAATCATTTCGCTTCCTCCGTTAGTTACAGTTATGGAATAGCGACTTAATAGCGTACTGATTGTTAATTTGTGCTTTGTTTATCTTCTTTCCGTTTCAGTAGACTTCGTCTCTGAACGACCAGTTGCGACTATTTAATGGCGGAATTTCGTGTTGTAGTCACGAATTCACGCGACACTTAATCATTTCGCTTCCTTCGTTAGTTACGGTTATGGAATAGCGACTTAATAGCGTACTGAATTGTTAATTTGTGCTTTGTTTATCATCTTTTCGTTTCAGTAGACTTCGTCTTGAACGACCTATTGCAACATGCTCATGGTGATAACTAGTGTGGTCATTAACCCTTAAAGTGCGTGTCACGACTATAGTCGCGCTGTTGTTTGTGGTCCCGTAGTGCGTGTCGCGACTATTGATGCGCTAGAGGTGAGCAACACTGATCGCATTCTGTAACTTCATCTTGCCATAAATGCCTGTAAAACTGTATTTGATTGGTTTAAAAAGGCCCGGAACGAGCATTCTGCAGTACTTTACTATATTATTAACGATGTAATTTTACAAATGCTCGCTTCTAAACACATGGTACGTGTGCAATGCTAAAATGGCCGACACTGAATACGACGGTGATTTCTTGCAACAAATATTCGCTTCTGATAGTGATGCTAATAGTGATTTTTAATAATTTGAGAAAAATGACATTATTGGAGCAAGCGAGGTATTGATGGAAATACACATAAATGATTTTGAGCCAGAAATTTACGTGGAACTGGAGTCGGATGTACATGCTCGCTTGACGTGAGAAAATGGCGCGCCTGTCAACCCCCATTCACTGGTAATTCAAAATTAAATGTCGAGATGGTGAAAAATGAACCCAAGGACTATTGAAGACTTTTTCTTAGATGACAAGCTATTTCATCTGATAGTAGATCAAACAAATCGTAATGCAAATCAGAGAGTTCGTGGGGCAGACTTGAACGAAAAAAGTCGCATGAAGAAATGGCGGCCTGTCTTACCTGAGCATCTAAAACGTTTTCGCATCGATTAAAACAATGGGTTTGGTACATATGTCTGTTCTCGATTCCTAATGGGCTATTTATTGATGATGTGATATCAACCGCATACTTCAGCAAAAAAAAAAAAAGTATGGGATATATTTCAAACTATTCCAAGCAATTTACACCTGTCAGACAATGAGAACAATTAAGGTGACTCTTCACAAAATCAGCCCAATGATTGAACAAAAATAAAGCCATTGCTGAGGTTTAATCACCAGATATGGACCTCAGTTTGATGATATTATAATAAATTACAGGTGATAGTTTTTCATGTACATTAATTGCTGACTGGTGGGTTTAAACATACATCTGACATTCATGGAGTGGATTTTTGCAAAACTTTCACCTTGCCTTTACCTGTGATTTTCACAATTTATATATAAAATTGTGACAGACATAACATGTGCATGTTTGGACTACTAAAGAATATAACATTTCGTAGATATATTTGAACTTTTCCATCAAAAACAAACAAAAATACTGATGAAATACAATTGTAACTTGTCAGTTTACCTGTATTTACACCTGTACCTGCAAATATGTTAAACCTACACATGTGTCTTGATGCTAATCTTAAAGTATAGACACATACCATCATTTTTTATATAGGGGTTGTCTATCAATAGTGTATATTTAATGAAATACATGCAATTTAAAGACTGTGCAGTTTTCTTCTTTTCTTCCCTGAAACAATTCAGCACTGAGGGACCTTTTACTGCAAAACAATGCAGCACTTTAAGGGTTAAGAGTTAACATGGCACGGAATAATTTGACTACTCCGTTAATAACGGTTATAGTATTATCGAATTAATAATATGCTGAATTTTTTAATCTGTGCTTTGTTCTCTTCTTTTGTCGTTTCAGTAGCAAAGTCGACAACGAAGGCATGAATGGCAAAATGGGTGTTGGCAATGTGGAAATGGAGGAAATTATGTTGACATGGTTTAGGCTGCCCAGTGGATGTAAATTTCACCGCAGGTCCGTGCATGGCTTTCGGGCCTGTAAGTCCGGACGCATGGAGTCTAGGCTGGATCAATTGGATCCATTTTATTATGCACTTTCGCCGGCACCGGCCGTCCATCCAGCAACGACCGTTCAGCCCAAATGGTACCGGTCGTGCAACCGACCTTCCAGCCGGCATCAACCTGCACCGGCCGTCCATCCGGCAACGACCGTTCAGCCCAAATGGCACCGGTCTTCCAGCCGACATCAACCTGCACCGGCTGTACATTTGATTTACGGAGATTATAGTGATGTACCCGTCAGTCAATCTGTACTACTGGTTACATATCACTACCATGAGAGAGATGTTATAGATGTATCTCCGTCCAATCAGACCATTCGAGAGGCAGGTGCCGGTCATAGCCGGACCTTCGCCGACATTCCAACCGACCATATACCAGACAAATCAGTCAGTATCGCCGGTATACACCTCCCGTCACGTCAAATACGTGTCGGTGTGATTTTAAAACAAGGGAGAATTAGTGACATTATCAGAGATGACGGAATTGAGTTATCTATGCCACTTGGTATGCGCTACCCAGATATGGCAGCTTTACCAGAACAGGACTTTCAGGCCGACCTTTCGTCAGTTCAATCAGCCGTTAGTGCCGGCCGTCCATATGTTCACGGCTTCTCCACAAGGGAGATTTAGTGAAAGTGTCAATTATGACAGAATTGCGTCATCTAGGTCACCTGGTATGCTGTACAGATATGCAAGCTATACCAGAACCAACATTCCCTCTGAGCGAATGGTAGATGGGTGCACAGTGCTGGCCGCACTACATAAGCATTATGTAATTATTATTACCTTCTAGCCGGCACCGGGCGTCCATCCGGCAATGACCGTTCAGCCATATGGCACCGGTCATCCAGCCGGCACTAACCGACACCGGACGTCGATCCGGCAATGACCGTTCAACCCAAATGGTACCGGTTGTCCAGCCAAGCTTCCAGCCGACACTTGCCGGCATTGACAGTCCATCCGGCTCCGGCCGTCCAGCCCAACAGGCACCGGTCGTCCAACCGTATGGAGATTTTAGTCATATACCAGTCTGTCCGACTGTACCGCTGTACCAGCACGGGGACTTTTATCATACCGCAATCCGCACAAATCGGATTGACGAAGATTCTAGTGATGTTTCTGTCTGTCAATCCGTACTACCGGTTACATATCACTACCATGACTCTGATGTTGGCGATGAATCTCTCGATAACACCCAACCATTCGAGCGGTCGGTGCCGGTCATAGCCGGCCCGTCACAGGCGTTCAGGCCAAACATATACCAATCAATTCATTCGGCATTGCCGGCCGTCCATAGGCTATCAACTCATCCACAAGGGAGAGTGAATGCCTTTTTTAGAGATGACGGAATCGAGTCATCTATGCCACCTGGTATGCATTACCCCGATATGGATGCTTTACCAGAGCAAGATTATGCACATAGTGACTGCGATGAATCACAGGCAAATCAGCTGTATGCAGATCCAACTATGGAACGGACTGAGTTCAGCTTCAAAGCCGCAGTGGAGGAAATTTTTAGGGTGTTAAGGCCCCTTCAGAATGCCCTCCACCTCCTGCTGCAATTACCGACTATAGGGTTAGTGCGTCGGTCGATCTGGATGAAGGGGAAGAGATTCTATCCTTCCGCCTCCTTCCCCAGTCGACAAAATTAAGGAAATTAATGACCGTCTGTCGACACGTATAGGGGATCCAGGAAATGCTAAGGCGTTCTTTTCTGAAAGCCAAATACCAGCGTCGTTTTCAGGTCGATGGTACAAAACTCACTCTGATGCGTTCAATACTGAGGTCCTGGCTCGGGATAAAATAGGGCAGCAGTCCATATGTCTGCGGCATTGTCTTATAAAGTGGACAAAACTGTGTTCAATGCCACGTCCAAGCTGGTTCGAATGTAGTCGCTACGTCTTCACTGTTAGACCTAGCCTCCCTAGCCATTTTCAGGATCGCTGGAAAATCTGGCAATGAACATGCTTGGGATTCGACGGCCCGGTTAGCTAGGGTTCTTAACAGGGCAGCTCACCATTCCATGGCCAATGCGCTGATTGCTTCTGCCAACCTAGACCTGATACGTCGTGACGCACGTCTGAAGGGCACGTCGCTTAAACTCCATCATAAGCTGGCTAGATATGACCGGCGCACATTTCACGTCCCTATCCCACGAGTAGCGGACATTCTCCGTTGTGCTTGTCGGGACTAGGCTTATCAGTTCCATGTCATACCTTTTGGCCTAAATTTAAGCACTTGGGCTAGTACCAAGGTTATGGGTTACGTCGTCACCCTGTTCCGCTCGACTTCATCTATTGCGTCGGCAGTATATTTGGATGACATCCTCCAGAAACATCTGTCAAGTTCTATTCTGCTCAAAGGCAGAAACGATCTTATATCACTTTACGTCATATAGGCTTTCTCGTGAACAGGATAAAGTTTGATCTCTGTCCAATCCGGATTTTGGTCCATCTGGGTGTGGAGTTTCTCCCGATCTGAATCTGGTAAGGCTTCCTCGAGTTTGCGATTATCCAGATAATTGCACTCGTAGAGTCCGTTTCCGACAGGATACGCATTTTAGCGAGAGAGTTGCAGATCCTCGGATTATTCAATGCGGCAGCAGACTTGATCCCGATCAGCCGTCCTTTTATGCGCCCTTTACAAAGGACGTTGCTAGCGTAATTGCGCTCTTTTCAAGTCCCTTCGATCCCAGAAAACAGTCATGCTCACGCCAGAGATACAATCATTCTTGAGTCAATGGCACAACCCCTGTAGGCTGTCCACAGGGATTACTCTGGAGATACCCCAAGGGGATAACGGTATGTTCCGCCACTAATACCTACGGTTGGGGTGCCCACCTGTTGCCGAACTTCGATACTGTCAGCGGCACGTGGGTGCCAGGGGCGAGCCCTTTCAACATCAACCTTTCAGAAATAACGGCTGTCATCAATGCCTTTCATTTCGGGCAGGATCAACTCTTATTACAAACTGCCCTCATTATGTCAGACAACATTGTGGTGGTGCCTTGCCTCAAAACAAGGGGACACCAATCACCAGACCTGTGCAATCTGAACTGGCAATTTCTACATTGGTTCGACAATCTCCACCTCAATGTACAATTCAGACACATTTTTGGCAGACTCAATGTCTTGGCTGACACTCTATCTAGTCATTCACACAGAATGGTCACTCCATCAATCGGACTTTCTTCCAATTGACACACTTTGGAGACGTCCGATGATTGATCTTTTGCAACAAGATGGAATCGCAAGTTCTCCACCTTTCATCTCACAGGTTCCAGACCCAGAAGCTTGGGTCGTGGATGCTCGATCAATCACCTGGGAAGGGTTGTGGGCATTCTCCTACCCTCCCACGGTCTTGGTACTGGAATTAATCCAGAAGTTAAGGGGTCAGAATTGTCAGATGGTTCTGATTACCCCTCTCAGATGGAACAACTCCTGGGTCTCCGATCTACTCAATCTAGGCGATAGATCTACCCAGGAAGATTACAGTCAGCACAAGTATTCACAAGCAACCGCGGCCAGGGGTGTTCCACCCCTGTCCGGACCGTCTTTATGTTCAAGCTTGGCTCTTGTCCAGACAGCCTTGCAAGACAAACAATTTAAATCTTTGATTGCGGAGAGAATCTCGAGAGCAAGAAGGCCCTCTACTCTGAAGGTTTACGAGGGCAAGTGGCATGTTTTCAGAGACTGGTACCATATCATTCACATTGTTCCTCTGAGTGTCACAATCCCTCAACTGGCCAACTTTTCTCTGGCTTTTCGAGGAGAAACATCTGGCTCCAGTTATTCTCAAATGTTACCGCTCCATGATATCAGACACATTCCGCCATTCTGGTACATGTGCTATCAGTCATGACAAAGATTTAGACATTTAAAAAAAAAAAAAAAAAAAAATTTAATTGACTTATATCCCTCACCCTGTTTTCAAATGGAATCTGTCCTGGGTTTTAACATGACTCAATTCAGACAGTATTGAGTCTTTAACCCACGATTAGTTAAAGCTACTATCATACAAATTGGGTTTCTTGATAGCCTTAGCTTCAGCATGCAGGGTGAGCGAGTTACATGTCCTTTCTAGTGACCCGAACTCTCTTTCGTTTTGATCAGAGGGTTTGATGGTCCTCTTGACGCAGCCAGGCTTCGTAGTCCAAAATAGATTACCATACATTGCGATCAACGAGTCGTCATTAGCTTGCTTTCTTTATAGATAAGTCAGGATCAACAGCCATGTAAGATCCTGTTTGGGCACTCTAGCACCATTTCAATGCATAGAGGTGAGTCAGGTCACATACTAGCACCTCTTTCTTCTGGTGATAGCTGGGATATGAGATATCACCATTCAAGCCCTTGCTTCATGGCTGTAGTGGGTTATACGCTCGGCGTACTCTGAGAATTCGCAAATCAGTCACCTTATAGAAGCTGTTGCAGAGTCCACCTTCTACAGTTTTATCTTCAAGTTTGTACTCGCAGAGGCAAACATTGATTCTAGTAGGTCCGGTGTTGGGCAGCCCAGACGCCCACCAGACCCAAGTGCAACAATCAGCACAGCCTATTAGCTTCGCTGGATTCGCCAGATAAATTTTCGTAGGTAAGAAGATTTCAATAACTATCTTCTTAACCGCATAAAAGGGTCACATATCACGTGACCCTGGGCTGTGTTGCTGATTGAAAATTAGGAGACCGGGTTATCATTCACATGGGGAATCCAACCATCATTCACTAGAGGATACCCGGGGTGGAGGTCGGATGCTCCGCATTCCCTCCTCCTATTACTTATTCTCCTAAAGTAATGTGATTGGGGAACGTATTCAAAGGAGAAAGCAAATTTTTTAGTAAATTATGTTTCTCCGAGAATACTTACCCAATCACATTACTAAGAAACCCTCCCAACCACCCCGCCATGCGAGCATCCTCGTGTTTTATATATCGCTCAGCTTAAAAACTAAAGAAGCGACACCTAACGGGCGGCAAGGGGAGGTAATGGGCAAGAGTTATTGCCCTTTGTCTATATGACATAGACAGGAAAGACGAATTTTCGTCTTTTGGTAGGGCTGGATTCGCGAGGTAGCAGGCTAATATCCCTAAAGTAATGTGATTGGGTAAGTATTCTCGGAGAAACATAATTTACTAAAAAATTTGCTATCTAATACATCAGCATAGTAATACTTAATAACATCTGTATCTAGTACATCAGCATAGTAATACTTAATAACATCTGTATCTAATACATGAGCATAGTAATACTTAATAACATCTGTATCTAGTACATCAGCATAGTAATACTTAATAACATCTGTATCTAATACATCAGCATAGTAATACTTAATAACATCTGTATATAGTATGTCAGGATAGTAATACTTAATAACATCTGTATCTAGTATGTCAGGATAGTAATACTTAATAACATCTATATATAGTATGTCAGGATAGTAATACTTAATAACATCTGTATCTAGTATGTCAGGATAGTAATACTTAATAACATCTATATATAGTATGTCAGGATAGTAATACTTAATAACATCTGTATCTAGTATGTTAGGATAGTAATACTTAATAACATCTGAATATAGTACGTCTAGATAGTAATACTTAATAACATCTGTATCTAGTACATTAGGATAGTAATACTTAATAAGATCTGTATCTAGTATGTCAGGATAGTAATACTTAATAACATCTATATATAGTACATCAGGATAGTAATACTTAATAACATCTGTATCAAGTACATCAGGATAGTAATACTTAATAACATCTGTATCTAGTATGTTAGGATAGTAATACTTACTAATATCTGTATCAAGTACATCAGGATAGTAATACTTAAAAACATCTGTATATAGTACGTTAGGACAGTAATATTTAATAACATCTGTATCTAGTAAGTCAGGATAGTAATACTGTTTTACATCTGTATCTAGTACATCAGCAGAGCAACACTGAATAACATCTGTATCTAGTAGTACCATAGTACCTGCAGATTTTGCCGCAGATGATATGTTGCCTCTAAAAAAAAATCACAGTATGAAAAAGCTAAACAAATAATCATGTACCAAAATAATGGATCATGCGTAGGCAGAAGAAGGGTTGTGTTGATGAGATGCAGTTTCAGTTAGAGTGCATGTTCCAACATGTAATTTTCAAATGATTTAAAAGGTGTCCCACAACTTACGACTCAAAAGAAATTATGTGTCCCAGAAAATAGAGTGCACACAAAAAATAACTTTGAAATTAATGTATGGTGTCCCAATAATTACATTGTCCTAACATATATGGTAAATACAGCAGTACATAAGCATAGTAATAATGAATAACATATGTATCTAGCACATCAGCATAGTTTTAGCTAGGACATCATGATGAAATTAGTTAACTTGAATCATTGTTGAGAAAAAGGAAGTCTAGCCAAAGTCAAAAATAATGTCTTACTAACTGAAAAAGATTTCTGGCCATAAACATGGCAATGGTACAAATTAACTAAGACTTTATTGATAACAAAAAACTATATTCATGGTTCTCACGCTTATCTAAAGATAAATCTCCAAGATGAAATTAATTTTTCCAAGGTTCACATATGACCATTATTGAATGGTATTTAAGAACATTTTAAATTACAAAACATGCATCTAAAGATGGTTCTCTTTCAAGACTCTCCAAAACATCGAAGCCTGAAAAGATATTAATCTACAAAACCACAAAATGTATCACACAAACATGCTTGATTATATTCCTATAAATTGACAAGTAAAGTCATTTCAATGTCAGAAGGGGCTCCGAGTGGTTAAATGGTCTAAAGCACTCTCCATAACAGATCACTGCGATCTCACCTCTATCTGTGAGTCTCAGATTCGGCCAATATGGTTATGTGAGAAAGCTTGCCAGTAGCTTCTGATGAGTTGGTAGTTCTTTCCGAGGATTTTCCAAGGTTTCCAAAAATTAATACAGGTCGCTATGTATAGCCTATCGTGTGCTGAAAAATGGCATTAAACCCTATAACAACATCAATTTCTCCCACAAAAAATTCTAAGTTTCTTTTACTGATCTACTTTATGCTGCTAAGTGGGAACAACTTACTGAACATAAATTGTTTCCTTTCAAA
The DNA here is from genome assembly GCA_029339505.1 of Unio delphinus. Taxonomy (NCBI): domain Eukaryota; kingdom Metazoa; phylum Mollusca; class Bivalvia; order Unionida; family Unionidae; genus Unio; species Unio delphinus. Next base: position 2,597,917 of record JAQISU010000007.1, on the reverse strand, counting down.
CCTTTAATTTTAAATAAATCTATGGCAATAATATATATAAAATGCAATATGGAAAAATACTGCAAGATTCTGACAATGTAAAGTTAACAGAAAAAGACTGAGCATAAAATAAACAAGTATCTTGCTCATGATGGAAATTGTCCAAGATATTGATAATACAAACCTTTATTCCAAGTCTAATTAGAATCAGATAAAAAGACATGGCCTCCAAAGTGGTAAATGTTGACAAACAGATGAAAAAGGGTATTATCATAGCTGCCAACCCCCGAGCACAAAAATACTGATTACTTGTGACAAAAATACTGATTTTCAGGAAGAAATACTGATTTTTTTAAATTTTAATGCATATGTAATTTTACGTATACAACCATCAGTAACTGTGCCTTACATAATTATTTAATGTCAAAGATGCACGTGTTGCACACTTGTACGATTTAGAGTTGCACCATGTTCTATTCGGGTGCCCATTCAGAAGGTAACACACTCAAATACAAACTGTTTATAGGAGCCCTTTCCACGCCTTGTTTCTTTTTCAATCATTGATTCCAATGTACCAACTTTCATTGATTAACTCAGTTCTGAGATTTATCTATTGATCTGTTTTCGTTCAAGCATAAGAGTGATCCTTGCGATTTTAATGTCTGGAAAACGTGTGAAAAATAAATCGCCAGCAACAATAGTAACTGAAAAAGAAAGGTTTATTTCTAAAAGAAATTTAATAAATCAAATTTCGATCGATGTACATTAAGGTTCTCTCTGGCATTTATCTACGTCGTAAGTTCAGGCTGAGCTGTGTGTGATGAAACAGGAAGCAGATGTTTATTAGCTTTTTCGTGCTCTTGCATTTCATAGGCGTGCCCAATAGCGAAATCACGTTACACACTTTGCAAAACGTCAAGTTTTCTCCTTTTCTGTTATGTTTTCACAAATCTAAAAGACAGCACAAATGTCTTTCCAGTTGTTTCCTTCTATTTTTCCTGGAGAAAATTCTGAATATTCCGCTTTCCTATTTAACATGGTTAGAAGCTGAATATTACGAAAAAGAGATACAGCAACAGCGGTAACTATTGCGAAATCCAATATGGCGGATAACGACAGGCATGGTAGCCTTGATTTCGAATGAACCAATCGTATTGTAGAACTTTATTCGTATACACAAGTGATATATTATATCTAAATAGAACCAAATGCCCGTTCAAAACTGACAATTCCCAAGAAATTTTATTATTTTTTTTAAATTAGAAAATGTATTTTTTGCCAAAAAAACGTACACCCGTATTCAGGTCCAAAATACGGGACAAATATGGAAAAAACGGGACAGTTGGCAGCTATGTATTATATAAGATATTACTCCTGCTCACTAGGGCTAAAATCTAATTAGGCCATCTAATTCTGACATCAAAAAACCATGTGTCATGTCATGGATCTATGTTCCATAGTTTTGTGCAATCATGCTAACGTGGATTTGGAACGAATGAAGAGTCGTGCTGACATACAGCTGAACAGCAGCTATTGCAGTGGACATACAATCTGACAAAAGATAACATGTGAACGCTGCAAAAATAATAACTAACTACTTCATGGAGGACATAATGTACATACTGAAGAGCAGCTCTAGCCAGGTCATGCGGCATCATGTCCTTATACGTGGTTCCAGATAGAAGAAAAGGAGTTCTTACTCCTTCCACCAACACTACATTCCGTATTCCAGGCTTAGCCAGGGTCTTTTTGCCTGCAAGAAACTTGAAATGATTTAATTTGCCAATAAAATCACCTATTCTAATACACCTGTGAATATTAAATGCTTTGACTGGCTGAATGTCAACAATGGGTATAATAAAATCACCCATATACTAATGAAAATGCTGAAACCATCATGATATTATGACAATCCATTTAATGTACTTTCAAAAAGAATTAAAATTTTGAAACTTTTTCATCCGAGTAAGAATGGTAACAAGAGTTTGAGAGTTTGATTATGTTAAAATTGTTTTTCCCGTTTCCAATATCTCATTTACAACTGTATATACTTGCTTATAAGTTGAGACCAATTAAACAACACAGGCTCTAATATGCCACTGCTTAATGTGATGCCAAAATCAGGGTCTATGCTCTTTGTTCTCCTGATTACTCCTAAAAAACTGCTAAATCCCGGATTTACTTCAATATTATGTGACAAACATAAACTGATGCATTTAGTTTAAACAATATGGAAAAAAACATCTTCACATTTAATTCATAAGACATTATCTGGGGATTCAGCAAAAAGCTGGAAACCTATTAAAAACTGTCTCCCTAATTGCAAAGAAATTCTAAAAACCCATAGTTGTCATTTGACTTAAGAGTACATACACCATATACAAACATAAATATATACATGGTAAATTTTAGTACACTGTATATGTAAATTAGTGAGAAAAGATTGAATACATTTGCATATGGCTGTGATCTATTTATTAATCTGAAAAACCATAGATTATAAAAATATTTAATGCATGTATTTGTAATAATCCTATTATTTTGATGATAAAATAAACATTTCTGAATTTTGATTGTACAGCTCCTTTCTTTGTCAAATACGTTATCTAATATTTTTGTACAAGTTGCAATTGGATCCAACTTCTATGTAAGTATGTATGGTATTTCTACTGATGTGTGTTACCAATAAAACTCAATTAAAAACTCATCCAATACGTCAAGCAGATTATTGTCTATTATTTAATTTGGATTTTTATTCATTTGTGAAATCAATTATTTGTAAATATATATCTAGAAATAATTATGTAAAATGGGAAATAATGATAAGTCTCCAAAAATGCAGGGTATGGTTCCTTTGCAATGAAATGATAATAATCATCAAAACAAACTTTTAGGTACAATATGCCTTAATTTTCAGATGATAATGATCATCATCGTAATATTATTTTCATTGTTCTTATTTAATCTTGATTTGTTATTTCAACAATACAAACTTGCAAATTTAAAAGCATCATTAACTTACTGGGTTGGGTTTGGGATGAATGTGTCAATGATGTTGAAAGGCATCTCATCCCATCTAGAAAAACAAAAACAAAATGCAATAAATTATACAAGTAAATAATTATAATATATAAAGTATATAATTACAAGCAACTGTTGGTAAACAAGAATTCATCAACAAGACAAATTATTTATAATAAGAATCTCAAAGGAAAATACCAAGTTCAAACATAAATTATTTAATGATACTGAGAATGGAAAAGATTAGATACTAACAAAAGGACATATTGTAAAAAAAAAATTAAACTTTTCAATTTTGATTTTTATGACTTTCAGAGTGCTTAAAAACATGACAGTGAACAGATTATACATCACTTGCAATACACCAAGACTATGGTCATAATTGATGCAGAAATTCAAACCATTAAACATAACATAGAATCATGTGCCTATGTAGTACATAGTCTAAGTCTGTAACTGCCTATTGGGGGCTGAAGTGCCTACAGAGTACATAATGGCAGGGCTAATGGATTTTCAGTTATTCACAAGAACTGTCCTGTGTCAGCAAAATACTTTAACCTTCATTTATATAGATTTTTCTCATTTCCTTTTTTCCCTCAGTGAATGTCAGGTAGCAAGAATATACAATGCAGTGGCTAAGACTGGACTACAAAGCAGGTTTACATCCTAAATAAGGTTTATATATTAATATTTCCTCCAAATTTTCAACTCTTCTTCACCTAAAAATCTTTACCCTGGAATCTCAGGATTATCTGTTAGTTTTTTTAAAGTGACATTAAGACTTGAATATCAGGAATTGTGTGCACAAATACAGTATGGGCCAATTTTCATTCTGTCCAACAACTGTGACATAATCGAACTCAGTTGGTTCATTAACTGAATGCAGCACATGAAAATTTTTGGCCATGGGAGATCACCTTATATTTTCTGTTTAAGATTCCTATTATCTATCAGTATACATAAGAGTTTCAATTTGTCAGTATAGTCCCACTGCTTAATGCCTTGTCAGGACTCATTATCTCCTTTACAGTGGTGTAGCAAGAAATTCTGACCACCCCAACCCACTTGCAAAACTTAATTCTAACCTACCCACCATTTCAAAAAAAAAAGCTGAATGATTAGAATTTTGGGCCACCACTGGGTATGACCCCCACCCCCATCAACGGGTATTTGCATGGGTTGCTTGGACGGTTGCTATGTCTGTGTGTATGCAATTTTGATTTTTAATGTAACTTGAATTGTTTTAGTCATATTGCTATGATGTCTGCAGTGTGGCAGTTTATAGTAATGTCTAGCACTGGGGCATCATACCAAAGACACACATCATCATATCCCACCCTTAGCCGAGTCATACCAAAGACTTATAAAAACGGCACTAACAGCGGAATCACTTGGTGCTCAGCATTAGGAGGATAGTGTTATGCCTGGTCAGCCTGTTGTCAGGATAATGTGACTGGGTGGGACATCATCCTAAATGTCTGCGGCATGATGCCCCAGTGCTAGATATCACTATAAACTGTCACACTGCAGACATCGTAGTGATATAACTTAAATTTTTAAAAAATAAAACACACATGTCCAACTTAGTCACATTATCCTGACACCAGGCATAACACTAACCTCTTGCTATGTCACTTCTTCAATTTGACAGTAATCTTTCAGAAGAAGAGGTATGTATGTTTATATGTTCTTTTCTTTTCTATCATTTGCATTTGATAACCTGATTAGTTTGTTACACAATGCTTTCAAACTTACTGGTGTCAGTTTCAGGTTACAGTAATATTTTTAATGAATTTACAAGGTGAGTTGAAATACATGTTTTGAATACAGGAAACAATTAAAAAAGTTCTAGCTTATTAAAATCTTGTGTGATTATTTTCACTTTTGATAGATTCAATTTTGAACATGCTTATCATGCCGAGTCATACCAAAGACTTATAAAAATGGTACTAACAGCTCCCTCGCTAGGCACTCGACGTTAAGAGGTTAGTGTTAGGAGTGTCTGGCCTGGTATCAGGATAATATGACTGGGTGGGACATCATGCTAAATGTTTGCATCATGATGCCCCAGTGCTAGACGTCACTATAAACTGCCACACTGCAGACATCATAGCGATATGACTGAAAGTTTGTTAAAGCTATGTTAAAAATTTAAATCACACAGACACAATTTAGATCAAACAAATATTTTTCTTCAAATGGTGGACACATGCCCTAAATACTACTACTGGAATGATACTGTAAATTGTAATTGAGATTTATAAACTTTTCCAATCGTGACTTCTTGTAATGAAATGACAAATATGGACTACCGGGTATTCAGCAGTTACTCTATATGTTATCTTGCACACATAATAAACATGAACTATAATGATATCAGTTTGTCAATGTTATAGATATGAAACTCATAGTTCACTTTGATAAACATGAACTATAATGATATCAGTTTGTCAATGTTATAGATATGAAACTCATAGTTCACTTTGATAAACATGAAACCAATCTGTTTTACTTAATGGACATGAAATTGTGAGATTATAAAGCTGTGCTAATATTCACATAAGAGATATACTTCTGAAACTACTGTTCACAAATTAGATATGAATTTATAAAACTGTACAATTCAAAATTGTACAGTTCACGTAGAGAATTTATTTATAAAATTTTACTGTTCACATAACATTTAAATTTATAAAATTGTGATGTTCATGAATAAGATGGATCTATGAAATTTTACTGTTCACTAATCATACATAAATTTATTAAATTGTACTGTTTGCAAACATTATTTCATGTGTACATCAGAGTTCACATCATAAATAAGTCATAATATTTGTTAATATTTGCAGCAAACATATTATGATTCTATTTTGCATAACAAATCTGTAAAATAAACACCAATGCACATGAACTATATACAAATAATTCCATACATTCGCTTGTCTTTTTCTCCAATTGACACAACCTGTTGATAGCTGTCTAGTTCTTTTTGTTGCTTTGGCAAAGATTTCTTTAGCCATCTTTTTTGTCACCAATGACCTTTTGCGCTCAATGTGCAATCATTTCTTTTCCTTCTCAAAGAGAGCTTTTTTTTCCCTTCAAGCTGATGCTTGTATTGGCGACATGCAGTACGCATATTCTGACAGGGGACTACATCTGTTCTCTCATTCAAGAAATCTTTCTTCTTATAGTAATAAAATGGACTTTTTCCAGATGTCTTCTGAGCTTCAATTTTTCCATATGCAGCTTCTTTTGTAGGTGCTGTTCCAAACTCTTCCAACTGTGAATACCATAATTCATATCTTTCTTGCCCAGGTCACAAAATAACAGTCCCTTACTGTAGTAGGGGTTTTCTTTTAAATTGACCGACAAAATTTCCATCAAGTTTTCATTCCAGCCATTCCCATTTCCATACAATTTTTAATCCTTTATCTAAACTTTTTTGTGTCATAGTCTCTCTCAACAACTCAGGACACCGTGTTTTGCAAGCATGCTTTTTCTTTCCATTGCCATCAGTTTCCATCAAACGAAAATTCATTGGATGAATTTAAACTTTTGACCAATCAGAATAGTCTTTATGAAACTCTTGTGCTAACTAATATATAGAATGAATACTTTACAATGGGCATTGTGGAAAAAGATAAGACTGTTTTTTTTTTTAAAAACTGGATCAATGATGATATAAAAGATGGACTACATTAAGAAAAATTTGATTTAAGTCAGGAGAAAGTGGAATTCTGCTTTAAAACAGAAAAATCATGACTGCAAAATAAGTGACACAATACACAAACTTTCTGCCAAGGTTCATCTGGTTCTATGCATGATAAGAGTATGGGGGAATACTGGCCATTCTTAATCTTGTGTTATGCCTAAACATTTTATCAGTCTACTGTCTAAGCATATGAGTATTTTGTACTTCTGCTCTCACTGCTTTAGTAATGATATTAAAAACACATAAGCATGGTGTCCTGTTCTTGAAGGCAGTAAAATTTGTCCACAGGAATTATTGTTAAGTAAAATCAACTGCAAATTGCATACACTTACTACCTGTGATCTTTGTTGTTTTCTCTTCATTATCCCCTTCACAAAATCACCCACAATAACAACCCTCTGTGCATGTGTCTCACTGACTGTCTTCTTCCAGTGCTTGTATCAACTATGCTATGATGATTTGAATCAAATACAATTGGACAACTTGGTGCTCATGAACATACAAGAAATATTAAGGTTAAACATGAATCCTCTGGTGTTTAGTATGTTCAATATATAATTCAACAAGCCTAATTTTAGTGTATTAAGGATTGGTGATGATGTACAAGTCAATAAAATATCAATCTGTATGTCTATATAATAAATGCATTCCTTAAAATCATCTTTCTGTATGCATATTTGTCTGCACAATCTCTTTGATATAAGTCTATGTAGTATAGGATCAAATTTATCATCTTTTTATGATCCATTGCCTAAAAAGTATTACCTAAATGATGGAAGTAAATTTTATGACAACATCCTCCAAAAGATATTAAAAATCAGCATAGGAGGAGAGTGGTCACACTTGATAAGGTGTAGTTCTAGTTTTAAATTAAAGTTGACTCTATACCTATATTTTAAGACTTCTAATTTCCTAATAATCAAGGTCACTACTTACACAAACATGCCTCATGGCAAATTATGTATGCAAGCTCAAAAAGAGCATAATTGGCTTATTTTCATCATAAACATCAATATTAATGTTCCATTTTATTCAGAACATCATTCATAACAAATATTAAAATAAGAAAACTAGCTGCATACATTTTTTAATTTGTTTTACAGTACTGTTTCATATTTTGCATTGGGATGAATTTTAAAGAAAAAGAATTTCCCTGGCTTTCCTCACTGGTTATATTGGCTATTTCAAAAATACCTTGGATATCTTAGGTAAAAAGGACCTTTAATTCCCTTTATTTTGGTGTATAACTGATGGGTGTAATAAGGGTTATATAGTATACAGCTTGGCCTTACTCCAGAATGTGCACCTTTCAAAAATGTGCAAGCTCCACTTAGTCATTTTATTTCCTGAACTTCAGAGGTAAATTGTATATTTAAAAAAAAAGAGCCAATAGCATTTTGTGTATTTGAATCATTCATCGCACTTTCAGAAGCTAGTATTGTCTAGTCTGGCAAAATTCATTTTAATTATTATAATAACTGCTAAGAATGGTGTACTTTTAGACTAATTTCAGCTGATTTTTTAAGTACAAGAAGCAGTCATTTTAGTTATCAGTGTGCTTAGATTATATACAATTTCCAAAAGTACAATATCCAAAGAAATGTTGGTCACATTAAAGTAACATAAAAGTATGCCAACATTCTCTCTGTTGTGCATGTATTAAATGCATACAACTTTACCCTACATAGGTCACTCTCTCAAAAGTACATAACTGGTGAGTGTACCCTAATGAAGATACATCAATAGGTGACAAAACACTCATATATTGTTTGTTTTGAATTAACAAAATATTAACAATAAACAAAATAAATAATAACGTTTAAATTGAAGATAACACAAGGAAAAGAACTTTGAAAAAAAAAAGTTTTAAAAAATGTATGATCAATTTATTTCACGATGATTCCATTCATTTCCAGTTTAAATATTTTTCATCTATTCATCTGCCTAATTTAGTGTCACTTAATGGATTATGTAACATGCACATTTTTTCCCCCATTATTCCAACTGCAAGTCTTGTGTTTCCACTGAATTTCAGACTTAAGTCAATAAATATATATTCAAAAATCTTAATAAAGGTGTTGTCAACCGTTCAGTTTCAGTGACTGGTATATTTTGGTTACCTTTGCTTCAAGCAAGCGTTTTGCTTATCCAGAAGGTACTTCACTAAAAATCGAATGTTTCAAATGTAACGAGAGGTATCACAATGCATGGTGTCCCTAGGGCACTCATGTAAATATTCCCATTTTGTACAATGTCATTGGTAACCCTAAGAACCATGGCAAATAGGTAATTTGTTATGTATGAACATAAAGTTCAGAGTATGATAAATTCAGGGTCAAGATATATAACGTTCAATATATTATAATATATATAGACAAAATGAAAAAAGAATTGTAAATAGTATAACCAATTGATCGATACATATAATCGTTTTCATCAATACTCCCTTTTGAACTTTAAAACCTACACAATTTTGCTTGACTTTGAAGAGCTGCTGATAACCTGCCACTACACAAAGCCGCCATGTTTGTTTTAGGGCTTAATACTCTGTCACGTGATTCTATCTTTTTCCGCAAGACGTTCACTTAATACTGATTTCTGGTTAATAATGAGGAACCCAAAAAATAAAGCTAAATCATTTAAATAAAACAAGATGACTGAATGCACGCATAAGCAAGAAAATTTGTTAAATTCGTTGCACGAGATATTGGTACCGAACGTGACCTGTCGAGATTGCAAAACTTGCCGGCTGCTAGCATGATGTCGGGGATTCGTCTTTTGGGAGCGTTTCGTCAACTCTATGTTATAAATGGAGCAAAGATCAAAGGTTTTATCGAATTTCATGAATATAATTAAGTGTAAAGACTTTACAAATAATGTTATTGATACAGTAACTTTTTCTCAGGACTTCAAGGTTACCGAATAATATAGTACCGTTGTAATGACACGGTGGGGGGAGGGAAGTGTTTGGGCGAGTTGTAATAGGTGTCGTATGTTAGTAGCTTTAAAAAAGAATAAGTAGGTATACGAATATATCTGTGCTTGTTTTATTGTAACACAATCCCGGCTTTTTATTTTGGAAAAGATGGGTACGATTGTTTAAGAATGTTCAGCACCAAGGAATCACGAGTACCTATTTCAGCCTAGTAAAGTAGTATAGGTCAGGGACGGGGTTCAATGTCCGGTTAACTTGTAGCCATTCTTGGTATGAGGTTTTCTCTGGATCATCAGAGTTCTTTCTAGTCAGTGACCAAATTACTCTAACATTAGAACGGTCGAGAATGTCATCTACATCATGTTTTGAGTATTCGTGCAATGGTCATATCGAGTATATGTATCTGTAACTTGTGTGCAACTTATCGTTGTAACTTGTAGGCACGAAGTTAATGCCGCATCCACCTGCCCAATAAATAATTCATTACAAAATTTAATACACAAGTAATGTCAAAAAGGTCCATATTTTTGGATTGTTATAAGAAAACAAAGCATAATAATATTAGTTGCTTGACCTGACAAGTAAGTAGCTTTTCATTGCAAAAGAAGTTATGGACCCCACCCCAAATTAATACCTGCATTTTTTATGCCCAAAGTTTATTTTTGACATTATCTGATTTTCACAGTAAAAACTCAGCCCTTTGCCAAGGTTATTATTCTGAATACCACTATACTATAGTCTGTCTCCAGTCCATTATGAATGTTACCATACCTGTCAACTCGTCAAAAGCCAAGTAGTCAGATTGAATAACAAAATAGGGTGATTGGGACATAAATTAGGGAAGTTTCTTCACTCCATTTTTTAAGTATCATTTTTACTACATATTCCCCTTTTTAATATAGTATAGGGAAACTATTGTCAATTTTTATTTTTTTACTAGACTGTGTAGATTACAATTAAGCCATGGATTACTACCCAAAGAAATGATATTTATGAGAAAGACTAATGATCAAAGGGTCCACAGCAGTGTTTTGTCTGCAATTGGCTTCATGTAAGTCATTTGAGTCATCAAGGCAAAAAAAATGCGTCTAAATCAAAACCTTCATGTCCTATTCAAGCCAATGATGTCTTCAGTAGTTTTTAAAACTAAGTATATTTTATAAATACACAACAAAACTATTAATTATATAATCTGACTAAAGCCAATAAGGCTATTCCATTGTCAGAAGCATCTGAACAGTTCGTATTTGTTAAAAAATCATGTTATTGTTTTCATGTCCTGTGAAATAATCTGAGTTCATATGACAAGCCATTTATAGTTGGATATGTCAGTGCTTTAATCTGCCATTGTGGTCACAAATGACGAATTTTGCAGGTCACATATAAGACTATCCTCAAGAATGTTTGATATGCTCTCTAGTACCTTCGAAAAGGTAGTAGAGTTGTACTGAATGCAGAATTCATCAAAATGTTAATTACATAAATTTCTTCGGCCATTAAGTTGTGTATTAAATTAAGAAGAGATTTGTATTTTAAGAAAGGGATATCTTCTACACTCAGCCAATGTACTCGGGTAGCACTTTTACAGTTACGTCTTGTTTGTAAAACTGCATTAAAATCTGCCCGGTGTTGTGGACCTTCAATCAGCTGTATGTTTTCAACCATTGGTACTCAAAATTACATTTTATCTTATGACTAACGGTTACCTCACATTTAGATGATGAAAGTTCCACTGGTTCGATAAAAATATTATTATCGACAGTCAGTTGCAAATGATAATTTTGTTTGTTTCGAATCTATTTTAATTTCTTTTGCCTTGATGCCATTCTCAGTTGAATGCTGATAGTATCTTGGAACAACTCAAGCCATACAATTGAGCAAATGGAAATTGTTGCTTCATTGTAATGCTAGGATGTGCATGAAATAATAGTTTCTTGTGAGAATCATTGTAAAATCATGTGTTTATTTTCCATCTCTTTCTTGTGTGTGATGATTATTTAGTTCTAACATGCAATTGCTACAAATGGTATGACAGTTACAGATCACATAAGGTCAGTTCCAGGCCCCACACTCTGCTGTAACCCCCGAGTGGTCTAAAGCGCTTGCCGTTACGGATCACTGCCGTCTCACCTCTGCATGTGTTCGAGTCTGAGATTCGGCTAATGTAGTTATGTGAGAAAGCTTGCCAGTAGCTTCTCGTGGGTCGGTGGTTCTTTCCGGGGGTTTTCCCGGGTTCTTCCTCCACCAATAATACTGGCCGCTATGTATAGCCTATCTTGTGCTGAAAAATCGCATTGAACCCTAAAAAACAAACAGTTGTAACCCTATGTATTATGATAACATCAGCGTAAGAAGCTGATGTGCACACGTTTTCTCTGTTTGGGAGAGTTGTAATCTAGCCAATAAAGTAGTCAGACCAAGCCATTATTTTGTGTTAATCAGCAAAAGATAACATTGGTGTGTGTCAATTTACATACCATCAACAACTTTTATGCATGAATTCGTACAAGTCTCTGTGTGACACATGACACATGGGTAGATAAAACACTGCTCAGTAAATCCTGTGGTAAAACCATAGCAAGCAAAGCAGAAACTTAATTTTCATTAACACAATTTAATGGGCACATCTTTTTGCATAGCCGTCTGTAGGATTTTCAGAATGGAAACACATGATCCCATTTCTCCAAAATTTGAAAACTGTTTGACACATTTGAAAAGTGGAGGGTCCATAGCAATAACTGGAGGTCAAGGAGCAGGAACCCTCTTCACTGAAAGCTCTTCTGGTGTATAATATGTTGTATATATTATTGTCTATGTATTATCTGACATGTTAATGTGTGGTTCATGTACTGCTTTTATGATGTATTACAGCATGTTTTTTTTTTGTACTTACCACAGTTTCTATACTTTACAGTTTCATTTGCCAGGTAAATACTACTGCTGCTATATAACCTGAAATTAAATGAAATTTAATAGATCATACAGTAGGGGAGCATTTTTTATCCAGTCCTGTCCAACGTTCCCTCTAAGCTGTGCACACATGCAGCTGCTCAGGCATCCCCGTGCAGCTGAATTGTCATTTTTTGCTCATTCCAACGTTAAATTTTGCTCGTCTCCGTAATGCTTGCGCAGTGCAGCAAGCACTGCCCGCACATCTACCATTCGCTTAGAGGGAATGTTGGTCCTGTCCCTTATTTCATAAATGATCTTACAGAAGCACTATAATTTTCACGAAATCTGATGGCACAAAAATATATTCAACTGTGAAGAACTAAGAGGTTACAGTCACTTAAGAAAGAGATATTGATAATATCTGCAATTACATGGTGGCAGATATTTCAGCATAGGTAATTGCACTTGTTCAGGTCTTGTTCTGAGAAAATTAGAATGCATAATATACATGTAGATACATGTAGTCATAAACATCCTTTTATGTACTTTGAAACCATTAAAATGATCTTCCAAAGATAGCTATAAACATTGAAATTGAGTACAGTTTAAAATTGAATCCGAATCACTAGACAGTACACCTATGCAAATAGCAAACATTACATGTATAGGTAATTAACATTATCAGTATACATATATTGCTTTAATGACCTACATGATGATTTAAGCGGTGACAGCAATTGGCATCAGGCCTTCTGAGACAGAGTATAGTGCACCTAAAATGCTGTACAGGAAGTGATTTAGGCTCTTTTGTGATGATATATAGAATGCTCTACACATCGTGTACCCTAGGGAAAGTTGAAACTCTGCCAAGGTCATATATTACTATCAAATTTCAGATATATTAATGTGGAGAGTTATAATTTTTTTCTTAAAGGGCCATACTTTTATGGTGTTTTATACATGTCTGGACCCAATCCCCCTTTATGTATGCACATGTAACAGTCTAACTAAAACACTAAGAACACTCTCAAAGAGAACTACATTTTCTACTTCTTTTTCATGTGTGTATATATCATTTATACATTTTCTGTTTCAGTTGGGCAGTTAAGCAGATGCCTTTCTACTTCCACAGTTATGAGTAAGTATGTTTTTATTAGGTTTTATATACAAGAATTTTCTTGCTTCATTTTGTAACTAATAAGTATCTAATGTAGGCTCACATGAATTATTTAAAAAAATGATTATTGAGTATTTATTTATATACTTGATAATTAATCGATCAGATGTACTTTAAATTTCAAAATGAACTGCAGAAATAAAACACCAGTCTATGAATGTTTGAGAAATGACAATCATTATGTCATATGTATAATGTTCAATGTATATTTTATAACTGAAAATAGGTGAGTGGAGAATTGCTTTCACCATTTAAAGAAAGCAGAGTTTTCTAAATAGAATAGAGACTTAGCAAAGAAATAAAGTTAGGGTTTGAAGATATGCCGAGTTATGGTCAGTTTATATGGTCTTTCTATGATCTGTACAGCATACAATATCATATCTAATGAGGATAACTTGTAAATGCATATTGACTAGCATAACCATGACACCCAGCACTATTTGGCTTCGATCATTTGACTCACAACATCTGTAGATTTGTCCTAAGATTGCCATGTGATGAATATTTTAATTGTGTGACTATTATCATTGTTCAACAGCATTCAAAATTACAGACTGGATATACATGTATTGACTGACCATGTTCTGAGCAATTTAGGTCAACATTAATCCATCCATTTTGTGATTTGGTAGTTTATAAAATCATTATAATAAAAAGATGTGTTCCCCAGAGGTTGCGGTCAGGGACCAATTGTGTGAAATTTTCTCTATTCTGTTGGCTTAGATTTCAAGATGTTTCACTAGTTCTTGCAAAAGCCTTATTTCAAATTATTGATGAAACTTCCATGAAATAGTGGATGCAGTGAGACAAATTAGTTTTCACTGGATGTGAAAAGGAGAAGGGTATGGTTCTTAAGATTCTTAACATTAAGTTACAGGAATGAACATCATGCACACACACACACACACACACACACACATATGCACAAACAAAAAAAAATGCTCCCTCAACCAGACTTCTTTTGAATGATATTTGATGCCATTTTTATACAACTGCCATAAGGCAGACTTTTCACAAAATAACTCAAATCTTTCACCACAAACCTTGACAGACTGTGGATGGTTTGCATTTGAGACAAGAAAGGCACCTGCAGCTTTGGGGAAAATAGGTCAAAGATCATGGTCTCTGACACAGAAGGAAATAAATGGATACCACAAAATAGAGTTAAATCTAAAAACTTAAAATTGAGTATCACCTTTTGGAAAGCAACTAATGTTCTGCTATGGCACCCACGAGTTGAGTTCATGCTAAATGCCTATTGATGTCATCTACAAGATAAAAATGGGTTGTTTTATTGGTGGCTTGTATATAGAGATTCAATCAATTGAGAGATATTTACTGTGGTCAAAATGTGTGGCTTGATTACGGAGGAAGCTGTTTTACTTTGTATAAATGTACCATGTGTCTTTAGAGACTGCTTTTCAGATAGGTTAAAGTTTTATTCTTTATCACAATGCTTATAATTGATAAATGGCACTGAAAGCATTTCTTTAGATGCTTTGTTTTTATATCAGTTACTAAAGCAGTTAAAACTCACTTTTCTCAGTGAAATACCATATCTGATGACATTAATGTTTGGATTATTATTCATTAAACTTTAACTTGAAACATCTTGAACAATGCAATATAAATTAAAGGAAGACCATTTTAAATTGTTTTATCTCAACTCCTCCAAAGGATGGCAGATTTTTAATCAGAGACAGGAGGATTATATTTCAGTGGAGGAATATTTTGGCTTGGAGATGAAAAAAATATAGATCCAATAATAGAATGGACACAATTTAGACTTAAACACGATATTGAAGAGAGTTCAAGAATCTTAACATCACTAGAATATTCCTCCGGTAGTAAATACAGCCTATAATATTAAATCTTTAGATGAGGACAATGATGAAAACCATCAATCCTTCAGAATTGTACTGCCATTTTTAAAGATTGGAGATATTACTTGTCTTTCTGATAAGCTTCTTGACCCTGATAATAATATGGTGTTCATCTCTGCCAGTTAACTTCCAGCCACCCTCTCACAGCATTGGTGTAGGTCTCATATCAACACATACCATTTTGAAGAACCTAGCCTTAACAAAGACATGAGCATGTCTGCTCTACTGTACTATAAAATGGACAGACATGTGTTCATTGACATAGGAATGTGGTTGCCACTTTCTTCTTCCTCAATTTGGTTTTCATGGTAATGTGCCTATTAGCAGAGAAGGCTAGAAATCACCATTCTTGTGATGCTGTTAGCTAGATTGCCATTGTCAAAATAGTATAGCTCGTCACACAGTTATTAACGCCATAACAGACTCTAGCACTTTTGACGGTATCAGAAGGAACACTTTTCTGCTGATTTCTTCAGTAAAGATGCATCACAGATTGGCCCTGCACTCGCTTCCTTTGGCTCTCCTGCAAACCTGGGAGATGAATTGTAAGTTAGAAAACAGTCAGTGCGGAGTTATCCTTTTTGTTTTCTACTTAAAAAACTCCTTTCTCAGCCTGTCCTTGTCAAGTGTCCCTGATTGTTTTTTAGAAACCACCAGCCATGACAAACTTTTAAATGCCATGCAAGCTATTGGCAGTCTTACCAGTATATCATAACCACGCTTGGAGGCAGAGAGTGGAGACAAGTCCTTTCTTCCTCAAGGCCTCCCACCAAAAGGCACAAAGTTGCTCCCTCTGCCTCTCATTGGCAATTTTCTGACCTAAATTGAATTTTTAAATGGCAGAGTTTGTCCGTGTGTCTGTATCACCTTGTGTGATGCATATTTCCATATCCCTGTTCATGTAACAAGGCGAATGCAATCATTTCACTTACAACGGAATAGTGGATCATTTCCATGCACTCCAGCTCAGCCTTGATCTCAGCTTCGGTCTTCGCTAGGATTTTATCACAAATAGTACACTTCAGGACAACCAAGATGACAGCAGCATACATGGATGAAATTCTGCAGAAATATTAAGTTTATTTTGTTCCTTGACAGGAACAATCTTCTTTACCTCATTTTCAGTTTAATGTGGATAGCCATTGTGCACCCTCAGTATTGACTCTCCTGTCTCATTGTCACTCAATTTAAGTTCTTTACATCACCAGATATCGATATCATTTCCTGTCATAGGCGTTCCATAAATCAAACACTTCCTGTCGTACCATATAGATTGCAGTGGGAATACTTCTAGAAGGCCCACAACAAGACTTCACAATTTGTTTAGACCCCAGTTATGTTGGAAGGCCCACATGCTGCTGTACTTTGAGATGGACATAACAAATAATAGCTTTTCATATAAATCTTTTCAAAATGAAAATTATTCTCAATGCTCACCAGCCTCACAGAATCTCATTAAAAAAAAGATGGGTTTTGATAAAGTCAGACAATTCAGTAATAGTGACTTGCCTCCAGAAAGAAGGGGAAATGAAATCACCTGACCATTTGCATTAAGATATAAAAATACCTTTGTTATTGTTCCAAGGTCAGACAAAAGTTGAAATCTGATGTTCTGTTCTTAAAAAAGTAGAACAAGAAATTGCCACAGTATTGTTCCCAGACCCAAATGCATTTTCTGTAGACACCTTTTAAATCAACTGGGATGATAAGATGCTTGTCAGTAAGTATTATTGATGATAAACTTAAGTTTAGTTATATTTGCTTATTTTTCTTAAAATTTATCCAACAGTTACATGTAGAAATAGACGTAACTTAACATATTTACAATCGTTGACCTAGATTTTCACATGGCCTTCTTTGACTTTTTTTATTTAATTTTTGCCTATAATTACTTGTCTAAGCCAGATATTGTGGTCAACCAATATGATTATATTGCTTTATCGTTGATTCAGTTTGTAGCTTAACTGTTTGTTTCATATAGTATATGTATTTTAAAATTTACTGACACTTCCGGTTTGATACTGTGTTTTTGTTTACATCGACAATTTCTTCATGGCACTGACCGGCCTTCTTGTTTTTCGTCCCCGATCTTGATGAATGTGCGTGTAAAGAAATATTTCCATACGAAACCTGCTAGATCTATGTATCTGGAAAAATTAGAATGAGTATCTGATATACTATCTTTCTGAGTATAGATCGGGTTCTTGCATCACTTCGAAAGTTTGAGATGTCTTAGAATTTATTATTTATATAAATTTATATATGGAATCTCCAAAACATTGATCCGAATCTTTAAGTCTGAATTGTTTTAATTTATTGTTAAATAATCATGTGTTATCATATTAAAATACTTATAAAAGTCAGGTACTACCCAATATTTTTCATTTAATTAAAACATTTTTATGGTTATCTATCACATTGGGCATTGCAGTACCCTTAATTTAATGACATTTTAAAGTTTATTTCAGTTTTGGTTCAAACTAATTAGAATAATTTGCAAACAAACTGCTAGTACTTGGCTTTTAAAAGTAGATTAATATTTTCCATTGTCCTTTTCTTTCCAACTGAATCATAATTTTTTAAAAAAATTCATCAGTTGATGAAAATGCTTTCTGTGATCTTGACTTTGACATCGGAAAAAGGCGCCATTGCTCTCTCCATCACCGTTCTACTTCAGATGTTGAAACAGAACAGTACCATCAGCTGGCTTAACACCAAAAATGCAGATGATGCCGCAGAAGTCATGTTAAAAGCCAAAGAGAAAGCTCAGGTCTACAGACAACACCATAAGAAACAAGAAAAGATTGTCATGCTGATAGTTCGAGAAAAAATGATTGAAAATGAAAGGACTAAAAAGGAGAAAGAATTCAATGAGGCAAAGAAAAAAATAGACATTGTTGTAGAGATATCCAAAAATGGAGGTCCATGTGTGAATTTACATGATGTTGACAAGCTTTTAGCTACCTCCTCCAATGTGGTTTCTGCAGTTAAAGCACAAATTCGCTACCTTAAAGTTATTCTTGGAGCAAAACATTTAACAATAAATGGGTCTAAAGAAGAGCTTATCTTCAGATTAAGAGCACATTTTGCAGGCACAGACAAAACTGATGAACAGCTTTGTAAAAGGCAAAGATTGAATGAAGAGTTGGATAGCTCAGTGTCAGATGACAGTTTTGAAAACAATGATGACAGCATTTTTCAATTTGAGAATCAAGGTCAATTTGTTTCAGTCTTTTATGACAACCAGTTTTACTTGGGACAGGTTATCTCTGTAATAAGCAAAGAAAAAGCTTTGGAGAAGTTTATGGAGAAATCTAAAGGGAGAAAGGACTATTTTAAGTGGCCTTTGATTGACGATGTTGCAGAAATTGATGCATGTTATGTATTTAGATGGGCATTTGATGCATCACCAGTATCAAATGAAAGAAGAGTGTGGTCGGTCCCAAGCATAAAGCATCTCCAAATGAATTATGATGAAATAAAAGCTAAATGCATTTAAATTTTGCTTGCTTTTTTGCAGATGTTGAAATGATGGCTAAATTTTGTCTTTTCATTGAAGTATAGGGCTGATATGTGGGCAGTTATGTCTATTTTATTTCCGTATAATTCTTTATATCCTTTTTAATTTTACTTCTTCTGTGATGCATGTATTTTATTTGGATTGTGCTTAAAAATACACAAATTTTGATATATAATTTGTCCATGTAGCTTTAAAATTGTAAAAGTTGTGAACATTTTTAAACATGTGTCCGTCAAATTGGGCCCAAAAGTGGCCCGCGGCATCCGAATTTGTAATGTTATAATGTTTTAACCGTTGACATTGTGGCGTTGAAAAAAATTGAGTATAATCTGTAGATATATCTTGGCTTTTAAATATAAGTAGCTGCTATGAATCTTCAAAAATATTGTTATTGTGTGCCATGAAATGTGACCTTTCAGAGCATTTGCTTCAGCAATTGAGAATGAAGGATGAGTTATTTTTGCAAAATTGAAGCTGTGCGGCTTGCTCATTTTGTACTTTACATACTATAATTTCTATTTATACATGTTACTGGGGGTAGTAGTTGTGATTTATATTGTTTCTTTGTATGTAGGTGAAACACTAGCTTGATTATCTAATCACAAAGTAGGTTGTCGGCCATGATTTTGTACAGATGTGGAAAAATCTAAGTCCAGATTTACATTTTGTTTTGTAATTTCTCACCTAATTGACCAAAACAAATAAATTTGGTATCATTGTTTTCAGAAAAACAAGCTCTATCTCTGTATATGTCTTGTTTTTGTCTGTTAGTTATTGTTAAAAATGCCTTGGAATACCTATTGGTATAGCTGTATTGGCTTTGATTACAAATATATTTAGTTTATTGTCTGATGTTTGATGATGATAGGTCAAATGGTGATGTACATGTTCTTACAAGGATAAGCTTGGAATTTCATTCCATGATAGCCAATTTGAACTAAAATTGGCAAAATGTTGCTTTTAATTATACTTCTGGTACATAAATTAAGAATACAATAACAGCTAAACTTTCTTAAAATTGGTAATTATTCAATAATTTTTTTTATGTACTTATATTTCTATACCCATACTGCATTTATAATTCATATTAAGTTTAAAAAATATTTGTTTTTAATTTGTAATGTTGTTATTCATTTAATTTGTAATGTTATTCATTGATACATTTGAGTTTTTCTATTTGATCATTGGATCCTTTCGTTTATTGGTGAAATATTCTGCCAGTACAAGCATGGCATTCCTTCTCATAGGTCAGTTTTAGTTTAACGGTATGTTAATATATTGCCTCCATGCTGCCATATGTAAGTTAGAGAAATATGATGATAATATAGAGCTGTTTTTCCCATGGTTTGTTAACCTGCGTCAGCTACCATATGCTGCTTTATTTATTTACTCGCTTTGATTGACAAAGATTTATTTTAAAGGAATAGAATGAGTTAAAATCATTAATCATTTGATTAAAAATAAGCTACAATAGCAAAACAGTTTTGATAAGTAGGAATAAGAACATAAAGTACCATGATAATGGAGATTTTACGTCTGTATACTCTGGCCTCTCACAGGACCAGGTGTAAAATCTCAGCTCAAGAAATATAAAATATTTATAGCTAAGCCTGGTCTCAGAATGTAATGTCTTAAGTAAAAGACATAGTGGAAACAGTTGGCTGTTGCATACAGTTTCCTTTCTTCAGTGTCTGTGAAATGAATTCACCAAGAACATAATTGAACCTTGTTTGGCCTCTGATTGCTGCCCAGACTGTCACCAAGCCCCACAAATCAGCATTAACTGGATTCAGTTTGTAAAATGAATTCTTGATTGATGTGGCAATACTTAGAACCATACCTCTCACATAGTGTTTAAGAAAATTGCATCTTTCTAGTAGAGCATTCATTATGCTTCTACAGGGTGATCCAGGTAGATGTTGGATGTCCAGCATTTCCTTCTCCTCTTACTCATTCTCCTTACTGTAAATGTGATTGGGTAATGTTTTTGATGGAGAAAGGAAATGTGGTAGTAAATTTTGTTTTTTCCCCCGAAAATACTTGCCAGATAACATCACTATTATGCCCTGCAACCCTTTCCCACAATGAGAGCATCCTGCCTCATTGATCATTCAAGTTAAACTGGGTTACATCTTGGTTATGGGTTACCACTTGACCAGCTGAGGAGAGCTGATCTGTAAGAATTGCTTCCCTTTGTCTACATGTAATATAGACTGCACTAGGGCTGGATTCCAGAGATAGGAGAAAGTAATTCTTAACATTATTTTGATAGAATAAGTATTTACAAAGATACATAATGTATAAAAAAATTTCCTTTATATTTACAGGAAGGACTCACGTTAATTATGATGTAAAGGGAGATGTGGTTGTTGTACGCTTTAATTCACCCGATTCAAAGGTAAACCAGTTAGGGTCAGGTAGTAAACTGTTAAACTTATCTGTTTAGGTAGAATATTTTTTAAAAATTATTTTTGGGATGTAGGTTGGCGGTAAGTTTAGTTTTATTGCAAACTCAGTCTCCCCCTAATCCCACTCAAATTTCAGTCACTCGAATCATGGTTATGTCATAAATGTATATCTAGTTTAATCTTTGACAATTTCTCATTTGGTAAAGTTTTTAAATAGCTCTAGACATATCATGTGTGTTATAGCACCTTTTTTGACCCAGAAGTCTTGAGGTTGAGAAGGTTAAAAGGGTTCTAAAAATGTGGATGAAATTATCATTTGTCATTATTAGTGTTTAAGTCAAAGGTCATTCTCTATCTAGAATAAATGTTATCTTTGAAAATGTTTACAATGTGAAAGGGAGAAATTTTGAGTTTGTTATGGCACTGCATCATTGGTATAAAGAGTGACATTTTGATGGTTTGTATTTTATTTTATTTCCTCCCACCCTATCCATTTCACTACATTAGTGCCCCAGAACTTGTGCTATAATAGTTTCCATACATCTATCAATCACACCACATTGGTTAAGTTATGCATTTAGAATATTTTTAGGTACTGTGATGGTGTATCTTCCTACCAGCACATTTCTAGTTTTACCAAACTTTGTTGAGTGAGAGCAAGAAGGCACATCATATATGTGGTAAATTTTGTGTTCTGACTCTTAAGTAAGTGCCTATGGTTGCATAAGATGAGTGAGGATTGTCATTGGTGGTGGAAGAATAGATTTGGAGATTTGCAATGATGGACTAGCAAAGACACTTTCAGACTCCTTTCCGTCTGTAACAGACGCCATATTCAGAAAATTGGTATTTGCGATCTCATGCCATTGAAGTTCCACTTGTTTCTCATGTGTTTCCTGTTTTTGCATTTCAGGTGAACACCCTCTCTCGTTCAGTGCAGAGTGAATTTGAAGAAGTGATCAAAGAGGTACAGGCAGATGATAAAATAAAAGGGATTGTACTCATTTCAGGGAAGCCAGGGTGTTTTATTGCTGGTGCAGACATTGGGTGAGTCATTGAAATCAGGATTAATTATATTTGCTAAAACCAGATTCTCACTTTGAAACCTTGCCATGTGCATATGTTCAGTGCATTTCTTTTCAGTTATGCCTGTTTTGGTTTTTGCTAAATGTATATTCTGTATTTGATAACTCTTCTGTGAACAGCTTTTCATGTCATACCATTTTTCAGACATTATTGACATGAAGTGGTGGACATTTGTATCTTTTTATGTCATTATGCTTTACTATGTTTTTTGAAGATTTTAATGTGCAATATTTTAGAAATTAGCATGAATCTCACAGTTGGATTTTCTAGAATTGATTGTATGATAATTATTTTGCACACAGCAAATCACATAGTTGTAAATGAATCACACTGAAAATTGACATACTTTACTGATGTCAGTTATGTGCATACTCTATTGTCATACTCAAATGATTTGTTCGGAGTTAGACCTTTCTTTTTTGAAAAAAGGTGTATATGTTCAATTGCATTGGCAAAATATGTTGCATGTATTATGCTTTTGCTCTTTTCTACTTCACATTTCAGTAGACAATTTGGTGGAGGCATGTGTGTCCTTTGTATGCAATTCTAGCTCCTATATGGAAGTTTAAAATTTATTTAAAGCAAAATTGTCCCTTAATCATTTAGTACCCAATGCTACTAGCTCTCATTTAAATACATAACCAGATCTTTTTATTGTTAAGAATTGTCTTCCTCTACCTCCTGAATTCATTCCTTCTAGAAGTACCAGCAGATTGAACTTTTTTACCTGTATACAATGTAGACTATTAAGATAGTATTAATGAGAATTTACTGTTCTAAGATACAATTATAACTGGGCTCAGAGTGGTCTAAAGAGCTCACCATTATGGATCATTGCCATCTCATCTCTGTCTGTGTGGGTTTGAGTCTCAGGTTTGGCCAATGCGTGCATGTGAGAAAGCTTGCCAGTAGCTTGTCTTGGGTCAGTGGTTCTTTCTAGTGTTTTTCTCTTCTTTTTTTTTCTCCACAAATAATATTGTATAGCCTAGTGCTGAAAAATGGCACTAAACATTACCCTTCAACAACAACCACTACAGTTATAACTACTTCCTGTTGTTAGTGCTTGCTCACTACCTGTGCACCAGTTTTTCTTCACTGTAACCTTTTGCTCAATATCAACATACTTCTGATAATCAAATGGGAACCTGTCAAAATATTAGCATCTGTCTGCAAGTTGGGGATATTTTATTTTACTACATATGCTTTTAGCCTTTTTATAGATAGTTTTTCATCAGTAACATTGCATTCTTTTTTTACCATTATGAATTTGGTTCCCAACCATTCCATTTTTCATTTTTGATGTTTGTATTCTGTAACTAGATTTATATATACAGACCTGGCAACTTTTATGATTTTTCCACTAGTCGTATGAAAATTACCCTAAAAATACAGACTTGTGGCATTTTGTTTGGTTCAGGGTTTCATATTAGAATTAGTGAAAATAGTTAGGGAACCAGACTAACTTTACAGTAGCACCTGAGATGTTTTAAACTGCACCAATTCATGTGAAGTGTCTGCATGATGAAACTTAATTATAGAATTTTGTTAATTATGGCATCCCGAAAGTGATGCATGTTTAATGGAAAATAAGCCTCTAGTAACTGTTAATAATCAACAGAAGAATAAAAAGGAATATCAAGGTTCTTTTGTATAAAAGATGGGAAGGACACAATTATGTTTATTAGACATCACATGCCAATTTGAGTACATCTCATGATGGGAGATATGATTGTCATCGTAATATGAAATGGAAAAAGAATATCCAAGAATTATGTCAAGTTGAGATGTAGCAACAAGCCATTGAGTTGCATTGGGTTTGGAAAAAAAGTTTGTGCAACTGTTCTAGTGGTAAATAAGATCAACATGTGCTTGACAAACTTTTCAGTTGAACGTAATTTTATTGTCGTTGAATCAAACTTTTATGTATTTTTTCAGCTTTCCAATAACAGTTATTGATATTTTGTTACACCATACTGGTCAATATCACTAAAAAAATCAGCTGCCTTACGTTGGGGTTGGCAGGTCTGTACATCAGGCACTGATTAAGTTCTTTGCAACTTGAATAATTGGACAGCTTTTGTTGCTGCAATCGGCATACAGTTCTATTTTATTTCATTCCATTACTTTTCCATTCTTGATGCAAGTAGGTATTGGTAACCAGATAAAACAAGTGTGAGAAGTTTAAGCCTCAGAGGACACCTACAAGAAATTACTACTTTGTACTGGTGTACTAAATGTACCGTATTTTCTGACAGTGAATAGCTAGGTTTTAATTTACTATTGACAGAGGTTTTTGTAATTATTAATAGGCACCTAACCATTACCCAAGTTCAGAGCTGCACATGACTATAATATATATCCATGGGATTTTAGGGGCATTTTATGGTTATTTCTTTTGTGGATGTTAAATTTTGAAAATTCATTTATTTATATTATTTTGTTACGTGCTTAGGCTCGAATAAGCAGCAACACAGAAAGAAGTGAAAATAACAAGCTTGTAAAATTTAACAAACAATTTATTAAGTATAAATACTTTCATAAAAGAACGTAAATAAACTTACGGTTTTAGAGAATCAAGTCCAAAAATTAATCCAAAAAGAATATTCACAATATAATCCACTAGTGGAATTGCAAGAGTCCTGATAAATAAATGTCCTAATAGTTCCCAGTTCAAATCTTGACGATGTAATCCAATATGGACGATGATGTCACTTGATTTAGTCAGTTCTTGTTAATGAAAATCTATGAGCACATATTCTTATCCAGATAAATAATAAAATAATTCCTTTTGCTCCAAACACAATTTCCAGTACACGGTAATTAAAAATAACTCAAAATGAAGACACAACTTAATATTATAAAAGCCCAACTTCTGCTGAATAGCTCTCTCCTAAAACATGGTTTATATCTGGGTTTTTTTAAACGTAAACAAGGGGTCACATGATAATCTAGAAACTATCAGAACAAACCTACGTTCAAGAAATCACGTAAATACCATATGACCCAACTAAAATTAGAAAGATGTTTATACTTTAC
Organism: Unio delphinus; assembly: GCA_029339505.1. Lineage (NCBI taxonomy): Eukaryota > Metazoa > Mollusca > Bivalvia > Unionida > Unionidae > Unio > Unio delphinus. The sequence continues at coordinate 2,572,268 of JAQISU010000007.1, read as the reverse complement.
TCCATTTTGTCCTTGGAATCAACCAATCATTTTTAAAATAAAGCTCTAATGTCCTTGGAATCAACCAATCATTTTAGAAGCTATTCTAAATGACATTGTTTGTAAAATGAATTTGAATGAATTTGCAGTATGATACAAGAATGCAAGACAAAACAGGAGGTAGTAGACTTATCTCAAGGAGGACAGAAAGTTTTTGAGCAAATAGAAAAGAGCCATAAGCCTGTAGTTGCTGCCATTATGGGATCATGCCTTGGGGGTGGCTTGGAGGTGAGAAGTTAAATAGTGCATTACTAAATACTACTTTAAATAATTTTAATGACAATCATTTCTAACAAACATTTTTGAAGTCATTTCTTTTCATGGTTATCAATTTTATAGTTTGGCAAAATATGTACTTATCATCATTACTTGAATTTGTTGATAGAAGTACCATAGTTCATTGGGTCAATGAATTCACTGACTGTAGCAACCTTAAAAGGCAATACAAATTGTAACTTACAGTTATTTTGAATCACACAGTATAATTTGTACAGACTTTTCATAAGTCATATAAAATTGACTCTTTAAATATGGACTTGAATAAAAGCAAGAAGTACAGAAATATGATTGTTGCAGTAATATACCGATGATGGACTCATCCGTTTTGATTTAGACCCAGACTTCATATTAGATTTAGTGGAGTTAGACCAGCAACTAGACAAACTTTTTACATTGGTACCTCACATGCTTTAAACTTGACATAACAGATCATGTGAAGGGCCTGCATGATCAAACTGTCAATTATTGAATTTTTTTAAATATAATGCCATCCAGCCAGCGCTACATGTGAAGACGAAAGGGAAAATATGCATTGTAAATAGTAATTTTTCAATACAGAAGAATAAATAGGTATATATTCAGATTCTTATGGATAAAAGCAGGAAGACATGCACTTAAATTTATTAAACATCATGTGTTGATTTGAATATTTCTCACAGCAGAAGATATGATTGCCTTCATGTGAAATTGTAAAAATTCCAATAATTACATCAGTTTGTGAGAAACCAATAAGATGTTGAGCTGCACATGTTTTGTAACTTAAGTTTGTGTAGCTGTACTAGAGGTAAATAGGTCTACATGTACTTTACATACTTTTCAAGATGGCTGCCACTTTGAGCCTGTTGACATGATTAGATTAATTTGTCATTGACTATTGAGATCAGTGGTTCTTAGAAGAACCAAGTTATTTCCCATTGGATGGGTCAGTCAGGTGGGTTATTTAAGACACGTTACATGAGTAGGTATTGTGAAATAATAGATTGAGTAGTAAGGTCTGTCAAATTGGGTATGTTGTGAAATAGATTCATAATAGACTCATGGAGATGTATATAAGGAGAGCACTGAGCAATTATTTGATTCCTATTTCGGATGATTATTTCATATGTTCTTGTATTAATATCAGTCTGCAAATGTGCTTAATGTTGTATTTAGATATAATTTGAGAGGAGATGTTTGTTTGGATTATTTGTTGGAATTACAAAGTACTTATGGGACTAAAATAATTTTGGACTATTTTGAATTTATATAATGAAGTTCTGGATCATTCTATTTTGATACATCAGGTCTTGAATTCCTGTAAATTCTATTTGCTCAAGTAAAGCTTCAGTCCGTTTGAAGAACTCTAGCTTTTTGCTTTGTATACCTTCAATTAAGCTGAAATTTTCACAGTTGCTCTGAGTAAAATTATCAACATCACAGAATACATTTTTTGCAACATGCAGAAATAAAGAAGTGCAGAAAAGGGATTTACTTTTCATTATTGACCTACTTAATCTGTATATAATTCCTCGAAATTGATTCTAAATTCTCACACAAAAAATATCATCAACACACTAGAAAGAACATCCTGGGAAGTCATTCTCATTCAAGTCTAAATTCATTAGTTTTAATCCTGGTCCTAATTATTATATGTATTTAATTACTATTGTGTGCTTAACTTTTATTCAAGATTGTAAGTTGTAAACTAAATATTTACAGAGCTAACTTCTGTACATGATCGCAGCTACATCAAGTGAATGTTATTCACATCTACATCAAGTGAAAATATGTATAAATATAGATTTCATAAATAATTTCTTATCTGTTTTAGATTTTTCAGTGATAATTCAAGTGGAATTGTTTAAAAGATTTGTTGGAATTAATGAAGTGCTCCATTGACTTTTGCATTATTGCATTAGTTTGGAATTTTGTGAACTGATTCAAAGGCATTCTGGATTGCTTCATTGTATTATATCAGGACATTAAAGACTATTGTTATTCATTTGGAACATTTTATATTTTGGGACTTGTATAGGACATTTGGGATTTAGTGTCTCTTGAATTTTCACTTTGTATTGTTGTTGTTTTACATTTAACACCATTTCTCAGCACAAGATAGGCAGTGCATGGGCATGTAGTATAACTGATGGAGGAAGAACCTGGGGAAAACCCAGGAAAGAACCTTTGACACACTGGAAGCCTCTGGCAGTCTTTCTCATATACCCACAATAGCCATACATGAGACTTAAAGCCACATGGACATAGGTGAGAAGCAGTGATTCATTGAGGCGAGCACTTTAGACCACTTGGCCACCCAGACCCTTCACTTTGTAGTGAGAAATAAATTGCTTGTTGATGTTACTGAATTTGATAGTTTAAGCAAGAATGACCAAGACCTCACAATTGCAAAATTTTTTAATTCTCTACTTGACCTCAGGTCATGATTAGCAATTTTTAAAAAAAAGAATTACCTAATGGAAAATGACCTTCTAGAATGATCAAATGAGCCGTGTTTACTTACAACACAATAACTAATGAAATTCACTTTGGAAATTCCAAAAGCCCAATCCAAATAAACATTTAATCCTTGTTTACTTGAATCCTAATAATCCTAATACTAGGTTCATACACATAGAGAATAATTTAGCTGTGTGTTAGTTGACATAAAATGAAATATTTTATTTTATTTTAAAGTCAATCGTTTAAGCAGAAATGAATTCAATTTTGGACAAGGTCATGCCCAACATACAACATAACATTACAATAGCACGTCAAAAAATGTAAACCTAACAAACAATTACATTAAATATAAATAAGCCTTAAATACTGTTTTTCGGAATTGTTTTGTTTTCATTTAAACTTATTAGATTTTCTTCAGTATAGGACATACATGGACACCAAAAGAAAGTGTGAGAAATCTTGTTTAGTTCCACTTTTCCACCCAAAAATTCCATTTAGTGTGCATTTTTCTAATATTTTATTACAGAATGATTTTTTAAAAAAGTTATAAAATGCTCAATATTAATTCCAGACAACTGTTTCATAGTGCTATTGAAATAACTAAAATAACTTCATTTTATGCTGATTATTTTTTGATAGGTTGCCTTGGCATGTCAATATAGATTGGCAGTGAAGGACAAGAAGACTGGACTTGGAACCCCCGAGGTCATGCTGGGACTGCTTCCAGGGGCTGGAGGCACTCAGAGGTTACCAAAGCTGGTAAGATAAGAATATATTGGCAACGCAGTTGTGTAGTCTTTTTTTTAAAAATCCCATTTTAATGTATTTTAAGCAATTCAATGAAATCTTTATGGCAAAGAAGGTTCTAATGCTATTATATATTTTTTTCTAAATAGTGTCAGTTGTAAGAATCAAGCTTTTCCTCAAAATTTAGGTTAGAACTTAAACAATTGTGTCCCCTTTCCAATAAGCATGTCTAAAGACATTTCTTGGATAGAAATTAAACTAAATTCTGCCATTAAAATATATGCTAGTAGTACTTCTTATTTGCAAGTAAAGCGCATACATGCCAACCATTGCATGGATGCAAAACATGGTGTTCTGAGTTTGTGAGAGAGACCATGACATGAAAAGTTTAAATAAAGGTTTAAAAGCATATGGAAGTCTGGAAAAGTGCATTTTATTCATTAGAGAACTATTGACCCAAGGTTGGATCAGATGGTCTGGAGTTCCAGCCTTAGTGGCACTGGTAGCTGCATAGCTGCCAACTGTCCCGTTTGTTCCATATTTGTCCCATATTTTTAACATGAATACAGGTAAATGTTTTTTTGCAAAACATGTTTTTTAATTTAAAAAAACAAAATAAATTTCTTGAAATGTTCAGTTTAGTACAATTGCTTAGTTTCATTTTGATAGAACTGTATTGTATGTACATGTATATAGGAATACAGTTCTACAATATGATTGGTTTGTTCGAAATTGAGGTACCATGCCTTTTTTATCTGCCATGCTGGATTTTGCAAACAGTTACCGCTGTCATGGTATTGCATCTTCGTAATATTCAACTTCTGATTATGTTGAATAGGAAAGCAGAATATTCAGAATGTTCTCCAGGAAAAAGAGAAGAAAACAACTGGAAGGACAATTGTGTTGTCTTGTGTAGCTTTTTGAAACCATTTAGTGAAGGAGAAAACTGTACATATTGCAAATTGTGTAATGTGATTTCGCTATTGGGCATGGAGACACCCATGAGATACAACAGTACAAAAAAGCTAATAAACATCAGCTTGCTGCTTCATCACACACAACTCGACCTGAATTTACAACATAATATATAAATACCAAAGAGAACCTTAAAGTAATTCAATAAAAATTCGATTTATTGAATTTCTTTTAGAAATGAACCTTGTTTTACAGTTACAGTTCATAGCTGCCTACCATCACAATTTTGGACTTTTTTGTGATTTTCAGGTTCACGCCACATGCAAAACGTTCACAAATTCCCCAATTCTATTATTTTAAATATATTTAATAAAATAATAGATATCCCAATAACTTACTAGTGTTGTGAGTTATTTTGCACGTTTTAAAGCCAGTAAAATCGCAAGGGAACACTTGTATGCTTGAACAAAAACAGTTCAGTAAGAAAATCACAGAATTGAGATTATCATTGAAAGTTGGTACATTGAAATCTATAATGATTGAATCATAACCTAACCCGAGCAAAAGAACCTTAATGGTAGCGATAAAAATAGTTCTACTTTAGGTGCGACTATTGTCCATTAGGAACGATGGATCACAAAGGTGAGATCCAGCTAATATCCGAATATGATGAAATTTCCTCATCACATGTAAATGTTATACAGTGACATCATTGTTCATATTATTATGATATCCATGCCTTGAAGGAAACTGTCATTCTTAGATGCTTCATGATGCAGAATGAATAGGTGTTTATCCATATCATCTATCATGTCCAAACGTGTGTTGCAGAAAAAATAGACTCCATGAATAGCAAATTATTCACACTGCAGAAAAAGCCAAAAAAGCCAGCGCACAAGTAGGAATTTTAAAAAGCACATAACACTAAATGTATGTACAAAAATATTCCTGAGCAGAATGAAGATGGTTAGGGAGAACTTGGATGTAACACATATAACAAGACAAAGATTATTGTCCTAAAGTCTAAATTAATTGTATAAAATATTGTTCCTTTTTATCCCATGAAGTATACTATGTAACCTGTTGGACTCCTGAAAAGGATTACTATGATTAGCCTGTAGGTCACCACTGTCAAACCTGCAGCCTGTGGGCTGATTTTAAATGGCCCACCAGAGCTCGAGCAATTTATTTTGTTGTTGCATTTATGTAAATAAAAAAAGTCAATGGCCTACTTTCACTACATAAATCAAAACATCTGAGAGTTCATTAAAGAGTACGATTGAGCAACAACACCTGACATTACCAAAAATTCAAGAAGTGTCTGAAGCCAGTTCTGTACACTGACCTAATACTATCGGACAAAAAAACACATGATGTGTCAAAATAGCATGCATGAAGTCGGGGGGCACACAATATCCAGAAACATTACTATTCTATCAAAGAATGCCACTGGGAGATTGAAGTGTGGTAAAATAGTCACATCTTCAGTTAACCCATGTGAAGTGCTCTTTGATGAACCCATATGAAGTGCAGTGCCATGTGATATGGATGGCTCTTTTGGTCTGTGCACCCACAAGACTGCTGAACTTTGCACACAGTATCCAGAAATGTCACAGAACACATTAGAAGAATGTTGTAATATGGTCATGTCATGGTCATGTCTTCAATGAACCTATATGAAGTGAAGTGCTCTCCAAGGAATCCATATGAAGTGCGGTGCCCATATGATGTGGCCAACTGTTACAGTGTCAGTCTGTGCAACCCTTTCATAGGTAAGGAAGAGTGTGTCCAAATCACAACCAACATGTAAATATTTATGCAGCGCATGAACAGGGCAGTGGTCTGGTAAGGGTGGGTGGGCATGACACTTAAGGCAGTCAAGGGTTCCCTTGGAGTGTTGTAATGCGTCACTGATCGGAATCCAAGTTAAGTTTGGGTTTCTGCAACCAGGTTGTCTAATTGTCATTTTTCCTACCCACAGGAATGCCAGAAATGCAAATTGAAAATTGATTTAAATACAGTGACATGGAAGGTATTGTGAGTGAGTCATGGCAGGACTGGAAATTATGGTCTTTTTCTTTTTCTTTTTCTTTTTTTTTCTTCTATTGATCAGGGATATTGGATATTGTTCAGTTTGTGTGCTTAGCCAGTAGCCAAGACATAGGTAAATACTCTGGTATCATTTATTTTTGTTGGGCTCAATTTTTGTGGTTTTATAATTAAAAAAAAATATAAATAAGGCATATTTGTGGGTATTTAAATTTGTAGTTTTTCCTGTCAGAGTTTGCATATTATTAGGTATTTAATTTCATAGCTTAACCTCTTCAAATATCCAAAATAAAGAATACAAAAGAATAAAACTATGCCAAACAAATGGTGGTCACTTTAATGTTTAAAGCAATTCTACCACCTGTATGAGCACAAATCAAAGACCTGGCAAGTTCAATACTTACACTGTGTTTTCTACCAAGTGAATAACATCAGTTGAAGACTTGCTCAGCCAACAACACTAAAACAATACTTCCATCTCTATGAACACAAATTAAACACCTGTCAGGATTAATCACTTTCAGCATGTTTTTGTTTGAGTGCACAACATCAAAGGAAGCTGTTTTAGCCAACAACACTAGGCCAATCAGTTATTAAAGCAGAATTGAAGTCACACTTCTACAAGTGGTATGCTAAACAGGTCATGGATGCCATTACGGAAAAAGATGCTACTGGTGACGATATATATGAAAGTTGATGTCATCAATATTCATTATATTTTTTAGTAATGGATATTTAGGTTAATGCTCCAAATTATGGGTTAGTATGCATTCTACTCAATATAAAATTTTATGTTTTATTTAGATTGATCTCCCGGAGGCTCTAGACATGATGTTGACTGGCAAGACGATTCGTGCTGACAAGGCCAAAAAGATGGGCTTAGTAGATGGAACCATTGAACCACTAGGTACATGTTACATATATACTTACTGCAACAAACATGCATATGCTATACATTGCAGACCTATTTGTCCTTTTGGTTATGCATATTTTGCATGGATGAAGCCCGAAAATACTACCGATTGTTTAGGCAAGATCATTGAAAATGGCCTAATCAACAATAAATTAAACCATAACTTTTCATTCCACATTGAAAATTTCTTTTTCTGAAAAAAACATTTATTTGATCACTATCAAAGATTATGCAATGGTTCCCATGCAAACTGGTAAACTGTCTGCAGGCATCAAAGGGACAAATTGACAGTTGAGTTTTAAATGGTGGACTAGCGTAATGTGAAAATAAAATTGGAAGAAGTCGAAATGTTGAAGGCTAGACAGAAGTTTCTAATTATTTATTCAGATATTTGACCACATAGAAAACTGTAACCAAGGAGTTCATTCGGTTCACTGTGGTGTGTGTGTGTAAATTGAATTTTTCAGTCATTCATGGTCATAGAACTGATGTAATAGACATGTTCAGTGCAGATCCCACAAGAAATGTGCCAAGATAAAAGACAGAAACAAGTTTATGTCCTCTTTCTGTTCAGCTCAGTGTCCAACAGTGCACAATCCATGCTGAAGTGATGATAAATCAGTTTTGGGCTAAGTTAAACTTGCCATTGAAAACAGCCGATTCATTAAACCTGGGATTCGGGTATAATCAGAAACTTTCCCCAAAACATAAATAGGTTCATTACATAAGCTGAGTTTAAAAATGGAATCTTTAGTCATGCACCAAAAGTTAAACGCAATGCAGAGGTACATAGTGTGAGGTCACAATGTTTTAGAAGTTCTCTTACAAAATGGTTTTGTTGAAGTTCACATATGTTTGAATCCTACCATTACATGGTGCTAAGAGTGGACACTTTTGTTACATTAATGAATTGATCCAAAGACCTCTTTATTGGACTCCAAAGATAGTAAAGACTGCAGCAATTTTAATGATCTGTTGGCACAGTTTTCATGCACAGAAGTTGAGCTATTGTTTGTTGAAAGTCTTTGCTAATTTTGCAGCCTTCCATTTCATATAACAATGGAGATTAAGATAGGCACTTAATCTTTTTCTTCTGTGAAAAGGTCCCGGTTTGACTGATCCAGAGACACGAACACTTCAGTATCTGGAGGAAGTTGCTATCCAGACTGCAAGGTATGTATTTAATTAATATACCACACAGATCACATTCATTTGTTGTGTATAGATCATTACTGGCAACAAATACTGGCTTCTGATAGTGATGATGACAATGATTTTTGAAGAATTTGAGGAGGAGGAAATTTCAGGAGTGTTTTTGAGCCGGGATTGACATGGAACTGTAGTCTGATGTACATGTTGGCTGGACGTGAAAAGATGGCATTCCTGTCACCACCACCACCACCCACATTCACTGGTAATGCAAGCCTTTTTTTGATGATGAGTTATTACAAAACAAATCGTTATGCAGATCAGAGAGTTCATGGAGCCATGAAGAAATGGTAGCCTGTCACACCTGAGAATCAAAAACGATTTTTCTCCTTGATTATGGCAATGAGTTTGGTACATAAACTCTGATTATGATTCCTACTGGGCTGCTGATAATGTCTTATCAACCCCATAATTCAGCAAAAAATTGAGTATGGGATAGATTTCTTGTTATTCTAAGCATTTACACCTGACAGACAATGAGAACATTCAAGGTGACCCTTTACACAAGATCTGCCCGATGACTGAAAAGAAATGGAGCATTTGGATTGTAAACAAGATCCATGCAGTATAGTAATCTTGCACCTAATTGGTTGAGCTTGCTAACATTATTAAGGCTGTATTTTATTCTCTCAGATTTTGAAGAGGTTAGATATACATGCTTAAATCTTCAAGATCACTGTTGAGTTGGAGTGTAAGCAATTTTCATGTTAATAAGGTGTTTTTGCATCAGATTGGCTGAATTTGCAGATGCTCTAGAGAGGACATTTATGAACCAGTTTGATCATATTCATTAGAAGTATGGATCATCAAGATTGCTCATGAGTTTGATTATGAGCAATATCCAACATATGACAGAACGTGGATTTAAAACCAGTTGATATACCAATTTAGATCAATAGTTATTCTTCTAAACCAGAAGATTTTGTATCAGCATAATTGTACCTGTTTTCTGGGAATGACAAAAGAGCATTTTTGTAATAATAATTAATATGCATTCATATATACTATGATAAAACAGCAAGTTTTGAACATGAATCATAATCAGATTCTGTCAGATAATGTTACAATTTTATTTAATTAATAGAAGTCAGTATTTTGTCGATTATAGCTGATCTTATAGTTTACTACAAAGATTTGTTTTGATAAAATCCACAAGCATTTTTTCGTTTCATTTGCAAGATTGCTCTCTGGTGATCACTGATGATGACATTTATTTTGAATAATAAGTTTCACACTTGTCAGGGTTTCTTTAGTTTTCTGTTCCAGATTTTTCTTGAATTGCATTGTATTTTGTGAAGAATGGAGAAGGTCCTCTCTGTATCAAAACTACAATGCGGTAATAACTGAACAGGCATACTCTGACTGCAAAGAAGTTCAAACTCTAGGTTTCCAGGTGCTGTATTTGTAAAGTTGCTGATTGCTCTCCAGTACTCATCCAAGATAGGTTCACCCCAAGGAAAAAGTTTTTGACTTGGACTTAAGATGTATTCCTAAGCCTCATTCTCAAAGGCTTCTTTTTCTTTATGGCTCATTAAAAAATCTTTCTACAAATTTCATCACTGTAAATAAGAAAAATGATTTGGACCTGTGTAAACAATGTCAGAATATATGTCCTATTTATGCTATCAATAGTCAAACCCAACTTTACAATTAATTATCTAGTAATATATTTTTAACTTAAATATTTTAGCATGGATTTGAACTTAATCTATGGTTATGAAATCTTAAATAAGGCCTTTAAAATTATTATGTTTCTTACAGAAGAAACACTTCCAATGCAGCATTGTCTGCATATGCCTGGTGATATCATTTTTTCCAAAACATGCAGTATTTTCTGGCCTATAATTCGTTACTCTTTTACTTGAAATTCAGGTCTTTGTCTTATACTTTGGATCGACTTAAAATATGGATTATATCATTGAAATTGCACATACTTATTTGGATTACGGTGCCCAGTTTGCTATTAAAATTCTATAATCAGCATAATCAAAAACAGGTCACACAGAAGTACAAAATCTTGTTACATTACTGTCAATAAATTTGTGTAAACTAGTATGATTTATTTAGTTTACATTCTGCATGTATTTTCATATTTCTCAAACATGAAATAAAAGAAAAGAATTGCTGGTAAAAAAAAATCACCGGGCCACATAACACACTTACGATCTATACTCTGTTGTGTACTGTACTAATATGTTTGTTCCCAAAAAAAGATATGAAAAAATTTAGTTTTATTCATCCTGATTAACCATAACTCATTCTTCCTGATCAAATTTTATCAACTGGTCTATTTGATTTTCTAGTATACTGCTGGACATGCGCTACTAATTAATTACCAGCATAACTTTTTCATTGATCTAATTGATCCTACTAAGGGATGTAATCCATATTAACTAGCGTATTCTATGATTATTTATAAAATACCGTAGATTATGCTTTCTACTGAATCCCCCAAATCATATGTTTATAATTGTATTTGACAAAGTTTATGGTTTAAACTTGACTAAAATCAGATATATACAAATTACTACTCATAGATCTTTAATGATTATTTTTAGTTTGGCATTTCAGTTTAAAGCAAATTGTAATGTCAACATATCACATATATTTATTATTAACCAGCTGTTGTTTCGGTGTCTCTCTTTGATTATACCGGTAGTTGATAAATTGATCTTTGGTTTCCAACAACAATCAAAGCCAGTTGCTGCAATTGTTTAAATCCAGATATTGGCTTTGGCTACTGATACTAATTACCATAATGCCAGTACCCTATTGTTCTTATCCTTAATCTGTATCAATTACACTACCAGTTTTTAATATCAAGTGGATTAAGAACCACAGGAAATGATGCCCACTCCCTTTTCTTGATGTAAATAATGAATTTAAATGTGGGCATTGTTTTCATTGCTATAGTATTGGCACATTTTAGTGAGTTGGGTATGTTTTGATAAATCTATTCAGTCATAATCATTCATATAAATATTCCCATACAAATTATACAACTCTCACAAAGCCTTCTGTTGGGGCTTCAAGTGGCAGAGTGGTCTAAAATGCTCTCCGTTACAGATCACTGCCATCTCTGTCTGCATGGGTTTGAGTCAAAGATTCGGCTAATATAGTTATGTAAGAAAGCTTGCCAGTAGCTTCTCGTGGGTCGGTGGTTCTGTCTGGGGTTTTCCTGGGTTCTTCCGCCACCAATAATACTGGCCACCATGTATGGCCTATCATGTGCTGAAAAATGGCGTTAAACCCTACAACAACAAAGCCTCCTGTCAAATCATGCAGGTCTTGCACAGCGACCTTTAAACAGGAAGTTGTAAAGTTCACGGAAGACAAAGGTGGGAATAAGGCTGCGCACAGGAAATATGGTGTCAGTGAAAAATGTGTCAGGGATTGGCATAAAGCTAAGGTTGCATTATGTGCAACAAAAAAAAAACCAACCCAAAGCAAATCGTGGCTGCAAAGCAAGTTTGATTAATATTGAGGATAAATTAGAAGAATATGTCTTGAGACAACACACCATGTTGCATGGGATAAAATGGAGACAGACGATAATGAGAACATTTCCAATGATCTGAGCCTTGAGACAGCTGGCATTCTTCATTCCGATACAGAAGACCAAAACTTCATGAGATTTTTAGATATTGTGTACATTTGATACTGCATTTCACAGATATGTTAAAATATATAAAAAGTATTTAAATTAATTTTTCATTCGTAACTTTTCAGTTTTCTGTCTCTTAATTTTCTTCACATTCTAATTTCCCTATGGTTAGCCTCATTTCCATATTGTTAGCATCACTGAGTTTATATCATCTGCTGAATTATCCACTCAAGGCTGGTTTCGACTGGAATAATCAGGTTAAAGATTTAGACCTTTAATTAACATGTACATAACATGCACAGTCATGTGGTTCTTGTTGCAATGGATATATAATTAAAAACAAGCATGGACTGTTTATTCAGCTATGTCAATTTGATAACCAAATATAGTAGTACCTTGTACAGGAGTAAAATCACGAGCATGTTAACATCGAAGATACAATTTCACTATTGCTGGTAATATGGAATATCATACAGTGATACCAATAATATTAATGAAATGGAAATAAAATAAGTTTTCTACCTTGCCTCGTCTTATTTTCTGATCAACTTATGTTGTTGCTGTTGTTGTAGGGTTTAACGCGGGGAAAACCCCCGGAAAAAACTTTGGACAGATGAAAAGCTACTGGCAAGCTTTCTTACATAACTACATTGAATCTTAGACTCAATCCCACGCAGACAGAGGTGAGGTGGCAGTGATCCGTAATGGATAGCACTTTAGACCGCTTGGCCACTCTGCCCCCCCCCCCCCCCCCTTCCGAATCAACTTATATTTGGACCAAGGATGGAAAATTTACAAAATTAGTGAATTCGGCTTGTACTTCGCATCAACTTATAGGCCAGAAAATACAGTACTATCTCAAAATCCACATTGCATGAAACACATAAAGCAAACTCAAAACCTTTGCTCATTTGCATACACTTAAATTTTAAAATTCAAGATGCATTGGGAGAAAGAACACATTTTGGCATTTTTATGTAAATTGAAAAGAAACTGTAAGAGCTGCCTTTATATATTACTTTTTAAACAGCCTAATAGAATTACAATTAAACAAGATTTTAAAAAAAATGAAATACTTAAGTCTTAATGCTGAAATCATTTTTTATGATTGGCCTTTCCATTTTATCTCTCTCTCACCAAAGGTCAGCCAGTTTTCAGGAAGGATTTAGAAGCAATCAGTGACCACCTTCGATCCTTCATTACTTATAACATCTCATAAAATGCCACATTTGGCCATAACCTCTCCAAATTACAAAAGTAAGTTAAAGAATTAACAGCCATGGACACATGCTAAATGTTCTTGGTCCAGTTATCCAGCCACGTATCATCACACAGTCAATTCAATGGCGGAGCATTGCTGGTCCCCAGTAGACTGATTCTGGCTTGTTTCTCCAACATGTTGATGGAATGCGTAAAAATACCCTGTTTGGTGTTTTGATTAAAAATTTTAATCTTTACATTTTCAAAAGCTATAGCTTCCAGTTATAAAATGACATGTGCATTAGATGGCCTTTAAAATTGTACTTTTTGACTTACCACCTATAGAGTTACATGAATGACTCGCACAAGTTAATGAGGTAGTCTTGTATTGGATTAGTTTGAATATACAAATGCTCCAGAGAGGCAATATTTCTGAGCAAATACTGATCATACTTGTAATATACAAGTCTGTATCATCTGATCTTGAAGTCTTTTAACCACCACTATTGAGGCCTTATTTCTGATCAGATTTTTTATTTTGTATGTTTAATTATGGTTTAAAACACTTGTGAAGTGTCAAGATATTCAGCGCAAGTAATTTAACAGTGAAACCATGCACTGTATATATGGATAGTACAGTGTGTTGTTAATTAGCTCACCTGCTTTCACTGTGTATCCTGCTTCCATCAGCAATTGCTTTTTACCACACTGGAGTCTATATTTCTGATCCAATTTAATCAGACATGAACTATGGATTTATAACATTAAAATTTCAGATATGAGTTTTATAATGAATGAGATTCATGCATATTATTGAGGTAATCTTGAATTTGATTTATTAACCTTAGTTCTAGAGCAAACTTGGAATAAATACTTTTTTCATAAAGATCTCAGAAGAGTTCATTAACGTGTTCATTCTTTATGTGTTCATTCTTTCAAATTGTTTTGATAGTGAAAACGTTTGTGTAAGATATTAGTACATAAAATGGATGCATATTTATAGTTTCTTCACCTGCATCAGATATTGCTTTGCAGGGCCATGAGTGGCTGAGTGGTCTAAAGCGCTCTCTGTTATGGATCACTGCCATATCAACTGTGTGGGTTTGAGTTTCAGATTCGGCCAATGTGGGTATGTGAGAAGTCTTGCCAGTAGCTTGTCATAGGTCGGTGGTTCTTTTCTGGGTTTTAACCAGGTTCTTCCTCCACCATTACTACTGGCCACGATATATAGCCTATCATGTGCTCAAAAATGGTGTTAAACACTACAACAACAACATTCTTTGATCTCTGTGGCATTTAACTACTTGACCTGTTATAGTGGCATAGCTTTTACTAGAATACCTTAACTCTCTCAATTGTAAGAGTGGTGGAGATTGGAGTATATTTGTACATCAGCAGCAGTACTGTTTGTAGAACAGTATATGTGCTCATAGCATGTTAGAAGAAATAAAAGTGCCAGTATTTATAATGTATTTTGCGATTTAGTATGGGCATATAATGGACTATATGGAAGCAAGTATTTTAACATGTATTATCAAACCTGTTTTAAAGAATAAACACTTGGAGAATGCATTTTAATTGTATATTTGATATACATAATGATGTCCAGTCTGATTTTACCCAGGTTTAAGATTTTGCAAAATACTCTAGCACAATGTTATTGTCTTTCTAGGAACCTTGCTAATGGAACGTTGAAGAGGAAAAAAAAGGAAGGACTACTAACAAGTAGGATATATTGGAATCTGAAAACGACATTGTACAATACACAAACTAATTATTTTGAATCATTGTTTACAATATCTGTTGCACACATATGCCTGTTGTAGTGCCTATCATCATAAAGGCTATGTACATTATAATATGACTGTGCTGATTCATGTGCTGTTTTTTATAATGAAGATGAATTTAGTTTGTGTATGTGTACATTATCAATATCCATAGAATGTTTTTATTTCTACATTAATGTTAATGTTAATTCCCATGGAGTTATTCATAAGTTTTTTTTACCAAGAGAAAATATTTTTCTCACAAGTTATAAGATTGAAACTTACATTTTTCTTCCTCAAATACATTGGCAGTCATAATGCCTTAGGAGATAACATTGAGTGATTTTGAGCCCCAGTTATGGTCTTAAACTAAGTAGCAGAAACATTTGTATTAAATTTAATTTTCAAAATATAAAATGAAAATTTAAGAGGAACAAGCACTTTTGTAAATGTAATCCCAGATAATTGTAAAGGCACTATCACAAGTTCAAAAATAATAATAATAATAATAATAATAATAATAATAACTTTATTTAAAGAGATTAACACAATTAGTTAAGAACTAATCTACCTTGAGGCCTTCATACAAGGAATTTATTTAATTCAGCAGCATCTCAGAAGCCACTGGATATATTGGGTTTGGAAGATGGAAATAGAGTGGGCATTTCAAATCTCAACTGGAATACTATCCAGAGCAAAGTTCCAGAGTATTGGAAACTTTTCTTGAGTAATTCCTTATTTGGTTTGGGAATTTTATACTGTTTTGTAGATATTGATCGCAGGTGGGGTGTATTACCAGGTAGCCTATACAGGAATAGGGATTGTAAATATTCAAGATATATATATTGGATATCCTGTACATTAATTTGGCTTTTCTTAAACAGATTCTGTCTTTAATAGGTAATATTTTTAACTTACCAGCTAAATTTTCCTTGCTTTCGTTCTGGTTTGATATTAGCCTAAATGCTCTTTTCTGAAGATTTTCCAACTTTGATATGTTTTTATCATTTGAATTACCCCATACTGTATTACAGTAGTCTAAATATGGTTGTATGTAACTGTTATAAAATAGTTTTCTGTGCCTTTCAGGGAGAAAATATCTTATCCTACTGAGAAGCCATAAACTTGAATTGACCTTTTTACTGATATGTTTGATATGATCAGTCCATGATAGATTATTATCTACCAAAACACCAAGTAGTCAGTCGTGACAGACCATTTGCAAATTTTTATCCTTCCATGACAGACATAGTTCATTGCTATCAAGATTTTTCCTTTTTTTCCTTGTTGAGATAAGTAATATTTTAGTTCTACCAGTATTTACTACTATGCCATTGCATGTGCACCAGTTTTCCAGCTTGTTAAATGCATTCTGTAAAGAAATTTCGAGTTCATGCTTTGTGTTTTGGATGTCTGATAATGTTGTGTCATCTGCATAGAGATCTGTAGATGATATTGAGTCTCTTAGTAAAAGTGGTAGGTCGTTAATAAATAAAAAAAATAGTAATGGACCTAGAATTGAGCCTTGTGGTACTCCATATCTAATTGTTTCAGGTTCAGGCAAAACGTTATTTATATAAACATGTTGTGTTCTCTCACTTAAGTATGAAGTAAACCATCTGTTTTTTCATCGCATTGGTAGATTTTCAGTTTCTTCAAAATGATTTCATGATCCACCATGTCAAACGCTTTTACTGAAATCTACAAATACAGATCCTATTATTTTACCTTGATCAAGTGCTTGAAGCCATTTATCAGTTAGGGATCAAGGCAGTCTCACATGAATGTTTCTGTCTAAAGCCTGATTGATTAGGGTGTGACAGCAAGTGTTTGGTTAAATATGACATGAATGAGTCATGGACATGTTTTTCAATTAATTTTGACAAGTTTGGTAGTATTGAGATTGGTCGGTAGTTATCAGCATCATTCTTTGATCCAGATTTGTAAATAGGCGTTACTTTTGCAGTTTTCCATATTTTGGGGACAGATGAGGTTGCAATACTTAAATTGATTATGAATGTTATGCTATCTAAAATAGCAGAGGCAGAAGATATTAATGAGTCTTGGACCAATCTGATCAAGTCCTGTAGCTTTCTTGGTATCAAGTTCACTGAGATATTTTTTAACAAAGATTTTTGATACTGGTGGGATAGAGAAACATACTTCCTTAGAGATTTTGCTGCTGCAGAACTTTTTCAGTTCACTGAAGTTGTTTTCAGTCACTGGTTCTTTTAACTTTGTGGAGATACTGATGAAAAAAATCATTGAAAACATTTGCAATGTCAGTTTCATCAGTGACTATGGTGTCATTTACCAGAAGTGAGTGAATTTTACTTGTCTGATTGTTGTGTGTTCCTCCAGTAAGTTCATTGAAGACTTTCCAAATGGAGATTGTGTTACTCTTTTTGTTTTCAAGCAATGACTGATAATACGACTTTTTAGCTATTTTAATCATACTTGTTATTTTATTTCTCCATACTTTATATTTTGCATGGTTTCCACTAGCCTTGAATTGGTCTCATAATTTCATAGCATCTAGTATTTCAGTAGTAAGCCAATTAGGTTGGATTTCATTCTTTACTCAATGTACTTTCAGTGGTGCATGCTTAGAGACTATATCCATAAATAAGTCAGTCCACACTCTTAGAGCTTCATCTATGTCATCCAAATTTTGGATCATGTTCCATGGAACTTTATATAGGTCATCAAGAAACTGTTCTTCACTAAAATGTTTGAACGATCTGTAAGTGATCGTTTTGTGTTTGTGTTTTTCTTATTTCTCTGACATTTAACCTTTCTTGTCAAAAAAGTAGGATAGTGGTCACTAAGACCAACAATTGGTACATTAACACAAGCCACATTGTCTGGTAGGTTGGTATAAATGTGATGAATAAGAGTGCTTGATTTTTCTGTTACCCTTGTGGGCTCATTTACCATCTGGACTAGGTCTTATGATTCAATAAATTCCATCCACTTGTTCGTTATTTGAGTGTTGAGAAGGTCCTTATTTATATCACCAAGTATATATGTTTCTTTCTCCTGTGCAAGAACATTTTCCATTTGTTTCAAAAAATTATCATTCCAGATTGCTTTGGAGGAAGGTGGCCTATAAATGAAACCAATTAGGAATGATTTTGCATTATTTTGAGAAATTTCCACCCAGACACTCTCAATTTCATGTGACTCCAAGTCATTTCGCCTTTCTGCATTTACATCTTCTCTAATGTATACAACAAGACCTCTCCCCGCTATCTCTCTGTCCGTGCATAATGGTTTATTGTAGCCTTGACAGCGAAATAGATTATCATTGTGGTTAGCATTTAATTTAGTTTCAGTGAGTCCTAAAATATGTACATTATTTTCTTTAGAAAACAACATTAACTTTTAAATCTGGTCTATTTTTCCCAATATACCTTGTACATTTAGGTGACCTATGTTAAAACCTTTTGAATTTAGTTTCATATCGATTATATGTACGTTATCATGCAGTGGGGCACACAATGAGATTGTCTCCATACTACTTTTATCATTCTGACATCCTATTTCTGTATTTAAATGGTCATATATATTAGCATTTTCAAGTCACATGCAGACCCTGAAAATCTGTTAGCTTTTGCATTTACAATAGTGTGCAGTGAATAGTTATAGACAAGAGTGTCACTTGGTACCTTTAGATTTGTTTTTGTAAATGAAGCATTGGCATTCTCTTTGCCAGCTTCCTAGTATGTATAATACAATGCTGTACACATACTTTGTTTGTGTCCATATTTATGGCATCTGAAGCACTCAATCTGTTTGCCATGATGGCATACTTGTGTCATGTGCCCAGTTTCTCCACAGTAGAGACAGTACTCTTCATTATAGTGTCTGAAAATGGGGGAAAACATGTTAATATTTCTCAGTAGTTGAGAAGTTCCTTTACTGCTTAGATGAATTTTGTCTTTGTCGTAGAGTCTTAGGTTGACGTCCTGGTTCTGAAGAAAGAAAGATGTGTATTGTGGAATGTACTGTATGTTGAAGTCTTCACATAGGTCAATTATGAGATCATTGATTACTTTCACCCAATTGTCCACACGAGGAGGTAGTCATGATATAATTATTTTACATGTATCTGGACTGCAGTACTATAGCAGCATAGAGTAGACTTTCAAAATCTGTTCTGATTTGATTTAGTGACCTTCCCTCACTGGCATCATTTCCACCTACTAAAATAATAATATGGTTATATTTGGTAAGGTCAGAATTCATTATTTTGTCTGCGATGTTGTTGATTTTTGCACCTCTTAGAGTCTGGACATCTGTTTTAAAAAGTCTCCTTGGAATTATAGTTTTCAGTATTGAGGAGCCAATTATTAGAGTCCTTTCTTTCTTGGCTTGTGATTTCATCTGTTGGACTCTGGGGGTTTGTATATCAGACACATCTCTTGGAGGAAGGGGTGCTGAAATTGGTGTTGCAGTTGTGTGAACTGATCGAGCTGATGTTGATGTTGACACATTTGTCTGAGTACTTGGAAATGCAGTTGTTGGTGCAGGTGCAGACTTGTTAGCTGAGGGCCATGGGTGGACACTTTTTGCTGTTACAGGTGTGACACTTGACTTGGAGGAGGGTACTGTTGTTTGCAATGCAGGTTTACTTAGGGTATCAGTTTTTAAATACATTTTACATTTTCTCTTGGCTGGTATTGGGATTGTCTGTGTCTGAGCATCTGACATTGTTGCTTTTTGGGAGTCTGTCTGAATTGCTTTTTCACATGAGTGTACTTGCTCATCAATCCTTCCCTGTGCTGACTTAATAGCATGTAACTGTAGTTTTAATTCTTCAGTTTGGGCCTCCAAGTTCCTAATTGTTGTTTGATGTCCACACATGGAGAAATCATTAAGGTTTAAGGCATCACTGCTGTGGTCATGAATTATGGAGCATGTAATTTCCTGACACTCTCTAGGGGTGTTAATTTTACTGCCTGAGTCATCTAGGTCAAAGACTTTAAGAGCTGTTTCATGTTTGGTACTACATCTAATTACTGGTGTAGATAATGTACTAATTGAGCTTCATTGATTGTCAGGTATAACCTTTCCTTAGTGTTATGGATAGGGGTGGAGGAGATGGGCCGAGTGGTAATCTGTTTACATGTTTCTTCCTTCAGGTCATGGCAGGCAGTGAAAAAATATTGAAGCCAAATCAAATGGCCTATTTCCTGAATATGGAGTCTACTAGTGGTACTGTAATATGTTATAGTTACATGCAGATTTTTCTCCTCATCATGTAATTGGAAAATTTGACCATTTTGCTTGATGTTACTATGTTTGTGCTCTAGATTTTTAAGCAGAAAGGTATGGACACCACTTATCATGTGAGTGGAAACTGTAATTGTAACACTTTGAAGATTATATACAACCTGCAGAAATTCTGGCTGTTGTTGGCCTGGTACATGTACATTGCTGTGGGTCATATTGAATTCTGGCACATCATTTTCATGGTCCTGTGGATGATTTGTAGATTCCAGATTTTCTGTGGCATTATTACTCATCTGAGAAGGTAAGTTTAGGTCATGAGAGCTGAATCCTGAGCTCAGGAGAAAGTTAGAAATCCAGTTTAAGGTTTTGTTTAGTGCAGCCATTTTGAACAAAGTCCTTTGTTTGATCCTCTTGATTTATGTCTTTGTTCCATCAAAGTTCACACAGTTTAGTTGAATAAAAGAGGCACAGAATGTTGCTAATACACTCTTGCATATGTTATATCACATACAATTTTGCTTGTACAAAATTTAAAGGCAGCATTATAGATAATCAGTTTTACATTTTCCATTTTGGTAGCCATGTTGGATAACCTTAAAATCCTTTGTTTTGAACAGGTTTCCAAATTTACTTGAATACATAAAAATGTGCAAATTGAATCTCACTTACTTTAACATAAAATGTCATAAATCCAAAGTATGAAGTATGGCAATAGGTATTAGCATATTTAACACCAGTTTTTTACACCTAGTTCACTGAATTGAGTGGAGCTGTGTTTGAACCATCCATACATGGCAGCCATTGAAGGGAGTGTTAGGAATGAATTCCAGTGATGTGATGGCCAGAGATGTATTATATGGAATCTTAAGAAAACTATGTGATCTGTTTTTAATTTATATTAAGGGACATTATTTAAATTATGGTATTAAAAGTGACATTATTAACTAAATATATATTTTTTTATCATTTGATTGATATGGAAACTCACCAAACTCTATATCCATGAATTGATGTGTATTTCTAATCTTGATTGCTCCAGTGGCCTAAATGGGTGGAGTGTCTGCCTTAGCTGTGGGAGGCCTCTTCATATCAAGGACTTGTACAAATATTACTAGCAGGCTGCCTCTCTTGGCGCTAAGCATTAAGAGGTTAGTGTGTTAGACAGGTCGTTCGGTTGTCAGGATAATGTGACTGGGTTGAAGATGATTCTACATGTCTGTGGCATGATGGACTACTGCTAGAAATCACTATAAATTGCCACACTGCAGACATTGTAGTGATATAACTCAAATTGTTAAAGATGTGTTAAAAATCAAATCACATACACACACAAACACTGTATATATATAAATCGTAACTGACATTTGCATATGCCTTAAAATCTGCAGTTTCAGATTCGTATATTGTCTTTTCCTTCCAGCAATTAAAGAGAAAATCATGTCCATGCAGTTTGCACAGGACTACATCTTTAAAAAGGCCCGTGAGCAGGTGATAAAAGCATCAGGTGGTCACTATCCAGCTCCATTGAAGATTCTGGAAGTAAGTATAAAGCTTGTATTCCTAGTTTAAAATTGTCCTCTTCTCTTAGTTTTGTTTTATTCTTGTATACTTAATTTAAATGTTCAGGTATTTGTGTTTTATATGAGCTAGATGCACTTAATATGTGAAATAAACAGTATACAGTTAAAGACACATTTTTAATAATTTATGCATCTCTCATAAAAGTATAATGCAGTTGTATTGACATTACAGGCCATTATAAACTTGTATAAAAGTAACTATATGTCATTTGTTGTCATGCTTTTTATGGAGAAACATGCAAGACAGTTATGTAATCAGCTCATATATTAAAGTTTGCCCATAAGTCTGAAAAAGGTAGCATAATAAATGCAAAACTCTTCTTTAAAATATTTCTCTCATAAGTAATGAATTTTACAAAACATGATGCACCTCTGTTAGTATTACACCCTCACAACAAATGTAGGTCACATCTTTTCTTTCATCTTAAGGACTCTATTAATATTTTAGCTTCCACCAACACATCTTTTGGTTGATTGGCTCTACGTTTAAATGAGCTCATTAGTCCCTTATTAATATAAACTTTTCCTTTAAGAAACTAAAAGCTGTGAGGCTCAAGCCTTCATTGCATCTGGCGCCTATATAAGTCATTCTTCCTTGGAGAACCTTATAATAAAGGTAGCATTTTAGAGATCACATATTTACCTTCTCCATCTTCCTCTGCACACTAGCACAACAAAGCATAGGCATTTTTATCTGGGGCCCATAGTTTTAGATCCAGATAAATACCAACAATTTTTAAGTTGATAACTGACTCAGATGGTGATTAAATTATTTTTTTTCATTTTTTTAAATCAGTTTTAACCCACCTGACAAATTTAGATATGCAGTATTGATGGGGCTTATATTTCTGCTATTAAAATGTAGTTTGGGGAGTGAAAATAATTTTAATTATACAATACTTCCCATCGTTAGTGCTTAATGTTCTCATCTTACCTTACTCCGGTGTCCTGGCATAATTGTCACAGTAAAGCAGATGACTGTTCTGTGTATGGGCATATTAGGTACATGAGAAAACCATGTCTTATTGTCAATTCTCCAATTTGGGGAGGAGAAATTCACAAAAAATAGACAAGGTTTTTGGCATGAAAAATAGTAGTTGTGCAATTAAAATTGGTTTTACCTCCTCCCTATAGCTACATTTTGGAACTGTTTTCCTTGTCTTTTGAAAAAGTTAAAATATTGTAATGAAACTTTGATAAAGCATATAGCACAACTACACTGTGTTGTGTATCACACTCTGGTGGTGCAATGTCATGTCAAGGTAAATCATTATTCTGTGACTTGTATCTTTTTCTACTGCAGAAAATAACTTTTGAACTACCGAAGATATTAGAATGAAACTTTTGCCAGTTATATGTTTTGTATGGTTGGTGTATTTTGTGCTAAATCCAACAACAACCCATTTTTGACAAGGTCAGGATAACACTAAGATTCAGTGTAATTGTGGCATGTATCTTGGTCAAGAATATAACTTCTGAATCACTTTTTATTCTAATGATACTTTAGCCAGTTATAAATGATGACATTTAATACTGTAGTCACGCCCCTGCCTACAGGGAAGGTCATTGCAAGGTAAATTATAAATCAGTGACTTCAGGCCACTTTTAGGTGTAACTTTTGAACATATGAAGATTTTTTAAGTGAAACTTGAGCATGTTGTATATCATTATCATTTTTCTCTTTGCATATTCAGTCGTACCCATTCCTTCTAGGTTAAGGTCACTAAATAGGCCTGATAATCTATACAATTTAAATGTAAGTCTCACTGAAATTGCCCTTAAATTACAGACATAGTAATAAAAACAATAACTACAATAATATGATCATTTTAGTAGAATCCAGATATTGTCTTATTTGTTTGATCCAGATCAAGGTTTCTTATTAGTGTCATGTTAATGGCAGAAGAGATAATAAGACACATAACAAGTTTAAACAATGTTTGAAGTATAAAAATTAATATTCAGTACATATGGAGGTGGGGGGGGGGGAAGACAGGATAAGCAACAGTTACTTTATTGGACATCATACCATGTTCATTTGAGTATGTCTCATAGCAGAAAATCATCTTGATTTCTGTTGCCATGTGAAATTTAAAAAACCCCAAAGAATTCATGAAGTTTAGAGATTGAAAGATGCCATTTAGCTTCTTGGGGTTTAGAACACCAGTTCTGCAAATGTAGTGGAGGTAATAATGGTCATAAGGTTTTAGTTTAACTATTGCTTCAATGCACGTTTCAGATCACACTTCTGAACTTTTTGAAATGCATGTTTTTCAAGTTTACAATACCAGTGCCTATTTTTGTTACAACTTGCTGAAAATTAGTCTAACTTATGAAAAAAATACTCTTTAGAGAAGGTCTCTTTAGCATTGGCAATTCTCCAATAACTGATTATCTGAGCTAATGGTCTATTTCCTTATCCACACCTTATCATACCATTTGGAAGAGAATAATTCCATTGCTCATATAACCAGATTTCTATTTCATAGTGTAATAATTTACAGGAAAATTAATTATAAGTAGCAACTGTAATATAGGACATTTGTAATGAACACCTTCAGTGTGAAACAATTCAGAACATCAGCATTTGACAAAAGAATAAGATCAATCAGATCTCAGAATACTCTGTAAAATATGTTGGGTTAGTTTTTAACTGATACAAATTACTTGGCTCACACAATGGTGAAATTTTTTTACTAGGAAGAATACAATTTTTGTTAAAACTCCCATTAAAATTAAATAGGATTAATGGATTGGGCTTTCTCTATTCTTAGTAAAAGAAACACCCAAATAGTTAAGTCATATTTGGATAGTCTTTATATTTCTACAGCTTAGAATTTCTTCCCTGAAATGTTTATTTTGATCTAAATACCTTCAAAGTTAGAAAGGTTAGAATCTGTACATTATTTCAAATTTAGCCAATACATATCTCCACTGTAATTTCAGGTTGTGAAAGATGGACTTCAAGGTGGCATTGGAAAAGGGTACATGTCAGAATCTGAGGTACTGTACATGTATATGTAATAATATTTCTATGCATTTTAGCAATATTTTTGATGGAAAATAAAATCTTAAAGTTTGTACAAATTAAAATATACATATTTGTATACCATTCTGTTTGTGAAAACAATTTGAAAATAGTGTTGATCTTCATTTAGACCTACATAGTCATGGTTTCCTGATATCAAGGGAAATTTTTTAATTTTTAAAACTTGGAATAAACCAGATTATTACCAACATCATTTTACAACATAGGTTAAAGAAATCAGGAGGAAATAACCCTGTTAACTGCCAGATGTTGCTCAGATTCAAGAAATCTGAACTGATGGTTATCACAGAAAATTTAATCTTACATTATTTATTAAAGATATCTGGTTGAGCAAGAGGAAATAACCCAGTTAATTGCCTAATGTTGAACAGACTCAAGAAATTTTATCTAATGAATCTAAAGTGAGGTAACAACCTAATCAGTTGATCTTTGTACTGATCTTCACTAACCAGGTGTCGTTGATTTTGTTCCACATATTCCCTTGGCATACTTAGCTAGCTGAAACGGTATCTGCTGGTGTGTAGTTTGGATGCAGCTGGAAGTAAATAATCCAGTCAGATCGCTCATTACATTTAAGATGGGAAATTTTGGTGGGAATAAACATAACTGCTTTTATACACATTGATATATGACACATGTAAGTTTCTACAATTTAAACATTTGAAGCAGCATAAATTCTGAGTAAGTGTCTATTTGGAAGAAGTTGCCAAACAGAAAAAATTCTAGGTCATGAGCAATTTCTTTAAATAATTGATGTTGCTTGCTGTGTGCAGGGACTTCTTTATCTGCAGAAGGATATATCTCACCATTTCAGCTAGCTCAATATACCATTGGTTGATATAGAACAACATTGTTTAGTGACACACAGCTAGTTACACTAATATTTAGGAATCACTGTCATAATTGTTGTTGGAGTAGACATCAGAATGAGTTTTTACATTTAGTTAAGGTCTCGGACACCATTCCTGATATAGTCTTGAAATTCAATGGGTCACAGGCAGGAGGTAACATTGACCAACTTTTCATGATTCAGTGACTTGACTGGTCATTTGGAATATACCTTGATGGAATTCTTGATTTCTTTTAATGCTCTTAAACACATGATCACACAAAAGGAATTCCCACCCTGTGGACAAATTCTTTAGTTGTTCTTGTGCTGATTCTTTGTAATATGGCTATTTGGTTTTTATATTTGAAATACTTTATGAATATGGAGGGTACCTATGGTGCTATCCTTTTCTTTATGTTTTTCTGTTTTCCTGACTGGTTACTGTTATATTGGTTATTAAGTTTGGCATTTGTGCTGCATGAATACATTTGTAGTTTGTTTTCATTACATGCAAAAATGTTTCCCACAATAAAATGTCTCTCCTGACATGATACTCTTTTAAAATGAAATATTCTTAAATGGAAGTTATGTAGGTTCGATATTGACCATCATTACCATTTCAGTGTTTTTAAAATCTAGTTATTAGTGTTATTAATGTCTCCAATTATTTCTGTCTTAGAAATATTTGGTCTTTGCCAAATATTTTATGAAATTTAAAAAAAAAAAAAATTATGAAAATGGTCATATCTATATTAATTGGGCCATTTTGACAATTGTGAAGACTCCATGCCATATATACAGATGGTCGACATTATTGGTAACAAATTTCTTTTCTTTTCCACCACCAGGGTTTTGGAGAGCTTGCTATGACCACACATTCCAAGGCTTTGATAGGCTTGTATCATGGTCAGACTCTATGTAAGAAGAACAGATTTGGAAATCCCCAAAGACCAGTTAAGTAAGGACAAGACCTTTCAATTCTGTATTTTATTATGTACATCAGTGAAATATGAATACATTCTGATAATGGCAAGAGTGAATTTTAATAATCTTTTCTTTTTGAAAGAGTTGAAAGGAAATTAGATACTGACTTGTCAAAATAAACATGTACAATTTGTTGTAAGTTGTTCAGTAAATACTAAAATTGTAGAAGAAAACAAAAATTTAAAACATCTCAAATATCTTTTTGGGAGCAGGCAATACAAATTGTTTTCAATATCGTAGTTATGTGAAAGCAGTGTTTTATAATGACAAATAGATAATTACATGCAATAGTAAAAACTGCTAGCAGTCTTTGGATTCCAGCTTTGGGAACATGATGGCTATGAGTTCATAACAAATGCAGGGAATTTCCTTGTGGGATTGGCAATGAGGTCTGAGCCTGTCATATGGGGAAAATAAGGGACCAATATTGAATTATTGGAAATTCAGAGTGATTAATACATTTTGGCAAGAGGTAAAGGTAGTTAAGAGTGATAGTGACCAAAAACATTTCCATATAAATATTACAATAATAAGAGAACTTGTGATTAAAATGTATAATTTATAATTTATCACTGAAGAAAAAGAGTGAAATATAAATATTATAGAAAATCTTCAATTTCAGACTAGTATAAACCAGGTGTAGTAATGTAATAATGGATCTACTAATTGTTTCTTATATTGATTTATTAGAAGTATTACATTATGTGCCATTATTGCAATGTTGTATAACTTCCTGCCACTAGTTCCCAGTCCAAGGATATTATTCTCTCCTCCAATTAGTACTTTGGGTTCGATCCCTGGCCGAGTCATACCAAAGACTTACAAAAATAGTACTAACAGCTGCCTCACTTGATGCTCAGCATTAAGAGATTAGTGTTAGGACTGGTCGGCCTGGTGTCAGGATAATGTGATTGGGTGGGACATCATGCTACATGTCTGCGGCATGATGCCCCAGTGCTAGACATCACTATAAGCTGCCTCACTGCAGACATCGTAGCGATATGTCTGAAATATTGTTAAAACTAATTTAAAAATCCTAATCAAACAAACCATTCCTCAATACAGTTTGTAAGCATTGGCAATATTTGATTTGTTCAGAACCCATCAAAATGTGGACTGGCTAAATTGAAAAACAGTTGACTGACTCTGTTGTTTGAGCCTGTCTTGTGTATGAAGCAACTTCATCCACTAGCTTTTACAATTAAAGATTCAAGAATTAAATTCACATTTTGACAGTTACTAGGCATTTTAAATAGGTCTTGGGGACCATAAGAGAAAAGTAAGACATCACTATCAAAGATTAGTGTACTGTATTATTGATCCTTAAAACTATATCCAACAAGCCGATTCATGCTGAATGAAGGATTATGGTTAACACTAAAATGTTTGAAAGATTGGACCTAATTATCTATGACTTTGAAATTGAAATTTGAAATTTCAGGATTATTTTCCTGTCAAATATTTATGTGCACTATCATGACATAATTTTGATTCTGTGGTTTTGTCGAAAAATCAGTGAAGTTTGAATTTCTATACTATGCTGTCATTAGTGATTGTGTTTTTAGCAATAGTTCTGCTTCTGGTATCGTACAGTAATGTTGTTCATTGTATGCATGGACAAATTGAGATGTGCTTTCATAAGGAATTACATTTTTGGGCATTTTAAATTTAAACCTATTAAACCTAATTTACACAATCTTGGATTTATTATTCTTTCTTTCATTTTCAGTGTAATACTGTTGCTTGAATGTCTTATGCTTTATGTCATATCTCTCTATCCCTATTTCACAACATACTGATTTAAGGCATTGAGTTTAAATTACAGCTACTAAATGTCTTATAGATACATACACATTGAAACAATATCAAATATTTTTAAATTATTTTTTTTTAAGAGTTCAAATAAAATGTATACAACAACTAAAATTTTATTATCAGATTACAGAAATGACATTCAGAAAATAGATCTCTTGGAATGAAATGCAGTGGTAAAATGTCGGGTGGGGTGGATCCTCATAATATGTGGATTATTTCTTAGTTGGTTTTTACATTTGAAGTCTTAGTTCCAGGGTAATACCTTAATCCAACAAAACCACAGTATTACATTATTTAAATTAGTTTTAACCCACCACCCCTGCCAATACATTTTGCTTCATCAAGAACATATTTCTTGTAAAAGCATGTACCTGAAACATATTTTTGTTATCACATGTGTCACATGGGCTAATTTTATGGCATTTCATAAATATTATTGCCAATACTTCATAAATATCCCTGCTCTTTTGTTTTCTTTTTTGGGGGGTGGGTGTGTGTGCTTTGAGTTTTAATTGAAAAATATTTTAAAATGCTTTTCACCTGAAACTAATATATTTAAATACTTAGAGATAAAAACTCAGCGTCTGAACAAAATAAGAAATATTATTTAATTTTTATGAAAGCCTTGTGACCTTAAATTCATGTCAGTTTTTCATTTAAAGTTGTTATATGATGATAATGAGCAATCAATTGTTAATTAATTCTACCATATCTTGGGAAAGCAATTATGTCTGTCTAGTAAAAAAAATACATATGTCAAGTCAACATGATGCACAGTTTGGGAGATACACAGGTTATATCCTTACAATTCTACAGAAGTTGTCTTAGTGAAATGATTATTTGTTAAGTGATATTTAAGTTTGGTAAGCTATATGAGGTCCACTAGGGCATATAGTTTATCTGCTCATACATGTGGTCTTTTATTGAATACTTTGTACAGGAATCTTGGAATTCTTGGAGCTGGATTGATGGGAGCAGGTATTGCAGGTGTGTCAATAGATAAGGGTATGACAGTTTACATGAAAGACATCTCACTTGATGGACTTGCAAGGGGCCAGGATCAAATTCAGACTGTAATGGATGCTGCAGTGAAGAAAAGAAGGATGACAAGGTGATGATAATATTCTTGCTTTCATATGATAGAAGTTTATATGTTCATACTTGATTACAAAAGATCTGGCAAATTATTCATTGTACTTTACACACTGTTCATGTTGCTGATAAGATAATTAATCATAGATGGGTGGAAAGTGGTAATGAACTTGGGACTACAGAAATACAAAGCAGGTACATCCCAGACTTGCCAACTCTTATGATTTTGCTATAAGTCATACAAAAAAATAACCTTAAAATATGGACTTACAGCATAAAAGCAAAAACTACAACATTATGATCATTGCTTTAAAAGTTGGACAATCGGTTCATCCGTGTTTTATTTGGATTTGGCTTTCATTTTAGAATTAGTGAAATTAGTCTGG
This sequence comes from Unio delphinus, assembly GCA_029339505.1. NCBI lineage: Eukaryota > Metazoa > Mollusca > Bivalvia > Unionida > Unionidae > Unio > Unio delphinus. Next base: position 2,542,138 of record JAQISU010000007.1, on the reverse strand, counting down.
GAACCAGACTAACTATACCCCAAATCCTTTAAACTGCACCTATTTGTTCATATGAAGCATCTGTATGATACAACTGTTGATTATAGAATTTTTAAAAATGGCATCCAGAAAGCTATGCATATTTAAGAGGAAAGGGAAAATAAGCTAGCAAAGTGTTATTAATCAATACAGAAGAATAAGAAAAAGTATTCAGATTCTTGTGAATAATATCTGAAAAGGACACAGTTATGTTTATTGGACATAACATACCAATTTGAGTATGTCTCATGGTGGGAGATATGATTGCGATTGTCATGTGAAATGGAAATGAATTTCCTAGAATTATATCAAGTTGAGAGACAGCAACAAGCCATTAGCTCCATAGGGTTTGGAACTAGAATTTGTGCAGCTGTACTGGTGGTAAATAAAGTCTACTCGTACTTTACAAACATTTCAGTTAAACATAATGTTTATCTGCAATGTGTTGAACTTTTAATTACTTTTTCCAGCTTTACAATAGCAGTTACTGTTATTTTGTTACACCTTACTGAAAACTGGTAAATATTATGGGAAAAAATTTGACTACCTTACTGAGATGGACTTGTCAGGGTTGGCAGGTCTGACATCACCACTAGACCATCAAGACCACAAGGAATATTTCCAAAACAGCATGGTGCATTCCTATTATTAAATGTGTATCTCAGTTTACTATGAATAAAATATTCTTTGTAAAAATTATTGTGTTCTTTTTTCTAAAGAAATGTCTTTTAATGGAAATGGCTTTATATCAGTGAACACCTACTTCTCCTTTGATCATACTTTTGGTAGCAATTATAATAAGAAAAATGTTTGCTTAATAATGATGCATTAACTGTATTAAACTAGTCCTAGAAGTTTTGCATTTGTATTATTTTCTAATTCTGGGATTTAGCATACTTTTATGAATATTTACATAGCAGCTATTATCAGCCTTTTTTAGTTTGTAAATTTTATGACATGTTAAGTTTTATATTATTATTATTATTATTATTATTATTATTATTATTATTATTATTTTAGTGCTGCTTTTCACTAAGTTAATATTTTTCATGTTTGACTCATTTGCACCTTTTCCATCCATTGGGGCATTTATTCATCAGTCCATCTGTTTTACACTTCTTATAACATCCATTTACACTTTTCGTAAGTAGCATAATTCTACAAACTCCACACATAATTGCATGTCATTTAGTAGGCAAATTACTTATTGCATTGTTATGTGTAGATTTGCCTTTTAAAGGTTTTATCCAGGTTCAACTTGGGTGAAAATATTGAAATTTTCTTTCAATATTACATCTTCACTACAGCAGATCCTTGTTACCAGCATAGCTTAAGAACCATTCAACTTATTCTGATGCCATTTGGTATGTGCACTGTATCAATACCTACATTGTGCATTTTTATAAGTTTTGTCTCTTTTCCATTTGGGATTTGATTTATGGTTATTGACAATAAACTTCATATCTTCATATCACTAGTTGATTATAGTGCATAGACTCGTGCACATAAATGGATCTCATTTGGCATAGTATAAGTCATACAGGTCATGCAGGTATTCATTGTTTCAGTAATGTGTGTAATTTATTAATATTATTTGATTACACATACCTTTAAAAGGCAATTCATTTTGTTTTGATCCTTTTACATCCATATTCCTTGGAAGGTCATTAAATACATATCCCTGGAAATACATTTGCACAAATCAGACTGATTAACCCTAGTGAGTTTGAATTTCCAACATTGCATACTATTTAAAAGACTAGTTGCCCCCTTGATATCCCACTCTCCTAACTTTGGCTTTTGCAGTATAACTTTACTAACCAGCCATGCTGGATTTTAAAAAATTTGGAATGAAGCTTTATATTGATGAAGTTTTCCTGATTTTAATTTCAAATGGTCCACATTGCCATTAACTTGCCTGACTGTGCATCATGTGTCTTATTCGTGCATTGACCTTCTTTCAGCTAATGCCTGTTACCACTTAGGAGTTCATATTTTTTATCCAGTCAAGTATGGGATATCAGAATCTCAGAGGAAAGATATGAGGAGTGAAATCCATGCATATTACTGAGGTGCTGATAGCTAAGCTTTGTAACCATACTGGAGGCCATATTTCACACCTGTTTTTGACCAAACCGGGAATATTTTCTTATATCATAAAGATTTCAGACAGAGTTGATAATGAGTGAGATCCATGCATATTATTAATATGAACTAGCATTGGATTGGCTGAGCTAGTTACTCCTATGGAAGCCATACTTTTCTGATCAGGTTTTGATCAACTTAAAATAATGTTTCATATCATAAAGATCTTTGATGGGTTCGATAAAGAGCATAATCCACATATATTAATGAAGTAATTGCATCTTGTTATCTTGCCTTGTTACAACTCTTGAGGCTTTTTGTTGTTTTTATTGTTGTTTTTGTAGGTTTAATGCAATTTTCCAGCACAAGATAGGCTATACATGGCAGCCAGTATAACTGGAGAAAAAACCCTGGAAAATCCTGGAAAGAACCACCAACCCACAAGAAGCTACTGGCAGGCAATCGCACATACCCACTTTAGCCAAGCCTAAGACTCAAACCCATGCAGACAGAGGTGATATGTCAGTGATCTGGAATGGTGATGGTTTTAAACCACTCTGCCACTCTGGGGCAGCCACTCTGGAGACCAGATTTCTGGCCTGATTTTGATCACACTTGAAATACATGCTGATATTAAGATTGTGCACCGATTTGACAATGAGCAAGATGCATCCATATTCACAAACTGATTTAAGATTGTTTCCACTCAGAAAACCATATTTCTGATCCTGTTATGATCAGAACTGGAAGATATTTTTATATCATCAAAAATTTGGACTCTTCAAAAATGGGTTAGTTTGAGACATATTTTAAAGGTAATTTTGGAATACGTGCTTATACCATTAAGATCTTAGTTTTTAAAGTATGCATGATCAGTGCATATTATGTGGTGTTGGATCTGATTGGATGAGTTTGTTACCACTCTTTATGATCTATTAGACTCATTATCATCAGGATCAAAAATGAATTCATTTATGAGGAAGGTCTTTAGAAAGAAATTGCGTTAAGTTATACCAAAACAGTGAAATATTTGCCATTTTTTTGTTGGTTTAACACAGTTTTTCAGCACATGATAGGCAGCCAGTTAATCAGGTGGAGGAAGAACTCAGGAAAATCTCAGGAAGGACCACTGTCCCATAGGAAGCTACTGGCAGACATTCTCACATTCCCTAGTTGGCCCAGCCAGTGATTTGAACCCAAAGAACTAGGATGGAGGTGAGATATTGTCTGTAAAGGTGAGCACCTTTCACCAATCTGCCACTGAAGACTCAAATAGTTAAAGTCAATATGACATAAACTTTGGAGGAATCTTGACTTAGAAATATTCTATCAGTACTACATATGCCTGCCTAGTGATATGGTCAATGGTAAAGTTACATAAGCCAGATGAGCAATACAGTATCAGGCATACATTGGCCTCTTATTTAGAAGAGTTATGCACTCTGATTACCCATCATCCTGACTTTGCTTTCAACAGTATGACTTTACTAAGGCATCAAGGAGAGTTTGAATGAGGTTGATTTCTCGCATTTCATATCATTTGGAGGAATTAGGGCCACTGAATGGCTATTTTACCAGCTTTTGATTTTAAAACAGAAGTTTCTCAATTTAATTTCCTGCCAAGCAAACTCAAGCCCTTTTGTGATTGATTACGACTCTAGCTCTTATTTTCATTTCAGCTTTGAGAAGGACTCCATAATGTCCAACCTGGTCCCAACCCTAAACTATAGCGACTTCAGGCATTGTGATATGGTGATTGAGGCAGTATTTGAGGATATCAACATAAAACACAGAGTTGTCAAGGAGGTTGAAGCAGTAAGTTTGCCAGTATAAATATTTGTGTATAATTTATCTTTTCTCCTTCAGATACATTACCCATTCACATTAACGTTAGGAATATAAGCCTGCTACCTCTCAAATCCAGCCCTACTAAAAGACGACAAATCGTCATTTCTATCTTCTATAGACAAAGGGCAATAACTCTTGCCCCTTACCTCCCCTTGCCACCGACAGATGTTGCCAGTTTTTAAGCTTCACTTGTACTTTTCACAATGTACAATTACACCTCCATATAATCCAAGCCATCTTAGTGTAAAATCGGACCATCCGAAGTTAAATTTGGAATTATTGTGTTGGACAATCATTCATCTACAGGTTGTATACATTATTTTACAATTTTTTCACATTTTGAGTGACTTTGTCACCTTTTACGGACTTCGTCTATTGACGACCACGTTACAACATGCTATGCGGTACTTGTGTTGTCATTTACAAGTTAACGCGGCACTGAATAATTTCGCTTACTCCATTAGTAATGGTTGTGGTATTAGCGAATTAATAACATGCTGAATTGCTAATTTGTGCAATGTTTTATCTTCTTTTGTCGTTGTCAACCAAATGCATGAAATGCAAAAAGTTCAAACAAAAGAAGACAACCATGACATTTGTATGTACCAAGTGTACATCATCTGTACCATGCAGCATGTGTAATACGTGGACAGAGCCAATGTGGGCTGATGTAGTCCAGAAGGCAGCAAAAGGGAGAGATAGACGGAATAGGTCGAAGACCCCACCTAAAGTTAGTCATCTGCAAATGTCAGCCACAGTAACATCAGCGGCAATAGAGGAAAATAATGTTGACATGGTACAACAGTCTGCCTTTGAACAGATGCGTCGTTTGGTCCCGGAAACTACGACACAGCTATTGACATCAGGCCAGATATTACCTCTTTGGGGGAGTGTTCCCCCAATTTTCAGCTGCCCAGTGTGCGTAAGTACCACCGCATGTCCGAGCATGGCCTTCGGTCCTGTAAGTCAGGACACATGGGGTTTTTACCTGATCCATTGGATCTATTTCATTATACAATCTCGATGTCACCGGCCGTCCAGCTATCCCAGCATTTGGACCTTATTGCTAAAACGGTCCGACCAACTATGATTTATGGGGATTTTTAGTGACAAATCCATCTGTCAAGCTGTACCGCCGGCAACATGCCAATACTATGACAGAGGTTTTAGTGAGAAATCTCTCCGTCCAGCCAGTTCATTGGAGCGGCTGGTACCGGTTATAGCCGGACCATCGGCGACATTCAGGCGGACCACACGCCAGACAAACCAGCTGGCAGTGCCGTCCCAGTATGGGGACCTTATTGCTAAAATGATCCGACCAACTATGATTTACAGGGATTTTAGTGACAAATCCGTCCGTCAGGCTGTACCGCTGGCAACATACCAATACTATGATGGAGATTTTAGTGACATATCTGTCCGTCCTGCCAGGCCATTGGAGCAGCTGGTACCGGTGATAGCCTGGACCGTCGCCGACATTCAGGCCAACCATTTGCCAGACAAACCAGCCAGCCGTGCCGGCCGGCCATATGTTCACGGCTTCTTCACAAGGGAGAATTAGTGAAATTGTCAAGGATGACGGAATGTCATCTATGTCACCTGGTATGCTCTATTCAGAGATGCAAGCTGTACCAGAGACAACATTCCCTCTAAGCGAATGGTAGATGTGCGTGCTGCACTGCACAAGCATTACGGAGACCAGCAAAAATTAATGTTGGATTGATGAAAAATTGACAATTCAGCTGCGTGGGGATGCCTGAGCAGCTGTGCGTGCGAGAGCAGCTTAGAGGGAACATTGACCAGAACATGACTCAGCACACAGTGAGTGTGATGAAACTCTTGCAAATCAGCCATACACAGATCCAATCATGGAACGAACTGAGTTTAGCTTCATGGCCGCAGTGGAAGAAATTTATAGAGTGTTGGCAACTTCAGAATGCCCACCACCTCCTACCGCCATTCAAGACCACATAGTTAAGGTGTCTGTAAACATTGAATGGGAGGAAGAGACGATGTCCATCCTGCTCCTTCCCCAGTTGGCAAAAATTCAAAAAGCCAAGTACCAGCGATGTTCTAGTGTAGCTGGTACAAAACTCAATCAGATGCCTTCAGTACTGATCTCCAATGCCACGTCAAAGCTAGTCTGAAACGTAGTCGCTATGTCTTCAATGTTAGACCTGGCTTCACTAGCCATTTTCCGATTCCCAGAAAAATCTGGCAATGACTACACTTGGGAATGGACGGCCCACATTGCTAGAGTTATTAACAGGGCAGCTCACCATTCCACGGCCAATGTGTTGACTGCTTCTGCCAACTTAGACCTGATACGTGACGCATATCTACGGTCCACATCGCTCAAGCCCCATCCTACTCTGGCTTTACGGATGTCTCTGTTTGGGTCACCATTACTCTTTGGGAGAAAAATTAAAGAAGTTCGGAGGCAGGCAGCTCAGGAACTGCCCCTCCAAATTGCCTCCCAACCTTCGCAGGCGTTTCAAAACAATCATCCCCCGCCACAGCGGAAGGATGATAGGCAGGCCAGGGAAAAGGGATCCTTACAATCAAATGTGCAGTATAGATCACAACCCAGTGCTGGGAGACAACAGTCTAATCAAGCTAGGAGGCAATAATACAGAGGCGGCTAGAGCCCAAGTTTCTCCGCCTTCAAGCCCCCTAACTCTAGACATTGACATACCCTCCCAACTGCCCACGGAGAGCCTACCTGTGGGCAGCTGCCTCGTGCAATTTCAGGACAACTGGACTACTTTATTACCTCAAAACAATTGGGTGATCCAGGTCATTTCAGAGGGACTTCGGATTTCATTTATCCATTCCCCACCCCTGTCCTCCTCTCCCCTCTTCACGGACGTACCGTCAGATCGAAACAAGGATGCCTTTCAGGATGCTGTTTCTTATCGAGAGGCCGTTCATCGACCTGAGTCGCCTCAACCAATACATTTTACCACTGAAATTCAATGTGGCAATGGCAAAATCAATCCTTCTTTCCATCTGACAGGATGAGTATACCGTCAGTCTAGATATGACTGACACATATTTTCACGTCCCTATCCACCAAGTCATGGAAATTTCTCCGTTTTGCTTATCGTGACTCGGTTTATCAGTTCCAGGTCATACCTTTTAGCCTCAACATCAGGTCTTGGGCTTTTACCAAGGTTATGGATTGCATCGTCATCCTGTTCTGCTCAACTTCATCTATAGTGACGGCAGTGTACTTGGATGACATCCTCCAGAAACATCTAGGCTTTCTCGTGAACTGGAAAAAGTCCAATCTCTGTCCATCCCAGAGTTTTGGTCCATCTGGGTATGGAGTTTCTCACCAATCTGAATCTGGTAAGGCTTCCTCGTGTTTGAGATCATCCGGATAGTCAAACTCCTTGAGTCCATTTCCAACAGGATGTGCATTTCAGCGAGAGAGTTCTTGCAACTCCTCGGATTATTCAATGCGGTGGCGGACTTGATCCCACTCGGCCGTCTTTTTATGCACCCCTTACAAATGACATTACAAGCACAATGGCACCCTTTTTCAAGTCCCCTCAATCACACAATAATGATCACGCCCGAGATACAATCATTCTTGCATCAGTGGCACAAACCTCATTGGCTGTCCACAGGGATTCATCTGGAGATACCCAAAAGCGGAAATAACGGTATGTACCGCCGCCAATATACGGTTGGGGTGCCCACCTGTTGCAGGACTTCGATACCGTCAGCGGCACGTGGGGGCCAGGGGAGAGCCCTCTCCACATCAACCTTTCAGAAATGAAGGCTGTCATCAAGGCCTTTTGTTTCTGGAAGGATCAACTCTTAGGCAAAACTGTCCTCATTAGGTCAGACAACTCTGTGGTGGTGACTTGCCTCCTTAAACAACTCCATTGCTTTTTTTTAGTCAGCTTCTATTGTTCTTTACAATTGAGCTGGTATAAGACGCAGACCTGTCAGTTGTCCCAGTTTACTTGGGATGCTCCCAAATATTTTTAAAAATCTTTAAAAAAAAATCCTGATTTCCTGATTTTTTCCCAATTCCAATTTTTATAAATGTCAATATTTTTTAAAACTTCCTTTTGATTATGTAGAGAGAGAGAGAGAGAGAGAGTAATGCTGAAATTCCGTGATGAATACTCTACAGCCACTGAATCCAGCCATTGTAAAATATCTGCACCGTTAAAATGATCAATAGATCAATAATTTTTTGGAATCCTGATCAATTGGAAATTGTTATAAGAAACCTAAAGCCACAAGACCTTCTGTATTAGTGTTAACCAGAACCACCAAGATCTTCTATACTGAGGTTACACTGCATCTTTTAAGTTGAGTTGGACCTTTAATTGGTGAGTATACAGTATATGGTCACAAACACAAATCCTGATTTTTTTTTCCTTTGGCATTCTGATATTCATTTCACTCATGGTTTCAGGTCTGAAGACCCATTTTGATGCCTTCATAAATCTCCTGGTGTTAGACACAAACTACACTGAGACCAGTCTGACTTTGCCTGCTTCTACAGTGGATAAATACATTCTGCTCACTACTTTGAAGCTCATTTGTGACAAAGTAACCATGGTTTCGTTGTTGGATTAAAGTCTGTTCAATGTTTAAATCAGTTACTGGCCTGAAACAGTCGCTCCAGTTCATGTATGCTGACGATATTACTCTAGGGACCCAAAGTTGCTCATTTACTGAGATTGAGGAAGTACTGAACAAAGACCTCCTTAATGGGAAGCACATAAAACACGATCTGATACCAGCATACCTTGGTGTGACTTGGAAATATATCACTAACATTCTACAATCACCTGAAGGAAACTTCCAGCAAAACTGAATACTTGAAACAACCTACTCTGCAAACTGGCTAGCTCAACCTGGGGTGTTAGGGCTCAGACACTCAAGACATCAGCACTGGTCCTCTGTTATATGAAGGCTGAGTATTGCACTCTAGTCTTGGCTTGATCATTCCATACTAAGCTAATTGACATCCAGCTCAATACAACAATGCTCATAATCTCTGGAACACTACGACGGACTCCTTTAATATGGTTGCTGGGACTCAGCAAAATTCCTCCTCCACATCTCCATCACTAGGAGGCAACTACAAAACTGCTGGTTAAAGTTTATGCCTATGAGAAACTTCCACTGTGCATGGATACCACATCACATTCATCAGTCTGCCTGGCTTTAAAACATCCAGTCTTGTTAGGTCTGTTTTAACATGGAGTAATGAGTAGTCTTCATAAGATGTAATAAACCACTCCCTCATAGCTGAGCCATCAGCCTGCCATCCTGGCTTCAACCTTCCAGAACATCTTTGGACCATACTGAACCATTTCCAGACAAGCCAGGGTTGCGGTGCAGTCAACATTGTCCAGTGTGGCCAGGCCACTGATCCTTCCTGTAGCTGTGGTGCTCAACAGACCATGTCAGAAATTGTGAGCAACTGTCCACTGACAATGTTCCCCAGTGGAATGCAGCTTCTGCACCTTGTTAGCAATGATGCTGTTAAATAGATGCACTGCACATGATAAATAATATATATTATTTGACTTCGAATGTAAATAAAATCATTAAAATCAAGTTACAGCTGTTCAAACTGCACAACAAATAAATGTCTCAGCTGTTTCAGGAAATGTTTTAGAAAGTACAATGCACAGAATGGAATACTGCAACCTTATTGATTGAGTGAAAATCAGGTTATCAATTGGCATAGTCTGTCATTTTGATTTGACCAATCAGAGGTCACTGTTCCATTTAGTTTGTTGTACTCCCATATTACGCAAACACAATCATGATTTTATCAAGTGGTAGTGTAGGAAAATAGTCTGGTATTCCTTAAAGGTTGGTATTATACATTAGCCTTTGTGCTTTGTATTCCACAGTGCCTATAGTGGAGTGCAAGGCAGGAAGAATATGAAGTAGTGAACTATACTACATTTTGAAGACATGAAGTGCTGCATGTTAGAGAAACCTGAACTTTTTCCATAATCTGGAAATCATCTTTGATCAGCAGTTTTTGATGTCTGACAGGACTCTTACAATAGGGTTTTAATGTGTGATTTATAATTTATTGCATCAGGGATGCATATTTGCATGTTATCAGTAGCCTGCTGCAGTAAGTCCAGTATTTCCATTCAAATAAATTATTACAAGAAACAAGTTCTTGCACAGTTAGCTGAAAGGTTTATTATGATGATTCAGAAGTTTAATTAAGTCTCTTTTTTTTACAGAATATACCAGAACACTGTATATTTGCCACAAATACGTCAGCACTTCCAATAAAGCAGATTGCTCAGGCCAGTAAAAGACCAGAGAAGGTAAGTAAAAAGTTTCAGAGGTAAACAAATCAAACCACCTAGTGCTTGGAGTGGGATTGTAATTATGGTTAAAGCTTAATCTTAGCTACAAAGGACTTAGATTATTGTGGATTTTGTATATATAAAAAATAATTATGAAAATAAAGAAAGATATGACTAAATATTGTTTTTGTGAGTTCATTGGCTTGTAGAGTATCCTATTGGTTACTACACCTTTTTTATTGTTCTATATTGACTGTTTAAAGGTGACATACAATATTGTGGGTCTTCTACAACATGATAGATGTAGTTCCTTGGGGGAGCATTGGTTTAGTATTTTTAATGAATTTGACATTTTATTAAATTACTGGAATTCGAGCAAGGTTACATACATACGTGGGAGAGACAATCAGTTTTCAGGCCAGAACAGCAGTTTTCATTTTTTTTTTTTATACCACTACTATGTTATCCGTCTGCCCATATATCCCATCAGTTTGTGCCCAATAACTTGAGCTCTGCATCATGAATTTTTCATACTTTGTAAATGGCTTACATGTAGTTCAAGAATAAAACCTATGCATTTAAGGCATAATGGGTGAAAGGTCAAAGTCATTGGTATTTTTAATAAAATAAAACTGTTTCCACCCAATAAATTGACCTGTATACCTAAAACTTGATCATTCTTTGTTAATGGCTTTGACACTTTTTGATGGGGCAGGGGGATCAATGTCAGAGTAATTGTGACTCTAACAAGAAAAAATTGTGTCCACATGGCATCTTAAGTTCTTTTTTACCTTCTATGATTATACTTTACCGATAACTAGCATTTGGTACATGGAAGACATGTGCCCATTCACTTTGGGTTCAAGAAATATTAGATTATGGTTTCAGGGAGTGAGAAGATAAATGATTTCCACAAAAAAGAGAGGCACCTATTGATCCTGGGATCAAAAGGTCAGAGGTAAAGGGTCACCAAAACTTGCATCTTTTAAAACTTTTGACAAGCTTTTTTGAAAGAAACCATGCTGTCATGATTAAAGTAAAATCACTTGACATAGATACACATATACATATATGATATACATATATCTTATCTATGTATATGCCTTGATTAGATTTCTAGGCCATTGCAGCAAAAAACAATTTTGTACAAATTTTGGGACTTAAATTGCTTTAGTGAAACTTTTTAGCTTAAACCTCGTGAAGCAAACACTTGCAATTTTTATATCTAGGTAGATGACCTGATTCTAATTTCAGGCCATTTCAGCTATTTTTAAATTTGTTTTAAATTTTTTGTTACCTAATTGTTTTTTGTTTTTTTTTTCTCATCATTTTTGAATATCTTGTTGGCATGCTTAATCAAATACCACTTAAAGTACACAAACAAAATTTGTCAAACTTGTTTGTATGCACATATAACTGACCTAACTAGATTTTAATTCCAAAGTTTATAGGTGGGCTATTGTACTATCCATGGCATCAGCATCTTTACAACTAAAAGCATATACACAGCCACACTGCATTTTAGTCTTTTTTTTTTCCCAACTAGATTGTAGGCAACAGTTTGAAGTGCTGTCCCCCCCCCCCCCCCCCCCCCCTCCAACCAATGTGGCTGGCTTCATACATGTACAGAATGTTTTTATATTCTTGATGAAACTTTTTTTTTATACCTTGTACACATACTGTTTTTCTTGGGATCACAAGTTTATTTCATCCAAGTTTTATTCTGTGGCAGATTTATCCTTGAAATTCCATATTTAATGTGGTCAGTACCATTTTAATACCTGTAATACAAACTGAACAGATAATAGTAAATAATGGTGTCACCTAATTCAGTTCTGGAATTGTTTTAAATTATCTCATTCATTACATATTCATGGCAGTTATCTCCATATTTAGAGTTGTAGTGCCAAGATCAGTTACACATTTTTTAAGGAAAATAATGATTTCCTTTCCGATTGTTAGAGGCAAGATGATATGAGTAGATTTACATTATTGTGGCAATGTGTTCAGTTTCCAAGACATTGTATACATTATGAAATAAACTTGATATTAGTGAGACTTGTTGGGTCTAAATCAGATTGTTTTATTAATACCTCAGATTCCTTCAAACAGATTAAGTAACAACATATCTGTAATGGTTTGTAATCTTGCCCAAAGTTTAATGAAAATTAAAGAAATTACACCATTTACAGTCAGACACTGTTGAAATTAAGGTACTGTTCACACTTGTCACTGGCCTTGAGTGGCCATGTGGTCTAAAGTACTCTCTGTTACGGATCATTGCCATCTCACCTCTTTCTGAGTGGGTTCGAGTCTTAGATTCGGCCAATGTGGGTATATGAGAAAGCTTACCAGTAGCTTATCATGGTCGGTGGTTTTTTCCTGGGTTTTCCTGGGTTCTTCCTCCACAATTTATACTGGTCAGCATCTATAGCCCATCTTATGATGAAAAAATGCCATTAAACCCTACAGCAACAATGCTTGTCACTGTTAGTACATGTACACAATGAACAGACTCACATGCTTTTCCCAGCAAAAGAAAAACTAGCACATGAAAATGCAACCAACTCCTTATTTGTAAAAGAAAACATTGAAACATTATCCTAAAGGTGGTCCTTATCGGCATGCATGAATAAATTACACCTGGTCGGCCATGACCATATGTGACCACTGTTGAACTTGTGGGGCACATCAATATACAATCCTAATAATAGATACATTATAGTCAGGACAAAATATTCAGGAAAATGCTAAATTTCATTAGTTGATGAATTATTTGGACAGAGTTAAAAGTAATTATTTTAATGTCCATGTATTTAGGTTAACAAAAGATATAGGTAGCAAAATAAGTAAAAGTAAAAACCTTGCCAAATCACTAAAAACTGCTCAAGTGGCCTATTGGTTAGAGCGTCTGCCTCAGATGTAAAAGGTCATTGGTTCAATCCCTGGCAGAGTCATACCAAAGACTTTGAAAAATGGTACTAACAACTACTTCGCTTGGCACTCAGCATTAGCAGGTAAGTGTTAGGATTGGTTGGCCTGATGTCAGGATAAAGTGACTGGGTGGGACATCATGCTACATGTCTGCGACATGATGTCCCAGTTCTAGACTATAAACTATGATCTGTCACACTGCATATATCATAGCGATACGACTGAAAAATTGTTAAAACTATGTGAAAACTCCAAATCACACACCCAAAATCACCAAAGAACAACTCCCTTATATCAAAAGTATGTTTGTACTAAGAGACAAAAGTAAAAAAGTTAATATGTTACAAAAATCTCTCCTAAAAGGCATTAGAAAAGATATTGGCAAAAGGGGTAATTTTCTTACACTACGAGCTCAGAATTTATGTAGAAACATTTTTACCTTGTATTTTTAGGATTTTATCTTTTCCTTGCTTTTCTTTTTATTTTATATGGGTAGACGATGAGTTGGATATATGTGTATGACAAGTGATTTGTGTTGAATATACAGAATAGGAAAAGATGAAGCTCTGCAAAAACTATACATTTAAAGTAACATGCTGGGTAAATTAACAGTGAATGCACATGGTTAGATATCATGAATAAAAACATGTAACTTGTTTCTTAATTTATAAAACATTTGTGGCCCTTTTTCAGGTTGTTGGGATGCATTATTTCTCACCTGTAGACAAAATGCAACTGCTGGAAATAATTACAACAGATCAAACATCAAAGGATACAGCAGGTACAAGCTAGCAAACCTTTTTATACTGTTTCTAAGAAAGCAAACTTCATGTATTAAACTTCCAAGCAAAAAATTATTTAAATTTTTATGATATTGAAGTTAATATTATTGTACACACATTGTTATCTTTGTTAATTTTACATTGTCATAATGATGCAGTATTTTTCAATACTGAACAGTTTCATACTGCACGACATGTATGTCTAACATAGTTTCTCCTTTGAATACGTTCCCCAATCACATTACTTTAGGGATATTAGCCTGCTACCTCGCGAATCCAGCCCTACCAAAAGACGAAAATTCGTCTTTCCTGTCTATGTCATATAGACAAAGGGCAATAACTCTTGCCCATTACCTCCCCTTGCCGCCCGTTAGGTGTCGCTTCTTTAGTTTTTTAGCTTCGCTTGTTGTGTGTAAACACGTACAATTAGACCTCCAATGAATCCAAGCCATCTTAGTGTAAATTCTGACCATCCGAAGTTAAATTTGGAATTACTGTGTTGGATATTCATTCCCCAACAGGTCGTATACATTATTTTACAATATTTTCCAATTTGAGTGACTTTGTCACCTTTTCTAGACTTCGGACCAGGTTGCAACGTGGTCAAAGCACGCTTATGGCGGTACTAGCATGTAATACATGTAGCACTCAATAATTTCGCTTATTCCGTATGTAACGTTTACGATATTAGCGACTAATAACGTGCTGCATTGATAATATGTGCTTTATTTATCTTCTTTGACGTTTCAGTAGACTTCAAAAAAGTCTTTGAACGACCAATTTGCGACTTTAATGGCGGACTTCGTGTTGTCACGAGTTCACGCAACACTTAATCATTTCGCTTCCTACGTTAGTTACGGTTATGGAATAGCGACTTAATAGCGTACTGAATTGTTAATTTGTGCTTTGTTTATCTTCTTTTCCGTTTCAGTAGACTTCATCTCTGAACGACCAGTTGCGACTATTAATGGCGGAATTTCGTGTTGTAGTCACGAGTTCACGCGACACTAAATCATTTCGCTTCCTCCGTTAGTTACGGTTATGGTAATAGCGACTTAATAGCGTGTTGAATTGCTAAATGTGCTTTGTTTATCATCTTTTTCATTTCAGTAGACTTCGTCTTGAACGACCTATTGCAACACGCTCACGGCGATAACTAGTGTGGTCATTAAGAGTTAACATGGCACGGAATAATTTGACTACTCCGTTAATAACGGTTATAGTATTATCAAATTAATAATATGCTGAATTTTTAATTTGTGCTTTGGCGGAATTCATGTTGAAGTCATGAGTTCACGCGACACTAAATCATTTCACTTCCTCCGTTAGTTACGGTTATGGTAATAGCGACTTAATAGCGTGCTGAATTGCTAATTGTGCTTTGTTTATCATCTTTTTCGTTTCAGTAGACTTCGTCTTGAACGAACCATTGCAACACGCTCACGGCGATAACTAGTGTTGTCATTAAGAGTTAACATGGCACGGAATAATTTGACTACTCCGTTAATAACGGTTATAGTATTATCGAATTAATAATATGCTGAATTTTTTAATTTGTGCTTTGTTCTCTTCTTTTGTCGTTTCAGTAAGCAAAGTCGACAACGAAGGCATGAATGGCAAAATGGGTGTTGGCAATGTGGAAATGGAGGAAATTATGTTGACATGGTTTAGGCTGCCCAGTGGGTGTAAATTTCACCGCAGATCCGTACATGGCTTTCGGGCCTGTAAGTCAGGACGCATGGAGTCTATGCTGGATCAATTGGATCCATTTTAATATGCACTTTCGCCGGCCTTCCAGCTGTCAGTCCAGCCGACACCGTCAGTTCAGCCGGCACTTCAGCAGGCAAACCGGCATTAACCGTCCATCCGGCACCGTCCGTTCAGCCCAAATGGCACCGGACGGCCAGCCGACCTTCCAGCTTGCATCAACAGGCACCGGCCGTTCAGCCCAAATGGCACCGGCCGGCCAGCCGACCTTCCAGCCTGCGTCGACAGGCACCGGCCGTCAAAGACGGCAACGACCGTTCAGCCCAAATGGCACCGGTCGTCCAGCCGACCTTCCAGCCGGCATCAACCGGCACCGGCCGTCCATCCGGCAACGACCGTTCAGCCCAATTGGCACCGGTCGTCCAGCCGACCTTCCAGCCGGTATCAACCGGCACCGGCCGTCCATCCGGCAACGACCGTTCAGCCCAAATGGCACCGGTCGTCCAGCCAACCTTCCAGCCGGCATCAACCTGCACCGGCCGTCCATCCGGCAGCGACCGTTCAGCCCAAATGGCACCGGTCGTCCAGCCGACCTTCCAGCCGGCATCAACCGGCACCGGCCGACCATCCGGCAACGACCGTTAAGCCCAAATGGCACCGGTCTTCCAGCCGGCATCAACCTGCACCGGCTGTACATCGGATTTACGGAGATTATAGTGATGTACCCGTCAGTCAATCTACACTACTGGTTACATATCACTACCATGAGAGATATGTTATAGATGAATCTCCCTCCAATCAGACCATTCGAGAGGCAGGTGCCGGTCATAGCCGGACCTTCGCCGACATTCCGGCCGACCATATACCAGACAAATTAGTCGGTATTGCCGGTGTACACCTCCCGTCATGTCAAATACGTGACGGTGTGATTTTAAAACAAGGGAGAATTAGTGATATTATCAGAGGTGACGGAATTGAGTTATCTATGCCACTTGGTATGTGCTACCCAGATATGACAGCTTTTACCAGAACAGGTCTTTCAGGCCGACCATCCGCCAGTTCAATCAGCCGGCAGTGCCGGCCGTCCATATGTTCACGGCTTCTCCACAAGGGAGATTTAGTGAAAGTGTCAATTATGACAGAATTGCGTCATCTAAGTCACCTTGTATGCTGTACAGATATGCAAGCTGTACCAGAACCAACATTCCCTCTGAGCGAATGGTAGATGGGCGCGTAGTGCTGGACGCACTACATAAGCATTATGTAATTGTTATTACCTTACAGTCGGCAACATCCGGCACCGGGCGTCCATCCGGCAATGACCGTTCAGCCCATATGGCACCGGTCATCCAGCAGACCTTCCCGCCGGCACTAACCAGCACCGGGCGATCCGGCAATGACCGTTCAGCCCATATGGCACCGGTCGTCCAGCCAAGCTTTCAGCCGACACTTGCCGGCACTGACCGTTCATCCGGCTCCGGCCGTCCAGCCCAACAGGCACCGGTCATCCAACCGTATGGAGATTTTAGTCTTATACCAGTCCATCCGACTATACCGCTGTACCAGCACGGGGACTTTTATCATACCGCAATCCGCACAAATCGGATTGACGAAGATTCTAATGATGTTTCCGTCTGTCAATCCGTACTACCGGTTACATATCACTACCATGACACAGATAGTTGGCGAGGAATCTCTCGATCCAACCCGACCATTCGAGCGGTCGGTGCCGGTCATAGCCGGCCCGTCGCAGTCATTCAGGCCAAACATATGCCAATCAATTCATTCGGCATTGCCGGCCGTCCATAGGCTAACAGCTCATCCACAAGGGAGAGTGAATGCCTTTATCAGAGATGATGGAATCGAGTCATCTATGCCACCTGGTATGCATTACCCCGATATGGATGCTTTACCAGAGCAAGATTATGTACATAGTGTGTGCGATGAGTCGCAGGCAAATCAGCGGTATGCAGATCCAACTATGGAACGGACTGAGTTCAACTTCAAAGCCGCAGTGGAGGAAATTTATAAGGTGTTGGCCCCTTCAGAATGCCCTCCACCTCCTGCTGCCATTACCGACTATAAGGTTAGAGCGTCGGTCGATCTGGATGAGGGGGAAGAGACTCTATCCTTCCGCCTCCTTCCCCAGTCGACAAAATTAAGGAAATTAATGACCGTCTGTCGACACGCATAGGGGATCCAGGAATTGCTAAGGTTTTTCTTTTCTGAAAGCCAAGTACCAGCGTCGTTTTCAGGTCGATGGTACAAAACTCACTCCGGTGCGTTCAGTACTGAGGTCCCGGCTCTGGATAAAAATATGGCAGCAGTCCATATGTCTGCTCCATTGTCTTATAAAGTGGACTAAACGGTGTTCAATGCCAAGTCCAAGCTGGTTCGAAATGTAGTCGCTACGTCTTCACTGTTAGATCTAACCTCCCTAGCCATTTTCAGGATCGCCGATAAATCTGGCAATGAACATGCTTGGGATTCGACGGCCCGGTTAGCTAGGGTTCTTAACAGGGCAGCTCACCATTCCATGGCCAATGCGCTGACTGCTTCTGCCAACCTAGACCTGATACGTCGTGACGCATGTATGAAGGGCACGTCGCTTAAACCCCATCATATGCTGGCTAGATATGACCGACGCACATTTCACGTCCCTATCCCACGAGTTGCGGACATTCTCCGCTGTGCTTGTCGGGACTAGGCTTATCAGTTCTATGTCATACCTTTTGGCCTAAATTTAAGCCCTTGGGCTAGTACCAAGGTTATGGATTACGTCGTCACCCTGTTCCGCTCGACTTCATCTATTGCGTCGGCAGTATATTTGGACGACATCCTCCAGTAACATCTGTCAAGTTCTACTCTGCTCAAAGGCAGAAACGATCTTATATCACTTTACGCCATATAGGCTTTCTCGTGAACTGGATAAAGTCTGATCTGTCCAATCCGGATTTTGGTCCATCTGGGTGTGGAGTTTCTCCCGATCTGAATCTGGTAAGGCTTCTTCGAGTTTGCGATCATCCAGATAATTGCACTCGTAGAGTCCGTTTCCGGCAGGATGCGCATTTTAGCGAGAGAGTTGCAGATCCTCGGATTATTCAATGCGACAGCAGACTTGATCCCTCTCAGCCGTCCTTTTAGGCGCCCTTTACAAAGGACTTTGCTAGCGTAATTGCGCCATTTTCAAGTCCCTTCGATCCCAGAAAACAGTCATGCTCACGCCAGAGATACGATCATTCTTGAGTCAATGGCACAACCCCTGTAGGCTGTCCACAGGGATTACTCTGGAGATACCCCAAGGGGATAACGGTATGTTCCGCCACTAATACCTACGGTTGGGGTGCCCACCTGTTGCCGGACTTAGATACTGTCAGCGGCACGTGGGTGCCAGGGGCGAGCCCTTTCCACATCAACCTTTCAGAAATAACGGCTGTCATCAATGCCTTTCATTTCGGGCAGGATCAACTCTTATTACAAACTGCCCTCATTATGTCAGACAACATTGTGGTGGTGCCTTGCCTCAAAACAAGGGGACACCAATCACCAGACCTGTGCAATCTGAACTGGCAGTTTCTACATTGGTTCGACAATCTCCACCTCAATGTACAATTCAGACACACAGAATGGTCACTCCATCAATCGGACTTTCTTCCAATCGACACACTTTGGAGACGTCCGATGATTGATCTTTGCAACAAGGTGGAATAGCAAATTCTCCACCTTTCATCTCACAGGTTCCAGACCCAGAAGCTTGGGTCGTGGATGCTCGATCAATCACCTGGGAAGGGTTGTGGTCATTCTCTTACCCTCCCACGGTCTTGGTACTGGAATTAATCCAGAAGTTAAGGGGTCAGAATTGTCAGATGGTTCTGATTACCCTTCTCAGATGGAACAACTACTGGGTCTCCGATCTACTCAATCTAGGCGATAGATCTACCCAGGAAGATTACAGTCAGCACAAGTATTCACAAGCAACCGCGGCCAGGGGTGTTCCACCCCTGTCCGGACCGTCTTTTTGTTCAAGCTTGGCTCTTGTCCAGACAGCCTTGCAAGACAAACAATTTAAATCTTTGATTGCGGAGAGAATCTCGAGAGCAAGAAGGCCCTCTACTCTGAAGGTTTACGAGGGCAAGTGGCATGTTTTCAGAGACTGGTACCATATCATTCACATTGTTCCTCTGAGTGTCACAATCCCTCAACTGGCCAACTTTTCTCTGGCTTTTCAAGGAGAAACATCTGGCTCCAGTTATTCTCAAATGTTACCGCTCCATGATATCAGACACATTCCGCCATTCTGGTACATGTGCTATCAGCCATGACAAAGATTTGTCAGATCTTTTAGACTTTTAAAAAAAAAAAAAAAAAAAAAAAAAAAAAATTCAATCGACTTATATCCCTCACCCTGTTTCCAAATGGAATCTGTCCTGGGTTTTAACATGACTCAATTCAGACAGTATTGAGTCTTTAACCCACGATTAGTTAAAGCTACTATCATACAAATTGGGTTTCTTGATAGCCTTAGCTTCAGCATGCAGGGTGAGCGAGTTACATGTCCTTTCTAGTGACCCGAACTCTCTTCCGTTCCGATCAGAGGGTTTGATGGTCCTCTTGACGCAGCCAGGCTTCGTAGTCCAAAATAGATTACCATACATTGGCGATCAACGAGTCGTCATTAGCTCGCTTTCTTTATAGATAAGTCAGGATCAACAGCCATGTAAGATCCTGTTTGAGCACTCTAGCACCATTTCAATGCATAGAGGTGAGTCAGGTAACATACAAGCACCTCTTTTTTTTTCTGGTGATAGCTGGGATATGAGACATCACCATTCAAGCCCTTGCTTCATGGCTGTAGTGGGTTATACGCTCGGCGTACTCTGAGAATTCGCAAATCAGTCACCTTATAGAAGCTGTTGGCTGACATGCAGAGTCAACCTTCTACAGTTTTATCTTCAAGTTTGTACTCGCAGAGGCAAACATTGATTCTAGTAGGTCCGGTGTTGGGCAGCCCAGACACCCACCAGACTCATGTACAACAATCAGCACAGCCTATTAGCTTCGCTGGATTCGCCAGATAAATTTTCGTAGGTAAGAAGATTTCAATATCTATCTTCTTAACCGTATAAAAGGGTCACATATCACGTGACCCTGGGCTGTGTTGCTGATTGAAAATTAGGAGACCGGGTTATCATTCACATGGGGAATCCAACCATCATTCCCTAGAGGATACCCGTGTGGAGGTCGGATGCTCCGCATTCCCTCCTCCTATTACTTATTCTCCTAAAGTAATGTGATTGGGGAACGTATTCAAAGGAGAAAGCAAATTTTTTAGTAAATTATGTTTCTCCGAGAATACTTACCCAATCACATTACTAAGAAACCCTCCCAACCACCCCGCCATGCGAGCATCCTCGTGTTTTATATATCGCTCAGCTTAAAAACTAAAGAAGCGACACCTAACGGGCGGCAAGGGGAGGTAATGGGCAAGAGTTATTGCCCTTTGTCTATATGACATAGACAGGAAAGACGAATTTTCGTCTTTTGGTAGGGCTGGATTCGCGAGGTAGCAGGCTAATATCCCTAAAGTAATGTGATTGGGTAAGTATTCTCGGAGAAACATAATTTACTAAAAAATTTGCTATCATGTATTACTTTTTAAACAAACCATGTTCATTCGTGTAGTATGCACTTTAGCTTTTGGCTTTATTAGATCTGTTTGTGAATGAACTAGAGCTGTTTCATCCCTTTGAAAGTAGAGATTGTCAGGATGAGAATTTGAATGAGTTACAAGGTAACAAAAGAAACTTTCAAACAAGCAATGGGATGAATGTGATATTCGCAATGTTTTACAAATCAGTCAAAACACTAAATTTATGGGGGGGGGGGGGAAATGCAGCTGAAGCCTCAGAGCCAATATGCCAAGCTGATGATGAAATCTTTTATATGCTGGCTTAATGGACTGTCACACAGCAACTAATTTGCAATTTTCCATTTAACTTTTTTAATACAATATTAAACTAGAAATAGAAGCTATATTGGTCATGTACATTGCTGTTGTTCCTCAAACAAAGAGCATACAAGTGACAGAGCAGAAGCATGTCTTCTTTAGCTGTTGATAAGAATTGCAATAAATATACATATATTTTTAAATCTTTAATTTTGTCAAAATGCATTTCTGCAAATTCGAATTACATGATCCATGTCATGGTCTCCAAAACTAGAGACACTGCAAAATTGTACTGCTATTTTAACTACATTTCCAACAGAAATACCAGTCTTCTTACTGTGCTCAAAACAAAATGAATGTGATATTCCATAGTGTCTGTCTGATAATTTCAATTACAAAATTCATGTCTTTCCCACATTATGATTCCAAACAATCAGTGACAGAACAGTAACACAGGTGCAGTTGATCCATTAATTCCCATCCCTCTACTGCTCAAATCACATGTTCATTGTATGTAATTGACCCAATAAATCCAGTCCACCAGAAGCAGAAAAGCAGAGTTTAATCAATAGAAGAACAAAAAATCCATCCATTCCAGATTTACAGGAAAAGTTCTTTCAATGTACATTCAGTTATAGTATAACTAAATTGCGATTTTATGGTGACCAAGAGAAGATTTAAAAAAACAAAAAAACAAGCACAACAGATTTCAAAGGTTATGGGTTATGGTATGTGCTCATTAATATTGCTACTGTGTATTTTTAAATCTAGCATTGTGTATTTATTTTGGAATATAACAAAGGTTAAATTATTTTGTTTCTAGTAGTGTGTTCATTTTATTATTAGGCCTTAGGTAGAAAAAACATTAAGAGTACGTAATAAAAATGTATACTGTATTTGTTTAGGAAAATATGAACTCATACTGTTTAAAAGAAAATGATGCTGCACTCTCAAGGTTATGCAGTATTGCTTAGAAAAACTCTTCATATTTTCCCATACAAATGCAGTAACTGATAATTATGATATATTGTATCACGTTAACCCTTAAAGTGCGTGTCGCGACTATAGTCGCACTGTTGTTTGTGGTCCCGTAGTGCGTGTCGCGACTATAGTTGCGCTCAAGGTGAGCAACACTGATTGCATTCTATAACTTCATCTTGCCATAAATGCCTTAAAAACTATATTTGATTGGTTTAAAAAGGCCCGGAACGAGCATTCTGCAGTACTTTACTATATTATTAACGAAGTAATTTTACAAATGCTCGCTTCTAAACACATCGTAATTGTGCAAAGCTAAAAATGGCCGACGCTGAATACGAAGGTGATTTCTTGCAACAAATATTCGCTTCTGATAGTGATGCTAATAGTGATTTTAAATAATTTGAGAAAAATGACATTATTGGAGCAAGCGAGGTATTGATGGAAATACACATGAATGATTTTGAGCCACTAATTTACGTGGAACTGGAGTCGGATGTACATGCTCGCTTGACGTGAAAAGATGGCGCGCCTGTCAACCCCCATTCACTGGTAATTTAAAATTAAATGTCGAGATGAAGAATAATGAACCTACGAACTATTGAAGACTTTTTCTTAGATGACGAGTTATTGCATCTGATAGTAGATCAAACAAATCGTAATGCAGATCAGAAAGTTCATGGGGCAGACTTGAAGGAAAAAGTCGCATGAAGAAATGGCGGCCTGTCACACCTGAGCATTTATAACGTTTTCGCATCGATTAAAACAATGATTTTGTACATATGTCTGTTCTCGATTCCTAATGGGCTATTGATGATGTGATATCAACCGCATACTTCAGCAAAAAAAATAAGTATGGGATAGATTTCAAGCTATTCCAAGCAATTTACACCTGTCAGACAATGAGAACAATTGAGGTGACTCTTCACACAAAATCAGCCCAATGATTGAACAAAAATAAAGCCGTTGCTGAGGTTTAATCACCAGATATGGACCTCAGTTTGATGATATTATAATAAATAACAGGTGATAGTTTTTCATGAACATTAATTGCTGACTGGTGGGTTTAAACATACCTCTGACATTCATGGAGTTGATTTTTGCAAAACTGTCACCCTGCCTTTACCTGTGATTTTCACAATTTATATATAACATTGTGACAGGCATACTACTAAAGAATATAACATTTCTTAGATATATTTGAACTTTTCCATCAAAAACAAACAAAAATACTGATGAAATACAATTGTAACTTGTCATTTTACCTGTATTTACACCTGTACCTGCAAATATGTTAAACCTACACATGTGTGTTGATGCTAATCTTAAAGTATAGACACGCACCATCATTTTTTATATAGGGTTTGTCTATCAATAGTGTATATTTAATGAAATACATGCAATTTAAAGACTGTGCAGTTTTCTTCTTTTCTCCCCTGAAACAATTCAGCACTGAGGGACCTTTTACTGCAAAACAATGCAGCACTTTAAGGGTTAACAATATCTTTGATGAGATTTGTATCCAAAGCCATGCAATTTATATTTTCCCATCATTGTTGATTTAGATACCCCCACAATGAGTTTGGCAGGCAGGGCTGTGAATTCTCAGCAGATTTCTGCAGATGTTGAGAATTATATGTTCTTTTTGGTTTTACAAAAGGTATCAGACTATCATTTAATATAAAGTTTTGTACAACAACATTAAAAAGGAGTTTGTTGTTGATATCACGTGACTATTAGACTTCCGATGTCATTGTTTGAGATTTGTGAAGTCATTTGACTTTTAATGTAAATGGCGAGTACCTGGTCTGGTTTCATTATGCAGAGTTTCAACAATTCTGTTAGTGGATTAAGGACATAACAATTATTAACACTTGCCAATTTTGAGAAATCCTATTGATTTAATGCAGGTGTAAGTCAATATAACATAGCTTAAGTTTGCTAGGCCCAACTGTAAGCTTTCTTACAGTGGCAGCAGGTTCCAAACACTAACTCTCCTTGCTGAGCATCAAGCATGGCAGCTGCTAGTACCATTTTTATAAGTCTTTGGTATGACTGGTTCGAACTTGCGAACTCCCACATCCAAGGTGGATGCTCCAACCACTTAGGCTAACAGAGCAGTCAGTAAATACTATATGAATCTTGTTGACATATATAGACAGAGTAGAGAAATCTAACAAAGTGTAATGTAACACATGGATCAAGTTATTTATCAGGATTCATGAAGAACTTGGAATATGCACAATCAAAAGAGGAATGAAACTCAAGTTTATGCTCCAAACACAAGATTAGGGTATAGTGCTTTGATGAAAATCTACATATAGTAATTAAGTTTTAGCATTCAAAGTAAGGAATAAAGAAAATCCTGAAAGTTCTGTTATGACTATATTATAATTAAAGTTATAAAGAGCTAAACTTTTATTACTTTGAGGTCAGGATTTTTGCTCACTGAACTCTTCTCATGTATATTATGCTTATGCATTTTATTATCATTGGTTTTCAGCTTCTGCTGTTGCTGTTGGACTGAGGCAAGGGAAGGTAGTGATCGTTGTGGGTGATGGTCCTGGTTTTTACACCACAAGGATACTGGCTCCAATGCTTGCTGAAGCTGTGCGCATGCTTCAGGTACACAAAACAACAACACCTTTCCATTAAAACCAGTGAACTCTTAAAATTAAAAACTTGGCTTCGTCCTTTTTCAGGGTCTTAAGGAGATGAGCATTTCATTCATCAGTTAAGTTTTTTCTGAACAATAAAAGTTTTTCCATATCTACAGTTACCAAACTAAATGGCTCATGAATTTGGGGTAAGGAAGAATCCTGTTGATTTTGGATATGACAGTTCTAAGGTTAAGATCAATGGGACTGTAAGAAGAAAAATCGTTTCTGCACAAGAACTCTTAGAGACTGACCCACATTGTATGTCTTATCCTACTTGAGTACATAAAGACTAATGCACAAAGCTATCTTACCCTTGTAGAGTACTTAAAGACTTCCTCACACCAGATATCTTTCCTTTGTAGAGTACTTTAAGACTTCCCCACACCAGATATCTTTCCCTTGTTGAGTACTTAAAGACTTCCTCACACCAGATATCTTTCCTTTGTAGAGTACTTTAAGACTTCCCCACACCAGATATCTTTCCCTTGTTGAGTACTTAAAGACTTCCCCACACTAGACATCTTTCACTTGTAGAGCACTTGAAAACTACCCCAGACCAGACATCTTTCCCTTTTAGAGTACCTAAAGACTTCCAAACACCAGACATCTTTCCTTTGTAGAGTATTTAAAGACTTACCCACACCAGACATCTTTCCTTTGTAGAGTACTTAAAGACGTCCCCACACCAGACATCTTTCCTTTGTAGAGCACTTGAAAACTACCCCACATCAAACTTACCCTTGTAGAGTACTTAACGATGTCCCCACACCAGACATCTTTCCTTTGTAGAGCACTTGAAAACTACCCCACACCAAACTTACCCTTGTAGAGTACTTAAAGACTTCTCCACACCAGACATCTTTCCTTTGTAGAGTACTTAAAGACTTCCCCACACCAGACATCTTTCCTTTGTAGAGCACTTGAAAACTACCCCACACCAAACAACATACCCTTGTAGAGTACTTAAAGACTTCCACACACCAGACATCTTTCCTTTGTAGAGTACTTAAAGACTTCCCCACACCAGACATCTTTCCCTTGTAGAGTACTTAAAGACTTCCCCACACCAGACATATTTCCCTTGTAGAGCACTTGAAAACTAACCCACACCAAACAACTTACCCTTGTAGAGTACTTAAAGACTTCCCCACACCAGACATCTTTCCTTTGTAAAATACTTAAAGACTTCCCCACACCAGACATCTTTCCTTTTTAGAGTACTTAAAGACTTTTCCACACCAGACATCTTTCCCTTGTAGAATACCTAAAGACTTACCCACACCAGACATCTTTCCCATGTAGAGTACTTAAAGACTTCCCCACTCCAGACATCTTTCACTTGTAGAGCACTTGAAAACTACCCCACACCAAACATCTTACCCTTGTAGAGTACTTAAAGACTTTCTCACACCAGACATCTTTCCCTTGTAGAGTACTTAAAGACTTACCCACACCAGACATCTTTCCCTTGTAGAGTACTGAAACACTTCCCCACACCAGACATCTTTCCTTTGTAAAATACTTAAAGACTTCCCGACACCAGACATCTTTCCTTTTTAGAGTACTTAAAGACTTTTCCACACCAGACATCTTTCCCTTGTAGAATACTTAAAGACTTACACACACCAGACATCTTTCCCTTGTAGAGTACTTGAAAACTACCCCACACCAAACAACGTACCCTGTAGAGTACTTAAAAACTCCCCACACCAGAGATCTTTCCCTTTTACAGTACTTAAAGACTTCCTCACACCAGACATCCTATCCTTTTAGAGTACTTGACAATGAATAAATTAAGTTTAAATTTAAATGTGACTAGAAAGCATGAGTTCAACAGATTACGTGTTTTATATGTTATTAAAGTATGGCATTTCATTTTAGGAAGGGATTGGACCAAAGAAACTTGACAAGTTGACAAAGGCTTTTGGATTCCCAGTTGGAGCTGCCACACTAGCTGATGAAGTAGGTGTTGATGTAGCAGCCCATGTAGCAGAGGATCTAGGTAAAGCTTTTGGGCCCAGATTTGGAGGTGGCAACGTGAATGTGCTTAATGACATGGTAGCAGCAGGATTTCTTGGTAGGTTTTAACAAATGTACCATTGCAGGGTTGCATCTAGGACGCACAATCATGCAAATCCCCCCAAAATTGAAGATTTCCCACAAAATTTGTATTCCTATGCGGGCCAAATCACGCAAAAAATAAGAATTGTGCGCATTTTTTTGTGAAGAATGCTCTATTTTTTAATTTTTTTTTTTTTTTGCTGTAAAATTCCCAGTTGTCATTTGGCGAATATGTTGTACTTGCATAGTTGTAAATACGTCACATATTTCTGTGTGTCATGTGCTCAATTCTGATTGGTTAATAAGAAAAGTCAGTATAGCACGTTTGATACCAAGGCTTGGCAGGACAATGGACTTCTGTAGAGGAATTTCAGGTAAGTTATTTTTATTTTATTTTCATTTTTTTCTGTTGAAATTTAGATGGAAAAATGGTGTATACTAACAAGCAACCAAAACATTATAGGTTACGATCAGTGCATATCTTGAGGAATCCATGTGTTACTATAAATAGCACCTAGCATCATGATTGGCCAATGAAATTGCATTCATTAGCTCATTTTCATAACTTCGTATTAATTTTTAATGGTATATAATGTTTTTCTTTTATAATTAATCTGGATTATTGGGACCTGTTGTTTTTTTTTTTGTCCTGAAATTTTGTTCTGTCTATACAGGTCACATTAAAGTATCTCTGTAACGAGTTTTCGTGTCTTTGAAATGATACAGTCGTTGTTTCAATAATTTCCAGATCATGTAGGGAGTTGCTTTTGACATCGCTATATGGTATAGTAGTCAGATAAATCCTATCACTGGAAACATACATTGCTTTAGTAAACAAGTTATTATTATTATTGACTCTAATGATCATTGCAGCAAATGACATACCCTGGTCTGCTTATTTAACAACTGTACACATGTATTGACCAATCGATGATGTATATAATACCAATGTTTTTTGTTTTTAAAATCGTCGTATACAGACATGCATAATCACTTCCTTCATTACTATAATTAAATGACTTTAATTAACAGAGAGAGAGAGAGACTGTTGTGCCATATTAGTTTAGCATTTAAACACCTTGATGGGATTTCTTAAAACAACCGAATTATCTCAAAGCAACTTCCTTAGAAACTCCATGGTGTTAGGTTCAGGTTCTTGCACATTTTGCATCTGATTTTTGTTATTTTACTTTGGGTTTTTTAAAAAGATATTGTTTTACATTTTACAAATACTTTAATAGTAATAAAATAATAATAAGAATAAGAATAATAAAATACTTTTAAACATTGATTTATCATCAAACTTTATTTTTTTCCACGATTGCATCGCAACAGTGATAGAATCTGTCTTTCTGAGTTAATGCAAAAAGTATGATCTAGTCCATTCATTAGCATCTTAATTGATGAGAGTACAGACATTTCAAATACAAAGAAGCTGATCATTTATGTCAGAATCATTGAACCAACCATATTTGTTTCTACAACTAATTTTCTTGGTAATGTGTCAGTGGAAGGCCAATCACACACTGCTGATGTTCTTTTGAATGAAGTTGTCCAGTTCTTGGAAAAAAAGGAGATTCCTCTTGAAAAAAAACTGCAGGAAGAAGCCGTCTAGAAGAAAGGGTTCTCAACAGACTCATTATGATTTCAATTGAAGGACCTCCTCTGAGAGACTTCAACTTTAACAAAGTATTGGTAGAGTAGAGGACGAGGAAGGACAGGAGGCTGTTTAGAAAATAGTGATCATATTTGCAGAATAATGCAGTCACAATTACATGAATGCAGATGTATATATGTTCCAGTTAAGAGTTGACTGTAATAGAATCTGTATATATACTTTCTCTAATTCATTTTGAGCTTTGGACTTTTCCATAAAAAAAAATTTGTCATCCATGAAAGGAAAATATGTGCTCTTCTGATCATTCTTAGTATGGATTTGTAACCAACCAGAATTGAGCATTTGACATAAAGGAAGTACATGACGCTGTTTTTTAAGATTAGCAGTCAATGGTTTGATTCTTTAATAGTTAGTGTTTAGATAGAATATTGTTATTAGAAAACGTAAGACTTTGATTTCAGTTTTATACAAGTGTTATACTATAATATACAGAAGACATGATATGCATTTAATGCACTTATTATACTTGCTATTGCTCTTTTTGAATACATTAAGTTTTTTATACACCATATTGGCAGCACCACCACCCACTTTTTAGATCCAGTGGGGGCAAGTACCCACATTTTTAAAATCCTAGATGCAACCCTGCCATTGTTTGTAAAAAAAAAATTATTTCATTACATTCTGATCAAGTAGACTTGAGCAGAGTTCTCCCCTCTGGTCATTATTGCAAATCTACTTTAAGATGTCATTAACCACAGAAGACATTTTTCAAGTATCTGAAAATACAGCATCTCTAATAGAGAAAAATTAATGAATTGTGTCAAATTTATTTATATTGTTTTCTTACAAGATTTCCCAATTTATAAGCATTACCCTGACACTTTTAAAAATTATGTAGTCTCTCATATTATCTGGTGACAATATCTATAAAAGAAATGTTTTATACTATTCTTTTCTTCTAAATGTTGATTGATTATCAATATTGCTGATTTATTTGCTGATTGAAAAAATGCTACAAATTTAAACAGAAGAAATCAAATGTATGGTTGTTAGTAGATGGATGATTATTTGGGAATGTTTTGTACATCAAAGGAATCATTAATTGAAATGAATCTCATTTGGTTATATTTGTAATGGCTTTAAATTTCTACTACAGTTTTAGAATAACTAGAAAGTACTTTCATCAACTACTTGTCTGCATGCATGATTTTACCCTTTTTTTTAATTGCAAAGATTTCAGGTTTTTTTTAAAGCTATTATATGTTATTTTGGACAGGGCGCAAAGCTGGTAAGGGCTGTTATATTTATGAAAAGGGAAGCAAGGACAGGCCAGAAAACCCACAGGCTTTGGAGATTGTTAAGAAGTATAGCCTTCCATCAAAAGGAGCGTAAGTAATTTAAAATATCCCACTGGAAACATCAGTTCCAATAATTCAGAATGCACTTCAGTATCACAATACCTTCACCTCAATCAAAGTACTCCCTTTTTTACAACCATTTGCCTTGATACCATTTTATTAGCAAATCTGTTGATGCTGATTGATAATATTTATTCCAGTGCTTGTGTCACAGAATTAGGCGAAAATTGAACTGATTTTTGTTCTTCTTGAATTGCAAACGAAACTCACCATTTTCTTGATTTCGTCGTACACGCATTACCTGGGGTGATTAAGTGGTTTTCTCCAAGGTAAGTGGCGTGTAACGATTTGCATGTGCCAGTTTGTTATTTACATGAAATCCGAAATACTCGTTTCACGTGGTGCACGGCAAGCTCGATGTGATTTATGTTCACCTATAGAGAGTATATAAGGCGAGATATTTCTCATAATAATTATGGGAACCAAAATATCTAATCGAAGGATAGATAAGCTCGTCTTGCAATCTCCAGCCAAAGGGGTGAGTGTTAAATTTACATTTTCGTTTTATTGTGAATTTTATTTAGATTATCATTTCGTATAATGATGCTTTTATTGCAATTAAACGTGGAATATTTGGAATTACTAGTCACTATTAGACTTCAAATGCAATATCGTAATCTACGGCTTAGATTATTTTTGAGACAACTATTATTAGTCTGGTTTTGTTTATTGTAGCTGTTACCGTGTTTCTGATACCGTAGCTGTTACCGTGTTTCTGATACTGTAGCTGACAATCGCTGTTACCATAGATCTGATAATCGCTGATACCGTAGATGTCAATGTTTCTGATACCGTAGATCTGATACCGTAGATGTCAATGTTTCTGATACCGTAGCTGCTAACGTAGTTGATACCATTTCTGATACCGTAGCTGTTAACACATCTGATACCATCTTTTGATAAACGTCTTTGATATCGTCTGATTTGTTGTGGGACATCTATTATTTGTTCCGGAACATCTCTGTATAAATATCTGAATGTGATTGTGCCGTTAATTTGTGCAAACGGAATTGAAGTATCTGTCTGTGTGTCGAACTGTCTGTTCGTCAACATCTGTGTAACGTGCAAATATCCGGAAAGCTAGAAGTCCGAGTGTCGGAGCTGTCTGAGTTGTAAAACATCCGGGTTGACATCTAGGGTAGTGAGGAACCGTTGGTTCTGGTAGATGTTGTATGTTGTCTGAACGTATAACTGTGGTGGATCCGTGAAGGGAAACGTCCGATAATAGTATTGGTCAACCCTAGGTTTTCGGGGAAACTGGGAGACGATTCAGCTGTTGCTGAATTGTGCAGTTATACGGGGTCGAGACACATATGTGTATTGAAATTGTAATACAATTTAATACATTGTTGTATTTGCATGCTTATGTCAGATCACAATAATATTTCAAGTGATCGCATAGATATCAATAAAAGCTAGCAACTTGATTGAATACAAGTATATGATCGTGCTAGTTATCGCAATCCATCGTGCGATAGATTAGTTTGTCGTTTGTGTTTATTTTTCGTAATTTATACTTGCATTAATTTAACTTTCGTAAAGGATCCTTGGATCTGTGTATAGTCCAAGAGATCCCTTTACATCTGAGATTCCTTTTGTATTAATATTTAATTTGTTCATGTATTGTGAATGGTTGTGAGTGTAATTGTGGGTTGAGTGCATGAATTATTGTGTTGTTACATCTGTATTTTTTTCATTTATAATTTATTACATAAATTTATATTTTCTTTCACAAATTGTGTTTGTATTGTTCATTTAATCCACCCTCCTCTCGGTAACAATTCTGTTACAGCTTGGAATTCGATATGATTATAAAGAAATAGTTTTAAGAAAAAAATGTCTTAAGTGAAGCCAAGATTATCTCGGCAAGTACAATTATATTTCAGATGTCTACTCTGGTTTTTTTTGGTAATGGTACTTAGAAACAAGAATTTTAACTGGGTCTTGGATCACATATTTGAATCCTAATTAATCTGATTGTGAGTTAAATTTATCAAGTTCTAACCAGAATATTTGGAGGTTGCAGTATGTATCATTTGATTTCTTGCAATTAACATATATGTTAATCCAAACGCAAAGTGGATTAGATTTGTCTAGTAGATTTATATTTCAAAGTCAGCTCAATATCCATATCTTTCCTTATATGGAAGGTGTGAAAACCAGTCTAGCATCACAAGAGGCCAAGATGGTGGTGCCGAAGCATAGCTGCTTACCAGATGGCCTAGCAAACTTTAAACATTGTTAGAACAAGTGATAGATGCATGAAATCGATTTGAAAATTACTTATTTTCTCTGAAATTGTGAGTATTAAAATTATTGTCTTTAATCTGCTGAAAGACAAAGTTAAAACCACATTATTGATGAAATGTGACCTGGTACTCGTGATTTTTATTGCTAGTCACATGAGTACGAAATCTAACAACCCACATTTTCAGATGTTGTTGAGGAAAAAAAAAAATATAAAACAAAAGTTGTATACTGATTGTAATAAAAAAAATACAAAATGGAAAGAACGCAAAATTCTCCATATTTATGTATTCCAATAACAACTTCTGGTGTTTTGTTGTATCACGTGACACCACATTGACATTTTCTGTCTGCTTGATAAATTAGACTGGCCATATTCCTGGTTATTACAAAAAGTATCTGACTTTAATTTAATATAACTGAATTTCTGTGCAACAACATTATAAAGGAGATTGTTGTTGATATCACGTGACTATTGGACTTCCATTTTCGTCATTTCAGATTAGTGAATTTATATGACTGGTAATGCACATGGCAAGTACTGGGTCAGGTTTTATCTATGCAGTAGTTTTGTTTTGCTGTCAGACCGCTTTGTTGGCCTAGTGGTTAGAGCATCCACCTTGGATGCGGGAGATTGTGGGTTTGTTCCCCGTCTGAGTGTCATACAAAAGACTTACAAAATGGTACTAACAACTGCCTTGCTTGGTGCTTAGCACTAAGAGGTTAGTGTTAGGACTGGTCAGCCTGGTGTAAAGATAATTTGACTGAGTGGGACATAATGCTATATGTCTGCGGCATGATGTCACAGTGCTAGACATCACTATAAACTGTCACACTTCAGACCTTGTAGCGATATGACTGAATTTTTTTTACAGCTATGTTAAAACTCCAAATCACACACACACACTTGTCTGTCAGCAGATTAATGACAAAACAATTATAATATTTGATCATTTATGAGAAAATAAATAATTTTCTTATTGCTTTTATGCAGGTATGAGTCAATATATCATAAGTCTAAATTTTCTAGGCCGATTGGTAAGCGACTACCATATGTTGCTACCGCATGGTGGAGGTAATTTCCATATTTTCAGTATGCAGTTGCAATGACCCCACTCCCCAACCTAAGTGTCCAAATATGAAACATGGGGTGCGAATATTTGGAAGAAACTTGGATTAGAGAACAGACTGCTATTCATTTTAAGCCGAATTTGTAGCCCGAATTGTTGTATCTCAGAGCTGAAATGAGAAATTGTCATTGCTTGTATTATATATTAAAATACAATACAAACCCCTATATCAATACAGGATTGGGGACTGATTTAACGAATGACAAAAAGACAAGTTGATTTTACAGAAAATTCAGTCCTTTGTATACAACAGTATATAATTTTGAAGGTCTTTTGTCAAAATTTAAATTAACCCTTTTGAAATATTTTTTTAATGATTGATTTTTAACCAGATCGTTTTAAGAAGATTAGGTTGTTTGAAAACTCTTGTTTGGGATTTTATTGGCACATATAAATTTAGGGTTAAACTCTTTTTGTTACAAGACAAGAATTGAATTATTTGTGGTTTTTGTTTTTAATAACTGTAAGAGGAAATGTTACTTTCTATGAGATGCATAAAAAATTATTTAGAATTAAAGGTTTGAAAGGCAACTTGAGAAATGATCAATGTCCTGGATTGTTGAAGCAAAAGTATAATTGTTTTCTGAAAATAATAATTTTAAATTTGATAAAATAATGCTCTTTCAGCAATGTATTTCTTAGTAATTTTCCTACTATTTTGGGGTGAGTCCTTTTTTTATTAAGGAAAGTAATTTTTGTAGTACCCAAATCTGGAACTCCTTAAATACAAAAAATTGAACGCTGTGCAGATGTATAATGTACCATTCATGGTACTTTTTTTCATCAAGAGAGCTGTTAAACAGGCCATAGATAAAACATTTATATACCTGTATTTATTTTTCAATTGAATGTGAAATTATAGTATAAGGTGACAGTAAAAAGATAAAGTCCTTTGCTGTCTTATTGAAAAGACCATGATATATTAGAGATCCTCTTAGCAACATTCCTTGGTCTTAAGACATCTTGGACTTTATTTATAATGATGTTTCTTTTAATAAATGGGATATATCTCTTACAGCTGCAAAATGTTGATATTTATCAGTATTTGTACAACTAATTAATTCAGTTTGAAAATAAATACATTATCTCATTTGTGTTAAGAATCATGTTCAACGAGTAAGAGGGCTGGGATTACCCATTGTTATTCTGCTTGCTAGTGATCCATGCTGTCAATGAGTTTATCCATCCATGCTGTCAATGTTTATGAAAGTCTACCTATCCATGAGTGTTGGTTTCCGGTCTTGCTAACCAAGAACGTGTCATACCAGCTTCAGAGCATTTGATAGTACTATGCACAATAGTTAAACTTTGTCGATAAATTAAAAAATAAATAAAGATGAGATAATAATTAAATAAGAAAAATTACAAGTACTTCCTCCAAACCAATCATCTGTGAAAAGAATGGTTAAAAGTCCAAGAATGATTTTACTGAAACTTTATGCTTACAGTTGTTTGATTTTCTATTTCATCTTAGGGATTCTGATGAGGACATCCAGTACAGATTAGTGTCCAGATTTATTAATGAAGCTGTTCTTTGCTTGCAAGAAGGAATCCTTGCCAACCCGGTTAGTTAAGCTAAGCACCTAAAATAGTTGTGCTCACTATGCAACATGTTGTATGCATGTGGTGTAGAGCAAGGAAAGAGTGCAGGTATGGTTGTATTCCTTAATGTTGGCTAATGGAGAGGGGAACCAAAAGGCCTTGTATTCAAGACCTTACTCTTTTCTGAAATGGCAGTGTGATTGAATTATTTCTTAGTTTGAAAGTTGGTGAAAATCATTAGGTGAAAATCATTAAGATGCCTGGAATTCATTCAAATTTAAGTTAGGAAACATTTTTATGTGTGAAAGTCAATTACATACTTACAGATATATCTACTGTTGTATATCCTTTGGTTTGACATAGCATTCCATAAAACTTAGCTTTCTTGCAATATGGTGTTTGGAAGCTTTACTGTGTATCAGAAATGACCCCACCACTTTCCATGCAAGTCAAGCCAGGAGAATTTTTTTGTCTATATCCAGCTATTTGTACATCCCTTTACACCCATGATTAACCTCCATGTTATAGTGTTATATTCAGAATATTGTTAGTTTCTCAAGTACAATTAGACACAATTATGTCACTTGGTGTATGGAAATAGTGTGATGTGTACACCAAAAAGCTTTAGAGGCTGAATTAATGCAAGTCAAGGCCAGCATCTTGATGGAAGAATTTTGTTTATATTGTCCTCTGTTTTTATGATGATTTGCTACCTTTGCTAACACATTTTGTATATAAAACAACATGCAGGTATGTGTCATTTTGATGTTTTGCAACATATTATTTGTTAATGTAATTTAATATATGGAGGATTTCAAATGGGTAACAATTTAATATTGAATATGTCAAACAAGCTGAACATTATTCCGTGAGTTTCATATCTTCAATATTAAATCATTACCTGTTTGAGATTATTTTTATTACATAGTTTTCATTTACTGTGAAAAGAAAGAAAAGGAAGAACTAATAATTTTCGGTAATATATTTTGGCTCAGTCGAAGCACCTTTGAATTAGTTCGCATGAAAAAAATCCTATACAAGAATTATAGCTGTGTTCAACAATTTTATAAAAAAAATAATATTTAAAATCATATTTTTTAAACAAATAACTAAAAGAGCAATTGGCATTCTAATCAATAGACCTTTTGGCACAGACAGGATAAATTTTAAAAAAACTAGACTGCCGCTAGAATTTCTAAGGTGTTGTTACGTAGTTCACATGGTTACATCTGCTGGGTTAGTGGAAGGGATATATACATGAATTTGTATGTGGCTGTTAATAACATTTCCTCCAAAATGTGTGTTTATTCCACCACAAACTCTCACCAAGGCTGCTATTTTGGATCTGGCAGAAGAAAAAGATTTCCAATCGTTTATTTCTCTGACCACTCCAGTGGCCTAGTGGTTGGAGCATCTGCCGTGGAAGTGGGAGGTCATGGGTTCAATCCCTGGCCGAGTCATACCAAAGACTTACAAAAATGGTACTTACAGCTGCCTCGCTTGGCACTCGGCATTAAGAGGTTAGTGTTAGGACTGGTCAGCCTGGTGTCAGGTTAATGTGACTGGGTGGGACATAAAGCTATGTGTCCGCAGCATTATGCCCCAGTGCTAGACATCACTATAAACTGACTCACTGCAGACATCGTAGCGATATGACTGAAAAATTGTTAAAGCTACATTAAAAATCCTAATCAAACAAACAAACAAACAAAAATATATTTCTCTGAAGGGAGTATTACTGACTGCAGAAACTGCTGGATGTAGACATATTGCTGAGAATTGAGGAGATTTGCCGGTGCTGATTTGCATTCATTTGTCTGTAGTTATTCACTGATTGGATGTGTTTGTGACCAAGTATTTGCACGATTTGATTTAGAGGAATGCAGTGATCATTCACTTTTTGGATTAAATGTTTTCGGGCACTATGGTGTATAATTTCTTGTCAGATGGGAGACCAGCATTTGCTGTCATTTTCTTCATGAGAGAGGTAAGTTTATTTATTCTTTTTGGTTGACATTTAAACCATGTTTGTCCAGGAGGTGAGGTGCAAGATCCATATCTTGTGTTACTTGCAATGTAAATGGCGTGTCTGCATTGTGGTAGGCCATAAGTCGTTTCTTTGCATATAAACCAGAGATTCTTACAAGGCAGCATGCTCAATTGTCTGGATTTTGCCACGTTTTGGGTTTGGTGCGTGGACTTAGAAAATTCCCATGGTCGCAGCCAATCATTAAATAGTCAGAATTTCCTCCAACCCTTGCCACCCCTATTTTTGATATTTGGACATTCATGTTGGGGTGTAGGGTCAGAGCGCATTCCCTATCAAAAAGTTGGAATTCACCAACACCATGTAGTGTCGGCATGAAATAGCTGCTTACTTGCTGGCCCAGCAAACTTAAATGATCTTTCATCGAGATATACCTGCATGAAATCGATAGGAATATGATTTATTTTCTCAAAAATCATGATCACAGCATTTGTTATGTCATTAATCTGCTGATAGACGAGACGAAAGTACATCATTGCTGAAATTTGACCTGGATCTGGCCATTTGTATTCTTAGTCACATAGTGTCGATCTCACCTCTGTCTGCGTGGGTTCAAGTCTCAGATTCAGCCAATGTGGATATGTGAGAAAAGATTGACAGTAGTTTCTCGTGCGTCACTGATACTTTATGGTTTTTTTTCCATGGGTTCTTCCTCCACCAATAATATAGGCTGTCATGTATATAGCCTATCATGTACTGAAAAATGATGTTGAACCCTAAAACAACAACATAAGATCTTTATGCTCAGTATGGGAAATTACTAATGGTCATAAATTATCCAGAGCAAGGAAGCAACCTTTTCAGTTGTATACATCACATATATCTGATTCCAAATTCCATTGTATCCTATCTAAAACCATGAAATTTTGTAAGGGGAAGCATCTTAATTGGCGATACTACTGTAAAGGTCTAAGTTTCTTCCTTCTCTCTCTTGTCTCCCAGAGACTTGGGCCACAGCTGGGGTAATTCCCTCTGGTCCCTAAAACTGCTTCTCTTTGTCTCCCAGAGACTTGAATCACAGTACTGAATACTTCCCTCTGGTCCCTAAAAGCTTCTAAAGAATACATACACTGACATTAGCAAAGCATATACCTTCTTGCTACATCAGATAGTCCATTTTACCATTTTCTGGTGACACATTTGTGCCCATTGAAATACACATTCTCCCTGCTAAGTGTACACGGTATATATATAAATTCTCAATCTTATTATATACAAAACAATATTATATATTCAGACGTATTTCTGTACATTGCACTTCTACAAGTGTACACAGATATGCACATTCATGCTTTGATATATCCATACACAAGATACTCCTACAAGTATACACAAATAGGCAAATTCCTATACTAGTGTTGCATAACGTAACATTATACAAAGTTTATATTTCAATTCAACATTTGCAAACCTATAATATCAAATGAATACATGCATGAGGTTACTACACATTAACCCAACAACGAATAACAATATTAATTCTACACATCATGTTACTCATATCTCAAAATATGCATGTATATCAAACACTACGCATGAATCAAACTACAATGGTGATTTTATATATGCTCAGATTTATAGATACACTGCAATAATTAATGTACACTTACTTTGCAGTAATATTTCACAACAGTCGAGCAAATAATAACTGTTTCGAAGCTTTCTGATTATTCCATGAATAAATCCGCCATTACAAATGGTCGCAGAGTAGGTTATTTGCATTGTCCTGCCAAATATTTGAAACACTACTAATGTTTTCAATATGATATACTTAAAATTAAGATTCTACTGTCTGGCATGCCTAACTCAATTCCGATTGGAGGTTGGTTCCTAATGATCAGACATCGCCCCTCCCAATCGTCTGTCAAAGATGTTTATGATAAAATTGGACGATGCCTTGTTCCAACAAGAAATCGCCACTTGTGAACAAGGTTATGTAACTGACTTTGGCAAAAATAAACCGCATGCCTTGAGTTTATGGCTATGTCAATAAACTTGAGGGACACATCAAGACATTTTGCCAGCGAGAAATTATAGCCTCAGGGTTTAACATACCCATGCTAACATCTGGTTTCTTCTATCCCGTGACAACTACCTTATTGCAAAAGATGGTGATTAGAACTTGGGTTAAAGTTTGAGATTGTTATTCACTTCTCTAGTAATGTTCATGCTACAGTAACAAAGTTACTACTGCGTCCATAAAACTAAAGTCCATCATGGCCTCTTGTCATCTTTTACTGACTTAAGTGGTCTGTTCAGCTGACAACCATAAATTGTTTTCATCCTATATATATATATATATATATATATATATGATAATTAAACTTGTCAAGGAGATACTCTTACTTTATTGCAGAATGAGGTATTTGTGACCTATATTTCATGTTTCAGAGACTTGAAATTTGCTGTTGAAAGCTTATTTATTGAGTGCTGTTTATGTTTGAGTCTTTATAATTGGATGCATCAATATTAGTACCAGACACATACAACTTCGGTCACTGTGACCTGTATTTTTGCTTTACTCACATCAATTATTTGTTCTTCTTTGGTTGCAAAGAAGGCCCTTTCTAATCAGCGCAGTTGGAAATAGCAATAAACATGTTTAATTTGTGCAGACATGATTTTTCTCCGTTTTAAAACAGAATTCCGCTTTTCTCCTGACTTGAATCCAATTTTTCTTGATATAGTCCTTTTTTTAAAAAATAATGTCCGATCCAGGTATTTTTCCCGGTTTTTAACCTTCTTTTCAGCGTGTAAAATGCATTTTAATCAGGGGGGCTTTAACCCCCGGAACCCCCTGATATGGGGCGCTGCCCATTGAGACCTCATTGGGGGAGTACCCCCCAAACCCCCCTTTCATATTTTCAGGGTTTTTTTAAAAGGTAAAAATCATGTCTGTCTGTGGTAAATTTTGCACATAAATCACTATACATTGTACATTTTGATGGATTACTCCCAACAGGTCAGCTGTGTATTTTGTTAAATTATAGAATTAGATGAATGAACTAAAGTTTTAATAACCTTGGAATGACACCAGAGATCGTAGTTTTTTAAGATCTCAGGTGTCACTCCAAGATTACTTAAACTTGAGAGTTTCAAATCTGAGGAGGGAAGGATATAAGTAATAGCTTCTCAAGCATATTTTAAGAATCAATTGTTTCAATTTTAAAAAGTATTATCAGTTTTTTTTATCAACTCATTATTTTACTTCAGCGACTGTTTCTTTTATTATGTTGGTTTATGTTTTTTATGCCATGTCACTAGGGAGAGATTACAATATGTTATCAGGATCACCTTTGTCTGCATTTATTTGTCCATGAGTATTAATGTTTACTTTTTCTGTTGGATATTACTAAAACTTAATTGAGATGAGTTACATAATGTTTGATAACACTCTGCTTAGAATTATGAGATTAATTCTTATGTAATCATTGATTGCATTCTGGTGTATTCCAGATGGAAGGAGACATCGGAGCAGTATTTGGCTTGGGCTTTCCACCATTCCTTGGAGGTGAATATTAAAATCCTTGATCCCCCAAACTCAAAAGTGCACTAGACTTAATACTCTATTTTTACAGTGTTCTGTCAT
This sequence comes from Unio delphinus, assembly GCA_029339505.1. Classification (NCBI taxonomy): domain Eukaryota; kingdom Metazoa; phylum Mollusca; class Bivalvia; order Unionida; family Unionidae; genus Unio; species Unio delphinus. The sequence goes on along the minus strand of JAQISU010000007.1, from coordinate 2,501,216 downwards.
CATTATTCCATGCAATCTATTGTTGAAAAACTATGTACGCTTTTAAGATCATCAAACTAGAAATCACTTTTATTCGTTAAATTTATTTTCATTCAATTATAGCAGTTTTTCAGTGAGAGAGAGAGAGAGAGAGAGAGAGAGAGAGAGAGAGAGAGAGAGAGAGAGAGAGAGAGAGAGAGAGTTTGTTTTCAGCTTTACAAAAACATTCTTTGCAGGATTGAGCAAAAAATAACTTGAGATAAATATGTGAAATTTGTTGGCATAACTTTTATTCATGATGATGATTTTAGTTTCAGAATATTTCAGCAAATTTTATTAACATTTGGACTTGGCCTTTTTTTGTGACTAAAAACAATTGTTGCATGAACAAGCAAAATCCATCTGAGATTAACTGATGATGTTAATTGACATATTTGTATTCAAATGTAAATAGGCCAGTTTGTTTTTAAGGTAATTACAGCATTTTAAATTTGTACACATTTTTGAAATTTGTACACATTTTTTAAAGAGGAAAACCTTGTTAGCATGATTAAGTAAATACCACTTAAAGTTCACAAATAAAATCTGAAATACATATTTGTATGTATATGTAGATTTTTTTTATAGATTTTTATGGCATTTCAAGCTATTATAAAAAAAATTTCAAAGGTTTTTTAACATGAGACTTTTGTGACTGAGACTTTTATGGCCTGTAAAGCAAATATACGGACAGTAATACAGGACTGATGGTACTTGCCATAATCATACATATACAAAAATGAATTACTGAACATTGTGCCTAACATTATTTTATAAAATATGGTTATATGCATCATTCTGAACAACTGGTTCCTTGACTGAAGTTCTCTATTACTTTTCATTGAGTGAAACAAAATTATAAGATTATTATACTACTGGAATGCTATCTTTAAAGTTAGTACATATTTTTTTCTAAAATTCACATTGTATTGCATTTTTTTTTATACATTATATAGAAGTATATACTCTATTGTAATCCTTGTATCTGTTGGTCCAGGCATCCATATGCCACTTGTTAACACAACTAGTTTGGCTGTTTTATACACCTGCCATAAGGTATATAAGTATTATGTTATGATATCAGTCCATCTGTTACCAATTTGGTTGGGAGCCCTGAGAGGCCGAGTAGTCTAAAGCGCTCTCTGTTACGGATCACTGCCATCTCACCTCTGTCTGCGTGTGTTCGAGTCTAAGATTCGGCTAATGTAGTTTTTTGAGAAAGCTTGCCAATAGCTTCTCATGGGTTGGTGGTTCTTTCTGGGGATTTTCCCGGGTTCTTCCTCCACCAATAATACTGGTCAACATATATAGCCTATCTTGTGCTGAAAATGGCATTAAACCCTACAACAACAATAAAATTTGGTTCGGGCCCCGAGTGGCCTAGTGGTATAAAATGCTCACCGTTACGGATCACTTCTATCTCACCTCTGTCTGCATGAGTTCAATTCTTCAGCTTGGCCATAGTGGGTATGTGAGAAAGCTTGCCAGTAGCTTCTGTTTGGTTGGTGGTTCTTTCTGGGGCTTTCATGGGTTCTTCTCCACTATTTATACTGGCTGCCATGTATAGCATATCTGGTGCTGAAAAATGGCGTTAAACTCTACAACAACCAAATTTAGTTTCACTGCTTCAGTGGCTTAGTGGTTAGAGCGTACGCCTCAGATGCAGGAGGTCATGAGTTCGATTAAGAGGTTATTGTTAGGACTGGTTAGCCTGGTGTCAGGATATTGTTAATGGGCGGTACATCATGCTACATGTCTCCGACATGATTCCCCAGTGCTAGACATCACTATATACTGTCACACTGCAGACATCTTTGTGATAGGATTGAAATTTTTTTAAAGCTGCATTAAAAATCCAGATCACACACTAATTTGGTTTCTGTACAATAGCTTAATTTGAGAATTTAAAGGCCAAATCACTGTCTCAAAGAAGGAAATTGTTTCTGCACAATAGCTCAAGTTCTCAACCATTACATTATTAAAGTTTGTAAATAGCTTGCACTTGGGTAAGGAAGAACCTGATTGATTTCATATTCAAAAGATCAAGGTCACTAACTGAAAGAAGAAAACTCTCTTCTTCATATACATTACCCAATCATAATACCTTAGGAGAACTACTGTTACCTCACAAATCTAGCCCTTCCATGCTAAAATGTTTTAGGTAAAAGCTAAAAGTTATCTGCCCACCTAGCAGTTAAATAAGATGATTTCCTCTTGATGCCTGATCCCAAGAATACTTCAATTACTACTTTCGCTTATGATGTGTAGCATGCCGTCTACCAATTGATAGGCCTCACAATCCACATAACAAGATATTTGGAAGTTTTCTGCCTTAAAACCAGTTTATAGGAATGTTTTCATCTATTCTTTCTTTGATGACAAAGTTTCTGGCTTTTCAGTGTCATCACTTCACAGTCCTCACACACTTAGACACCCTTGGTACACACCTGCACTGCATGTGACAGCATCCCCAACAATTGATTTAGCAGTAATTTATAAGTCCATGTCTTGTGGGTGATGTAGAATATAATATTGCTTTATAATTTCTGCAATGGTTATATACATGCAGGTAAGTTTTCTTTATTAAATTATATACATGACAGTACTGATTTTATCTGTATAGGCCATCATTTGAACTTTTGTACAAAACATTATCTTAATATTGATATTAAAGCATCCTCTTCTTGAGTATAAAGAATGATGCTTCAGTGCATTTTTATATGCATTTATGGTGTGTACTGATGCTTCTGTGATTTTAATAGTATGGTCAGTCAGTTGCCCTTTTCTATAGGTAACTTCTATTACAATTGATATTTTAGCATTTTTATGACTCAGTGGTCACAAATCAAGCAACTGAAAGAAGCAAAACCAACAAGTTTTGTTAAATTAACAAGACAACATTTACCAGTACAGGGGACTCCCATTTTGATTCCACATCAATCCCTGGGACTTCATTTAATTGATGGGATGGAGAATAGCCCATGCCCAGACAACCTCTATGGTGGCAATATCAACTTTCTGGTTTACAGTCTTCCAAAGCATCAGGTAAATTATATCTTGAAACAAGACATGATATCCCTTGTCAGCAAAGCCGAATCTGATCTGGTATCATCTCAACATTTTATTCATCTATACATGGAGTTGAGCACTCGGTAAACAGATTATGTCTCCCTCTGGAAATGCATTTGAAATGTTAACATTAGTGGTATCCATGCATATACAGGACAATCTAATTGTTCAATAATTTGTGGCAGCAAACTTCTTAGTCCTATGTCACCTTCATCATTTATATATCAACATTCTTGAGATGAAAGCCATTTTGAAAGATTTTCATTGGTGGCAGGATGATCTGCATGGAAAGTGAGTTCAACTCCACTTTGGTGACTTATCTCAAATAGCATTGTGGAACCAGGTCATCAGAACTGTTCATTCTTCTTTGGGATTTTCTAAAGTTGCAAATGTCTATGTTCATTTTCATAACTAATACAAACAGAATGGTCCCCGTCCCTTGACTTTTTATTCAAATATGTGTCCAACGGGAACTAACAATGGTGGACCTACTCCTAACCTTTGTCTTGTCACACCAGCCTCCAAAGGCCTGGACAGTGAATAATCTTTCTATTCATTGGAATGGCCTGGATGCACAAGCTTACTGTTCAACGCATCTGATAACATATGAGATACAGAAGCCAAAAGAATTAGTGTGTTGTTTAATCCTGATTGCTCCACTCAAATGGGAAAATTGTTTATCAACAACCTCATCAATCTTGCAAAATAAATCTCCAGGAAAATTGCGAGAGTCCTGTATCTGCTCAAGCAACCACGATGGACAGTGTTTCATCCCAACCCATGCTGCTGAATTTTCACATCTGGATCTTATTAATAAGACCTCAGAAACAAGCAGTTCACAGAACCAGTGGTGGAGACATTGTTGAAGTGAGTTGACTACTTTAAAAGCATGCAAAGGCAATTGGGTAATCTTCACACAGTGATGTACCCAAGAACATATAAAATACCACTGCAGGCATTAATACATCAAATAGCTAACTTCCTGCTTTGGATCTTTAATGAGAAACAGCAACAATCACAGTCAAATGCTACCATCTAAATTACTGACACCCTGAGAGGATATCGGACAGAACAAAGACATATTCAGTTTTCTGTCCAATTTTGATGACACACATTCAAATACATTGACTCTTTGCCCAAAGTATAATTGACCGAAGTAAATAACCCAGGCTGAACAAGACACCTTTTAAACTACTCAAAGAGCCATATTGGTTCACCACACATAGAAGAATGCATCCTCACTGCATAAGTGAACAGCATACAAATTCAGCAGAATACATGCTCTATTAGTGGACCCAAATACATGCTGGCTTGTCAAGATGAATCAGTATCACTTACGACAGCCCTGATTTTATTGCCTAGAATGGACACCCATTCATGGGGAATAAGTCTTTTGTAAGGAAATTCCTGCCAACTCTAAAGTGGTACTTGTGAAGAACCAAGCTTTTGCATGAAGGGAGATCATGCCTCTTTTTTTTTTTCTTTCTCAGAGTGAAAGTACAACATATCAGCACAGACACTTTCATCCTGGTTAATGTGTATTCATTCTGCATATGAGAAAAAATACCCAGACTGATTGATTGTACTTTGCATCTTGGCTCACAAAAACACTGCAGTTGTCATTAGCATTGTATTTGAGTGAAATTATTACTATTTATGCAATAAGATGGAGATCCGAGTCCACTTCTCCAGTTTTTATCTCTGAGATCATACATCCTAAAACTTCAACTTCATTTAACAGCTTCTTAAGGGCACACTTTCACGACTTCCACTGGATTTTGAGGAGGGAAATGTTTTGCTTTTCCCAACATATGAAGTCTGTTTTCCAGTCAGGTTATCTAGAAGCTGTCTCACATACCTTAGGAGACTGGAGGTCATCTCTCTGGGTTAAGGGAATATGCCTTTTTCCATCTTTTGCATATTTTCTGAAAGTATTATGATTGGGTAACATATTTGAAGAATAAACCATTTTTTGCTTGTAGTTACCTGATCATAATACACATATACCCTCCCAGCCTCGCTACAGTTACATAAATATAGAGAGCGTTCCCACCACTCCAGTAGAACTGAAGTATTCATGGGATTTGGCAACAATCCCATTTTAAAGGGGAGCTCACTCTAACTGCCATCTCAGTAGGTTGACATACATCACAATTAATTTTAATTTTACTACATGTTCTCTACATATATTTCTCAGTACTGACCTTTCAACAATCAATACAAATCATATGTTTATCTAAAATACCTCCAAAGATGACTTCACAGTGAAGTTCTTGTCAAGGGTTCACTGGTATTTTTTTGAGTGGCTGCACTGTAATGAGAACAGCATGTAAACAGAACACAGATTTCACTTCCGGATCATCACCAAGGCCTTATTACTCAATGTGCACTGTCACCAAAATACGCACAGACAACCACTCTCTGAGTTTATATTCTCAAGAATAAACAATTACCTTTAAATCCCTACCAAAAATGCATCAGTATAACTCTTCTGTCACCACCAAAATGAGAGAGGAAAAAATGTTCTAAAAATAGACTAGAACTACATTTATGGGTACTGAACTGGAAATAATAATTGTGATGCGATTCCAGGTAGCTAACTTTTAGCTTTTTTGCTGCAGAGTTTTAGCCTGTGAGGGTTTGTTCTTCAATGTAGTAGTAGTTCTCCTAAGATATTATGATTGGGTAGGTATTATTGAAGAGATATATTTCACTTGAAAAATGGTTTCCATTCAATAACTCTAGTTCAAAACAAGTTGCCTTACTTATTGGATGGTTCGCACATGGAGTAAAAAAGACATACTATGTTCAGGCACACTTCATGGTCACTCTGATAGAAAAATAATGGTTTTTGACATTATCTCAAGTTCTTCTTCATTATATACAATTATTAAACCTAATGAATGGGTTCCACTGTTCTAAAGAAGAACCTTGTAGATTTCAGAGTCAGAAAGTCCGAGGTCAAGATCACAGACTGAAAAAATGACAAAATGATCTCTGCACAATAATATCAATTCTCCATGACATACCTCAAACTTATTATATGACTTGAACCTGCTTTGAAAAATAACCTTTTTGATTTTTAGAGTCAGAACATCATGGTCACTGAGACTGAAAGAAATGAAACAAGTTTCCAAACAATAACATTTGTTCTTCATGGCTTACCTTAACCACACATTCTGGATGGCTTGTGCTTGGATTAAGTAATAAGGCTGTTGATTTTAGGGTCATAGGTCCAGGTCAAGGACTGTAAAAATGCAAATGGTTTCTGTTTTATAACATTGGTTGCACATAACATACGTGAACCAAACATTAAGAATGGCTTGCGCTTGTGGTAAGGAAGAAACCTATTTAGTTTCGGGTGTAAAGGTCAGAGGTCAAGGTCATGGACTGCCAGAAAAAAACTGGTTTCTGCACAAAAAGTTGAGTTCTCCACATAGAAGACCAATAAACATGTGTTGTTCATATAATATGCCATTCATGGTACTCTTATTGTAAGAGCTATTGCTCTTCTTACGGCTGAATGCACTGTACAACCAAACTTTGTTGTAGATTTTATTGAGTTGCTGTGAAACTTATTATTTATTATTGTCATGGTCAGAAGATATGTATATGTTGTGTGCTTACATTGACTGTGTTTGTCTGGCCAGCAGATAGTTTTTGGTTTGTGCAGTAATTTTAGTTTTGAACCTTGCATTTACATTTCATTTGGGGTGACATGTCTAAATTAGGTCACAGTAACTGTAATTGGAAAATGTATAGTTTTGGGTCACATTACTTTACCAGAGCTTCTTGATAGCTTTCATTTAGGACAAGGAAGAAATCTTTTGATTTTGGGTTCAAAGGTCAGGGTCACTATTACTCAAATGAGAACTTTTTTTTTTTGCTGCCTGCATATTAGCCTTAGTTATGAAAGATCAAGTTTTGTAAATCGCTTGCACATGGGTTAGGATAGACACCAAGGTCATATTGAAGTACAAAAGAAAAGCAAAATTGTTTCTTTGCACAGTTGTTTCTAGACCATGCATATTGACCAAACTTTTTTTTTGAGGGTCATAAAACCAAAGGTCAGAGTCAAACAAGGGAGAAAGTTTGTATCAATTAACTTTAATTACACACCACACTTTAAATAACTTTATTGATGACTTGTCTATATTGGAAGGAAATGGTTAGGCTACTTGTAGTTTAAGGTGACAGTGACCCAGTAAGGATAACTAGTTTCTTGGTCAAATTTATCCTTGCTCTAGTAGTGCCTGCATACAGAAATAGCTGATATATACTTGTGTATAGTTGCCATAATTAATGCCTTTTCAGGACTCCATTACATGTTTGTATGTAAAACAACATTTTGTATTGTTCTCAGTTTGTAGCATGATATGAATGATGCACAATGTATCTTTACCACTGGCATGTTTACCATCACATGAGGTTCACCTAACTGAGCAATGAAGGTACAGGTGGCAGATTGTACCAGCAAATCAGGCTTTACCTATAGATTTCACTTGGAAGCATATTTTAACAAAATAGCATCGACTTGTATCTGCTATCACATAAGACAGACAGTACACAGTAATCCTCAGTACTTTATATTTAGTGCTGCATATTATACAATTTCAAATACAGCTTCTTATTGTCCTAACATGTTGAATGTTTTATTACAGGGCCATTTAAATACCTAGATCTTCATGGAGCTAAACAGCTTGTGGACAGGATGACGAGATACCAAGCACTGTATGGTGATCAGTTTAAACCTTGTCAACTTATCTTGGACCATGCTAAGGATTCAACGAAGAAGTTTCACAAATAGTTAGCTAAAGAATTCTAATAATGGACAGCTAGCATGCATGACAAGTTATCTGTGATCACATTTAAATGACTACTGAAATAATGTTCTGAATATGAAATGTGGTGCTGTAAATTTTGCTACCAGTTACATGATGGATCACATACGTTGTACATAATGTTTTAATCAATGCATGAAAGCTTTAGTGCTTATTGAAATTGCCTTGCAAAATATAAATTTATATTTTTTTGTGTGTATTATCATTTTGTAATTGACTCGAAGAGTTACTGACCATGTTCTCATTTATTTGACATTCAAATTAATTTGATATAAATGCTGTTGTTGCTTTCATACGTATTAACCTAAAGTTATGATTGGCTGAACAGATCACGTGCTTAGCAACAATTCAACATTAGTTTCCACATTGATTTCTGCTCAAACAAAAAACACATGGTGTGAAGGTGAGTGGTTTCTTTAGATCAAAGTATGAAAGTAAAAAAAAGTTACAGGCCTTTGTTTCTAATAATACATCATTGTTTTGAGCTGTGAAATGTGGATATTGTCCTCCACTTTCCATTGGCCGGCATCAGATTCACGGCTCAATAAAACAATGTATGGACCTCAATGCCCATAACTATGTAATATGGGAGCGAAAATATTTATTTCCCTTGGTTTTAGTCATCTGACCTTTATACAGTTTGCATATCTACAAAAATTCACTGCTTTCCAATTTTTCTTCATTAATTAATTTGTTCTTCAAGCTGTTTAAACCATATAACACCATTCATTGATTATATTATCTCACCTAGTCTTTATGAGTGTAATAAGTTCCTGTATCATATTTCCATGTCAAAATGAAATGCTGTAAAGCATAATAGTTCAACAATATACATTTTCATAAATCTGTATATCTAACATATTGATATTTTAAAAAAAATACATTTTGGGGGAAATAAATGATTGACCTAATGCAAATTTTAAATTGTAGACTTTTCATTGAAATTATTGATGGTAAAATTATATTCAGACAAGTTACATCCAGATATTATTGATATAAAAATCAGCTGAATATATGACCATAGTAAATACATGGGGGGGGGGGGCACCAAAACTAGTATTTTTCACTTTAGGCATGATTGTAATATGACCCTCTTTGTTGGTATTTTACAAAGGATTCAGTGCTGTCTTTCCCTCAGTGAGACACTTTTATACACCCATCAAAAAGCAGATTATATAATGTGTTGTCCATCTGTCTTTTCCGTGTTATTATGCGCAATAACTTGAGTTTTGCACCATCAACTGTTACCAGACTTTGAGGATGACTTACACTAGCTTAGATGTCAGATTCCAAAAAGATCAAAAGACTAGGTAATTAGGACTGAAAGAAGAAAACGTCTTCTGTGCAATGTGGATGACTTGACTCTGGGTTGGAAAAAGTTCTAAAGGTCAAGATTAATGTGACTGAAGTAAAATAATTTCTGCATAAAAACAGACTTGGGCTAAACTTTGTGGATTATTTGCACTTGGAAGTCCAAGTCATTGACTGAAAAATTTTAAATGGATCCTGCCCAAATTTGTCAGCACTCAACCATGTATCTTCACCAAAGTTTGACAGTAACATTTCACTTTTGGGTAAAAAAGAAGTCTTGATTTTATGGGGTAAATGTTAAGGACACTAACAGGAAGAAGACGATTGTATTTCCATAATTACTTTAGTTCAAGACCATGGACCTTGACCAATGTTTATGTAGATTTTGTATTTAAAGTACTGAAAACAACTATTGATTTAGGAAAAGTCGTGTAATGATGATCTGGCTCAGAAAAGTGGGTTTTGGAAAAGTTTTTGTTTTGAAGTTCATTGACCAAATATTGTGTATGTCATAAATAGATTGTTTTAAAGAAATCTGGATATTCTTGGGTCTAAAGATCAAATATCATGATCATGCTAAGTCGAACAATATTAGAATGGTCACTACACAGTAAATTTAGATCAATACTGCATACTTTGATCAGATGTCGGGTCATTTATACCCATTGGTAAATAATAGCAAAAGTAAAATATGTCCTACTAATGCGTGTATAGGGAACTATTCAATGCAGGGTGAGCATACGATATGTAGTTCATGGTACTTGGGTGCTAACTCTTTTTTAAAAACAGAAGACAATCCACAGCTTGCTATGGTCATAGTAAATCGGCAGCTTATTTTCTTCTAGGTGCAGAAAAGAATTAAAAGTAAAATGGGTAACAAGACTTTTCAAAATTTTGTGACTTGATGAGTAATTTCTTTCAGAAAAAAGTTTAAGTTAAAAGATTTACAAAATAACTTAAGTCTCATTGCATAGTGACAGATTTATTTGTGAAAAACATTGAGTGTAGAAATCAAGCTGATCTTAGACATGTTAGTGGTGTGAAATAAATGACTTGCTTATTATTAATGAGGTAATTATTCAATAATTCCAATGGTTTCCATATGTAATTATTTTCTTTTTTAATATAATTTTGTGACCTAAATGATGTGGGTTAGAATCCTACCATAAAGTTAACTCGAGCTGGCTACTGAGATACAACTTTGGGCAAGACACTTCAGTACAATTGCCTCAGCACTAAATTAACTGCAGTTTATACTTACTTGCTACAAAATGATAATTTACAGTATCTTCAAATCTATTCAAATCATGTTTTTTGTCAACCAAATTATAAACATTTATCGAATGATTGCCTATACCATAATAATTCTGCTTTAAGTTCTCCAATTTTATGATATTTATATACAGTATATACTTCTGTCTGTTTATACTACGGTAATTTCATGTGGCATGCCTTACCCTCCCCCCCATTCTATCAACATATTCATGAAAATGGCAGTCAATACCTTGTCTTAAGACATTAGCTTCCCATGGGTCTGTGATTCTTCATCAAATATACTGGCTGCTATGTATAGGCTATCATGTGCTGAAAAATAGTTTCAAACCCCACAAAGTCAGAACCAAAATCAATGTCCTGGGGCATGCTCTACCCACAAACAAATTGTAATGTCGGTAAAAAACCTGCCCCATATGAGGCATATTAACAAGATAGCATTAGCTGTTCAGTGTTTTGTTTCACATAGAATAATCGTTAAATGTCTTTTATTAAGAATTTGTTTAACACTGATTAAACCAGATCTTTTAAACATTTTCTACTTTTTGATTTACATATTTTATTGAGTAACACATGTCCCTCCATTTCATCACATTACAACCATCACAAATTTCATTCCCAGTTTAAAGGAATTCATGAATGGAAACCAGCTTTGGTATGGCATTAGTTGGGGTACTTTTTCGGTACATATGACAAAATGTAAGTGTTTTGCTACTTATGTTACTTGAAATGCACCCTTGCACAAGTTTTTTTTTGTTAGATGCTTCAGTGTGTCTTTGGGAGAGGCAGTTAGCTGCCTTTTCCTTGACCTGGTACAATACTGCATTACAACTGAAAACCAACTAAACCTGCCATGACGCTATGTTTTCCCTTCTGCATTATTACTTTAGAGTTGTTGGAGATGAATTGAACTTTGTATATTTATACATTATCATAAGTAGGTGTTTTGTGTGCACACAGATCCATTTAAGATGAAGGTACAAAATTTGGTGTATCACTAAATGTTGTATCGCATCCTACTTTGGAGGTCCAAGCATAAGGTTTCTAACATATGATCTGTTTAAGATAAATGAGTGATTTTTTATGGGGTTTACTTTTGTTTTTCTTTAAAAGCACTCTTTACACATTATGGCTATATCTTGAAGAGAAAAATGGAATTAGAGGACACATCAAACACAAGCTGGTCTGGGTGCTACTTAGTTCCTGGCATATCATGTATTGTAAGAGTTAGGGTATTGTCAAGGTTAAGATCACATCATTTGTGTTTTATTTCTTCGTTTCTGCACATTTCCTCTAATACCCTTTTGAGATAGGGAAATGGTTAGTTTCCTTGTCAGCATGTAACTTTTCAGCCCAGTATTAAAGTTTTTTGTAAGATTTCGTTATTGTGAACTTGTGCTGGCAGGTGGGGGTCATGATTAGACTAACTTTGAAGGTATTATGAGTGGCTATTTCCACTGTCACTGCTTCCTAAGGTAATACAATAATCTGAGCATATTCAAAGCAATGTTCATGTTCTGGGTATCCCCTCTAGTGATATAAGGGACAGCCATACATCCATTTAGTGTTTTACTAAAACAGTTATGTTGCTAAAGATGTGTCCGGTTAATGAATTGAAAAAAAGTATTTGACATTGATTTTTCCCCACCCGTTTGAGATGTAAGGTCCATCCATAGGCACATGACCCACCCCAAACTCATTCCCAAAGACAGGTCTCTAAAAGATGCCACATTTTTTTTTTGCTTGTACCTTATGAAATGACACAATTGATGTACATGGGTAATGGTTGGAATGACTGTTTGTTACCAAAATCATTTTTGGGAGATAACAGTAAAGTTTGTTTGCAAAAGATGATTAAAAAAAAAAAAGCATTCCACATTTGCTCTGCAGTTTGTGTGGAAAAAGAAATCCAAGTTCTGCCACCCATATGGTAGCAATCGGTGCATCATAAGCTAATGTGTGCAGAAAACGGAGCTAGAAGACCTCGGGTTTTTATTACAACAGTTGGTGGTAATTGCCATATCTCACATGAGGGTAGAGAGACGCAAGGGACCAACAAGCAGCAGAATTATGTGTGCACTATAACTGAAGTCACCATTGCTGGCGCCAAACATGCTTTCCTAGTGCTTCAACTATATAATTTATTTGCTCAGCCTGAAACTTCGAAATGCTCTAGGTATATCGGCCAAAAGAGGCAGCAGTACCGTCAGGACAATCCCCAGAGATACATGAATTGGGATATGAGACTGACCTGTTTGAGTACAACTGCAAAATGGGGCTGCACTGCTTTCTTCTATAGGACAAGAAAATTCGTAGTTTCGACCTGAATGACATTTATTTTGAATGAAGAAACAGCCCAATGGTAGTTGCATGCCAAGGTTATAATTTGCAGCTCTTCACACACAAATCCGCACTTAAGATCTTTACCGTCGGTGCTTAGCAAATCATATAGTGCAGGAAACCGGTCTTTGCAACCATATGCTCTATCGCATAGACCTTTATGGACCAGACGCGATAATTGTCATGCCACCCATTGAGATAGTAGAACCACTCAGATGTCTGCCCAAAGTGCATCAAATGACTTTTGTCAGATGGACTCATTCCTCCTCGGCTTACTATCAATACAGCATCGAGAAGAAGTAATTTTAAGCAAGTAAAAACCTGGGCATTGGCTATCATCGTTCATGCTGATTTGATAACGCTTGCCAGAAGAACATTTTTGATAAATGTAAAAGAGGTGCACTTGTGGTGCCCATATCATCTTCAAATTGTAACCAGTCACTGTTAACTTGCTTTATCTTCAATATGCATGTTGTAATCATTGTTTAATCCACTTCAAACCGCCAATCACGCCACCATGGTACTATACTTATCAGTGGTCTCAGACATATGGTGGTGTAGATACTAGTAGTGACAATCGTTATTCCATGTGAAAGGGATCGGCAGTTGTTTTTATAGAAGTCTCTGGCAGATTCCCCGATATTACTGAGCTTGTCGTGAACATCTCATTTAAACTGTCCTTCTCAAACCTGTACTGGCCTACACAATGAGACATAGAGCCTGCAGCAGCGAAAATCACGAAGCCCCACAAAACATAAGGCAGTATCGCCAAATCAGTCCTTAAGCCCTCCAGCCCCGCCCCCCCCCCCCGTTCAAACCAGGTTTGTTCACAATCTAGGGGAAGTTACAACCTCACGTATATATAGGACACTTATGAAAAGTATCATTCCTTAGAAGGCATTACTTTGGAAAGATTTAAAGACTATCATTTGCCAGGTTCATGTTAAAATTGCTTTTGCGGAAAATTTGCTTAACATCCATTATTACCCAAGATGGAACACTTGTTAGTTCCTACTTTAAAGTGACGGATGATAGAGGAAAACTCACGAAATAGGTGAAGATTGTCCGTGAAAAATTGATCTTTAAATATTACAAAGTACTATTGCACACACACACACACATGCGCACGCGTTTGGAAATGTCATTAGTGGCAGCCAATGCCCGTTTAAAATGCTATGATGCCTTGTAACATTTTGAAGCTAGAGACCTTTGCGTTTACATTGATATTATGTACATCAATTGCTCTCATAGTCATCATCCAAACAGATAGAGACTGTTCAGGTTCATGGAATGACAAAAACACTGTTGTAAATTTTCATAGTGGTTGCCCCAACGTAAGGATACCAATGCAGCGACCGTCATGGATAACTTCATACCAAATGCTAGTCCGAGTTTCCTCTGACCCTTGCCATCCCATTTTTTGATATTTGGACATTCATGTTTGGGTGTAGGGTAGAGCGCATTCCCTATCAAAAAGTTGGAATTCGTCGACACCATCATCTGGTGTCGGCATGGGGTAGCCGCTTACTTGCCGGCCCAGCAAACTTAAACTATCTTTCATCGAGATATACCTGATTGAAATCGATAGAAAAATGATTTATTTTATATATTAAAAAAATCGTAAACATATGATTCGTTATGTCTTTAGTTTGCTGATAGACGAGACGAAAGTACATCGTTGCTGAAATTTGACCTGGATCTGGCCATTTGTATTCTTAGTCACGTGACTGCACAAATCTCGCAGCCTACATGTCAATGACATCAGAGGTTATATACAGTCAGACATGATTATAGCAACCATTCATTATAGGTCTAACTAGATGTCACCTTCATTAACTCAGGACTATCTAGAATAAATTGTAATGCATTTTTAACTTTTCAACGTTCACAATATCATATATTGTCAATTAGCACTCGTTGAGGCGGGAAGGGGGGGGGGGTAAAAGAAACAGTTATTGCTACAAAACAAACTTGAAAGTTTACCTTCCTCTGATTTGCAAGGGGAGATGGAGTAGTTAATTTTGTCAACCATAATAGTTAAGAAACCAAGTTTTATCTTGTAATTAAAGTAAAAAAATATCCTTGTCAGAAGGAACATCCCAGCCCCTTCCCCCCAAAAATAATTCATTGGTCGGTCCCTAAACAATAAAAGATGAGTTGGTTGAATTAAATTATAAAGTAAGGTCATGATCTAAAATATATCATCATTGACTTTAAAAATAGCTCAAGCATTGAGGTGTTTAATCCATAATACATTATAATTTTTGTACAATATAAGCCGAATATCAATCTTGGACCATGTGTCTTATCTTGACAAGTACGTACTTCAGTGGGATACTTTATTTTTCCAATGGTTTTAGGGCTTCTAGCTCAGAAGTCCTTGACAATAATTTCATCTTGTGTAACAGATACATTTTACATCCAAATACTACGAGGACATTTTAAGAAAAAACAAAACTGCCATTGTCTTTTCTACATGCACACATATGCTAGTTTTTGGAACAGCTCACGGCTGTTCAAAACTGATTTTGATCCGTTAGAAGTTTGCGTAGGATTAAATTTTTCAAACTGCATTTGAAGATATCCTTCTCCCCCAGGAAAAATGATGGTTGCTTTGAAAGGCAAACTCTGCACTTCCTAGAAAGATGTTGCGTTCACTAGTTATATCTTCAGTTAGTTTCAGTCCACACATGTCGGCGTCTCTTTAAATAGAAGTTTGATGATTTCTTCATTCCTTTTTGTTGCACTCAAAAATTCATCAAAACTTACTTTATTGTCCCTGTTGGTGTCCATGTCCTGGAAAAGCTGCTTTGTAAATTCATTTAATTTGGGCCTGTTGGAATCTTTTGACGTCAAATTGTATGCGACCTGAAACAAAACGATTCCAACTTCTCTTAAGTTAAAAAGACGACGAAAATGTTACAGGTAAAAATGTAATTTATACGTCTCAAAGACTGTGCAATTTTCACCTTAGTTTTCTGCGTTGAAATTTGTTGAGATATGTAATGTTTAAATTGTTATTGGATTGTACTCATAAGAGAAAACAAAGCAACACCCACCTCTCCTCTTGATAAACATTTTGTATGCATGCAAACATTTATGGAAAATTACTGGTATCCACAATATATCTTATTTAATAATCTGATGTGTACATTTTCAGATCCGGTTGAAGTATTTTCCATGAAATCATAAGTCAAAGTCAGTATAACTGCACGAACAGAATATGAAAATATGAAAATTTTGGAAAGAAACAATATAAAAAGTATATTCCATATAAAACGATACAAAATACCCAAACATACCTTTGAAATTCTATTATTAGGGTTCGAAAATATTTAAATGGGGTGGGGGAATGTGTATATATAGACAAAGGAGGAAGCTATAGAAACAAGAAGTATCGAAAGGTAGATCCTTCGTATCGCGGTAGTGTTTTTTTTCTCGGACAGTACTTTTTGTTTTAATGACATACTCATGACATTTCATAAACCTGTAAATGAAACGAAGCAGTACTTCGTTCACTTCATTTTATCATATATGAAAATTGATGATAAGTTTAAGACAGAAGAAAAGATGAATTCGGGATAGGATGTATTGACTTACATTTATGATTTCCACTATTTCATCCCAGGAGATGCTGCCATTATTATCAATATCATATACTTGAAATATCCAGCGTGTTCGTCTCCTGCAGCTGTCTTCATCCCGGCTTAGGTCTGTCATACTCAGACCAACAAGAAACTCCTCAAAATTCAAAGTTCCATCTCTGTCTGTGTCAAAAGCACGGAAAATATGTTTTGCCAGTTTCCATGACAACCCAGGAAAGAGGTACTGGTAAAGCTCCTAAAACGATTGTATGAGGTGAGTGCATTGTTTTTATCATTATAAATTAGTTTTTGGTAATGCTGCGTCCATCGTGTATCGTCTGTTGCATCATGGATCAATCAGTTACTGTTTTTCAAGTCCTCGAAAACACATAAGGTGGCGCTCTACAGTTTCGTACTTTGCATAGGGTTAGAATTTTAAAGAAAAATAATTTTCTGGGATTTCTTCACTGATTATACTGGCAATATAATAAAGACTTTGTATATCTTAGGTGTTGGGAGAAGAACTTTCAATTCCCTTTATTTTGATGTATGATTGATGGGTGTACTTTAGGTTCTAGAGTATACAGCTTGGGCTAACATAAGATGTGCTAATGTAAACAAACTGCTAGCTCCGCATGGTCATTTTCACTCCCTGGACTTCAGAGGTAAATTGTAGAAAAATGGTACGATAACTTTTTTTACTTTTCAGATATTTTGTAATTTGTTCATTGCACTTTCAGAAGCTGCTATTGCCTACTTCAGCAAAATTCGTTTTCCCTAGTTTAATAACTGCTAAAGTTAGTGTACTTTTGATTAATTTTGGCTAATTTTTCAAGCACATGGGAGCATCCATTTTCTTATACCATGCGCTTAGATCATTTACAATTTCCACAAGTGCAGTATCCAAAGAAATATCAGCCACATTACATCAAAGTAGCATTGAGATATGCCAACATTATCTCCATTGTGCATGTTACAAATGCAAACAACTTCACCTCACATACGTCACTATCTGAAAAGTACATATTAACTGGTGAGCGCCCCCATAAGGAGCATTTGGGTGTATACCCATGGAGTTATATTTATTGCTGTTTGTATTAATATTGGCTGATTTAGTTTAAATTCACTGCAGTTTAGAACTTAAATATCTTTACATTCCAAATTCTTCTTTAATTAAGCGGCTGCAGGTGGGCTTGAGAAGAGTTATGTCCCTTTCTATTGTACACAATACGACATAGACTAGTGGCAATTAGAAACCTCTGTGTGTCATTGTTTTTAAAAATGTTTCATTAATTTCACATTTCTCAAGGAAGATGCCATCAGTTCTTCTTTGAACTGGTAATAATTTGGATATTTTTTCCTGTTTTTTCATTGTCAAATTAAACTATTAACAAAATTTATTTTCTTGGTATTAAATAATTTTGTATTGACATATAAACAAAATTCTATAGTATCATATGGTCATGGTTTATTAAGCTAAATCAGAAATATTTCAAACTAAATTAACAGTTCAAGATATAATGACATATAAAAGAGCTTTAACTCAACATACACAAGTCTGCAGTAAGTGTCACATTTGGACAGGCTCACATGAACAACATGGTTATGGAATAATTTATGTAACCTTTCGTGGGAAAAGAAAGTTTGCTTTGGCTCACCGACTAAGGTTCTATGTTGAAACTATGGTAAATTCACTACCATATCAGTGTGACGTATCACATAGATGCCATACAAAAACATGATCATTTATCACTTGAACCAAAAAAGAGAAAATTTGGCTAGAAAAATCATGTAAAGCCTATGGTATATGCCAAGGCAATATGGGCTAGGGGGAGTGGTGTATACTGTGATAGTCAGGTACATTTAATAATTGTTACATGCATTCATTTAAAGGATTTAAAGTGTATGGATGTTCATTGGGTACAAAATTATTTATTGAATTAGCAAACATTGAATTTTGTACAAGTTTTCTGTTGCTTTTTTGTTTGCGTTTGATGTAGCATATGTACTTGTACTGAAGACTTGATTTCCTCTCCCTATCTTTTACTGTTCTATGATCTCATTCTGCTATGAGCTGAAATACTGGATCAGACTGAGTAGAACAATTCCATGAGACTTGGTCAGTGGGAGTGTAAAGTTTCCTGTACCATACTCAGAGCTATGAGGGAATGAATGACATAATGCATCAAAATGTCTGCTCTATACTGATATTTTAGGTGCATAGGTAAAAATGATATTGTGCAAGCTCTCGCACTTATTTGTGTTTAGAAAGTGTGAAATTTTACTTAGCTTGACATCTAAGACAAAATTTCTTAGTAAATATTCAAGCTTTTTAATATAAGAAAGATTTAAATGTTTCCCATATGGCAGAAATTTTGAGTAATAGGATGCTAAATGGGCAAGTCAGTCACTCCAACTTTGGCCTTGTAGCAAGAAAGTGCCAACATCGCATTTAAATTTCCTGTCCCTGGGCCTCACTTTCTATGTCCTTGGCATTTTTCTGGACAGGCAGCCTGTTCTGCTTCCTGCAGATTTCAGTTTGTACATTTAACTGTTAAAAAGGCACACAGTCCTTGAGTTTTGCTTTTATACATCGGTGGATTATATCGCTTGCAATTTCCAGCTCAGTCATACATTATGCACAATGTTCCCAATATCCTAGTTAGTTTTGGTATGTTCATAATTACATTTCCATTGATGTTGACAACACGCTGCAACATGTGACCAAACAATTAAGTTTTCTTCATTTCTTTCTTTCTCCAATTCAGGGCAAAGCTTGGGTGCACTTTATTTGGGCCACAGGAAGATAGTGATTCTTCATATACATCAATTCTCGGGTGCTTTATTTGTGGAGATGTAGAACCAGATTGCAACCTGAATAGGTTGGTCACTCTTGGATACTCGTAATCCATAGTCCTATGGTTGACTGTGTTGTATGAACTCTTGTGGACAAATAGCTATTTTCTTAGCTCTTCCTTTAGACATGTTTTCTTAGATAGTGGCTAATGTGGGTTGATGTAGTATTAGTGACATCATGGTTACCAGTTTTTCCTGGTTGTGATGTATCTTAGACAGTATGTAACATCATACTCAGGCTGGGGCTTGAAATTGTTGGGAAACACACCTACCCCCTTTTTTGGCATACAAGTCTGCATGTTTTGGTTTTATAATTAATTTTACCATATAAAGCAGTCAACATATTTGATTTTCATTGTAATCAATTATGTATGTAATCATCAATCACATTCCTGGTCCATGGAATGGTCTCACCAGGAGTTAATTCCCCTTGACTTTTCATTTCAATTCTTTGACATACAAGCATTAGTGCAGATTCAAATTAGATTACTAGTGCCGGGGAAAAAGTAATTATTTACAAACAAAATATATATTTATGTCTACTGTTATGAATTTATAGCATCAAGGACTTTTTTTCTTAATCCAATGCTGGACAATTTTTGCACTAGTACCTCAAACTTTATGGAATTTTCCTCACTTTTCTCACTTGATTTACATGTATACATGACCCAAGTATAGTTTGCAACTTTAGAAATGATCTAAATACATTATTTGATGTTTGGATTGAAAAATAAAACAAATACTTCATATGCATTTATTCTTGAATGTCTTTCTTTAATGTCAAAATAATAGCATTTCCCAGTGACGTTAAAATACAGTTTTGACGTCATGAAGCTACATTTAAGTTACTTCAGAAAGGTATAGTAAATCAACTATGTGTTTGTAATTTTGGAAGTAAATACCATGTATGATATATCAATATGTTTGAAATTGACTGCAGAATATGACAAGTTTTTCAATAAGTTGAAAACATATCTTCAGTGGTTCTTTAAGGTGGCGCTCTACAGTTTCGTACTTTGCATAGGGTTAGAATTTTAAAGAAAAATAATTTTCTGGGATTTCTTCACTGATTATACTGGCAATATAATAAAGACTTTGTATATCTTAGGTGTTGGGAGAAGAACTTTCAATTCCCTTTATTTTGATGTATGATTGATGGGTGTACTTTAGGTTCTAGAGTATACAGCTTGGGCTAACATAAGATGTGCTAATGTAAACAAACTGCTAGCTCCGCATGGTCATTTTCACTCCCTGGACTTCAGAGGTAAATTGTAGAAAAATGGTACGATAACTTTTTTTACTTTTCAGATATTTTGTAATTTGTTCATTGCACTTTCAGAAGCTGCTATTGCCTACTTCAGCAAAATTCGTTTTCCCTAGTTTAATAACTGCTAAAGTTAGTGTACTTTTGATTAATTTTGGCTAATTTTTCAAGCACATGGGAGCATCCATTTTCTTATACCATGCGCTTAGATCATTTACAATTTCCACAAGTGCAGTATCCAAAGAAATATCAGCCACATTACATCAAAGTAGCATTGAGATATGCCAACATTATCTCCATTGTGCATGTTACAAATGCAAACAACTTCACCTCACATACGTCACTATCTGAAAAGTACATATTAACTGGTGAGCGCCCCCTAAACAAGTTTTTAACAATTGTAGCAGAGAGCATCCATTCGAGGTCAATCCTACGGATCACACCTGGAATGTATGCGGATAGTACCATTCGAACCACCTAGGTTATCTAGAAAACAAGAATTGACTGAGAATAGGTGATGCATCGATCTGTTTTCTATTTGCAGTTTCTCTGTTAATTACACAGGCAATCCAATCATAGAAACAACTGAAGTGGTCCCAACAGTGTGTAAGATTATTATTTTTTATTATTTTTCAATTAATGTGCTGACATACATCAGAGACGTACTTTTGTCTCGCAGAAATAGCACAGGACGTTCCGACTGCACGAGCATCAGGTCGGTGCCATTACAAAGAAAATTTAACATATTTTACACAATTATAAACACACTCAACATACATTTACCATATTTCAGTGTTTCGACTTTACGTCTTAAATTACAAAACAGACAAGACACCAACAATTTAAGTAAATTCATCAAAGCATATATTCCTCTATACAAAATGAAAATGAAAAATTTATTTACAGTATTGTTTATCAGATCCCAACATAATTCTAACTGTCCTATCAAAAGTCCAAAAATACAGAATGTTCCAAAAATACAGAATGTTCCGAATGTATAATAACAATCTTGAATGCCCTGATGTACCACAATGATGCAAGCCAAACTGTCTTTGAATGAAATCGCAACAATTCCAAATTAGTGTGGTAATCCAAACCTCATTGTGCTCTTTCTAATTCCAAGTAATAATTAAAATAAATAATTCCCCTCGATTTATATCTAAACACAACTGTAAAATCTGATAACAAATGGACTCCAGAGACTGGTTTAAAATAGGAATAATTATTTATCAAGTCTCTATATATACACATTTCCATTTGACCTACGACCTAAAGAAATATAAGTAATTTGCAACAGAAAAACATATTCTAACAGTAAATAAGACCAACCGTAAATTCTGGCTATGTAACCATCCCATTTACAAATGACACTTATCTTGAAGTACAATTACAGTCATGCACACAAGTTAAGCACGCAATATAGCTGTGCCCAGGAACATAACTCATCCGTGGCAGGCAAGACTGGATCTAGGTGATGTGAGACACTTTATAGGTTAGTTACCATTGAACTGCGTGGCTCCGTCATTTGCTCAGGTATTGCGGTTTCTAAATTTGTATAAATGACGCAAATTTACCGTATGTTCCTTAAAATGTTATCCATTTTTAGTCACGACAGTTATATTTGACAATGGATCGATATTACTTCTTTTGATTTAAAACCCATTATGCCAATATTATTTTTATAATTTGCTTGAATTCTGTCCAGCCACTTTTGAGAAAAAATATTTCAAATTTGCATTTTTTAAAATAGTAATAATAGCCTAATTCTATCGCGGATTGGCATACCTTTTTAAATACAAAATTTTAAAGTACTTTATTACCCCCGTGCTTTCAATAAAGTTTGATTAGATTCCGTATATATATATATATATATATATATATATATATATATATATATATATATATATATATACACACACACACACACATATATATATATATATATATATATATATATATATATATATATATATACACACACACACATATATATATATATATATATATATATATATATATATAAATGGAACCCATCATAACCAGATCGACTACATACTGGTTTAAAACCGTTACCGATATGGCATCAATGAGCCAAAACAAGAACGATCCCAGGTGCTGATGTATGGAGTGATCAAAACCTCGTCATTATGAACTTTCGAGTGAGGCTGAAGACAAATAACAAGCCAAATAAAATCAGGCTCAAATTCAGCCTTGAACAACTGAAGGAACCTAACATTTGCAAGTCATTCCATGCCACAATTGGAAGAAAAATTGCCCCACTCCTTGTGTTTGATGTTGACGTTAAAGTGATGACAGACACGTTAAACACTGTCATGACAACAGTTGTTAAGGACATCATTGGCCTCCATTGCCTAAATAAAAAAAACCCTGGGTTACAGAGGATATTCTGAATCTGTTTCACGCCCGAAGGTACCTCAGAAACACCAGACACAATACAATGGCAATGGAGTACCAGGAAAAAAAAACAAGAATATCAGAAAAGACTTTTTAGAAAAGCAAAAGAAGATTGGATTGGACAAAAGTGTACATAAATAGAGAGCAGTCTGATAAAGAATAACAGCAAAAAGGTATTCCAAATTGTGAAATACCTCACCAGACAGAAGCAGCCAAGAGTCAGTACCATTCAAGACGAAAGTGAAAAATGCCTCACAGAAGCAGGTGACATTGCAGAAAGATGGACTGAATATTCTAAAGAACTATGCAACCATCCGTCCACAGAAGACCCAGAGGTGCAAGAAGTTCCAAACTCCACAAATGACGATGATTTCCCCATTCTCAAAGAAGAGGTGGATTCAGCAAAAAGAGCACTGAAGAATGGAAAGGCAGCTGGAGTAGACAACATAGTAGCTGAACTAATGGTAATAATTGCTTCAGGTTCAGTGGGGGACTGGTTCAAGACAACAGTTGGAGTACGTCAAAATTGTCTCTTGTCACCCACGCTTTTCAACATTTACTTAGAGCGCATCATGAGCGAAGCCTTGGAAAACCACAGCGGGACAGTCAGAATTGGAGGGCGTAACATCAGCAGCCTACGCATTGCAGACGACATTGTTGGGCTGGCATGCAGTGAAGACGAGCTTGCCACCTTAGTAAAGAACCTGGATGTAACGTCTTCCAGATTTGATATGGAGATAAGCGCCGAGAAGACAAAGCTGATGACAAATATTGAAATAGTGGCTAACAAGTCTCAACCAAGATTAAAGTCAGAGGACAGAAATTGGAAACAGTGGGCCAGTTTAAATATATAGGTTCCATAATCAACGAAGAGGGATCAAGAGCAGATTTTTTTGTCACGAGCAGCACAAACAACGACAGCTATGTCCAAACTAAGACCCATCTAAAGAGAGACAAGAATATGTCTGAAAACTAAAATCATACTATTGTGAGCACTAGTCATCTCAATCTCTTTGTATTTATGTGAGGCCTGGACCCTGACAGCAGAATCAAAACGAAGAATCCAGGCACTTAAAATGAGATGCTACATAACCATCCTTGTCATCTCTAACATGGACCACATTACAAATAAAACACACTATCAGGCACAATGTAGGTCATTATGAACATCGCCTCACCACTATCAAAAAGAGAAAGCTGAAATGGTATGACCATGTCACTAGAGTCAACAGTCTATTCACAAGAGTACTGCAGGGCAGCGTCTAGGGTTGCAAAAGGAGAGGTAGACAGAGAAAAAAAGAAGGCTGACAACATCACATAATAGACCTAAAAAAGATTTGCGGAGGCACAGGCATTGGTACATGATCGAGACTATTGGAAGGAACTGGTCAGATGTTCAGCAGCACAGTCCCTCAACGACAACACTAGGTCAAGAGACTGATGATGATGATGATGATGATGATGATGATGATGATGATGATGATTGCACTGGTTTTAAAATGTCATTTAATGTTTTTTTAAAAGTTTAATTGAAATGTTTTTAAGAAAAGTTTGGTGTACTCATTATAATCTTTTCCTTCTCATTATTTTGCTATTGCAACCCAAAAAATAGTGCCAGTAGCCGAGTGGCAGTGTGCCTGTTTTATCTCATCTGTCCTAACTCAGAACTCGACTTGAACATAACATCCCAGCCGGGATGGCAACAGTACTAACTAAGCGTCAACATTTAGGCTTCCAGCTCATGTTTAAAACATATTTGTATTGCCTATTAATGAACTGCGGTTGGGCAACAAGTTCTCCAACTGTACATAAAAGGAATTTACCTATAATACGAGAGAGAGAGAGAGAGAGAGAGAGAGAGAGAGAGAGAGAGAGAGAGAGAGAGAGAGAGAGAGAGAATAGGATTTTTAACGTACCTTTAACAATGTGTCAGTCATGACGCTACGATGTCTGCAGTGAGGTATTTTATAGTGATATCTATCACTGGGGTATCATGCCGCAGATATGTAGTATGGTGTCCCACCCGGTCACATTATCCTGACACCTGGCCGACCTGTCCTAACACTAACTTCTTAATGCTGAGCCCCAAGCGAGGCAGCTGTTAGTACCATTTTTGTAAGTCTTTGGTATGACTTGGCCGGGGGTCGAACCCACGACCTCTTGTTTCCGCGGTGAACGCTCTCACCACTAGACCGCGAGAGAGAGAGAGAGAGAGAGAGAGAGAGAGAGAGAGAGAGAGAGAGAGAGAGAGAACCATGAATAAAAATACATGAATATGCGTGACACAGATAATACAATTTACGTAAACATTGTACGTAAACATTTATAAATACATAAAGAAAATCAGGAAAATCATCTGATTTCCTTGATAAAATCTTTAACAAATTTACAGCTTAGATCCCTAGATAGTTGAGATGAACCTTGATGTAGAAATCGTCACATGCAAAAAGTACGTGACTACGATTTTATAAGATCTTTTATTGGCCTCCATAACGGTTACACTGTGCAAAATTCATAGGATGCAGTTTCAGTTGCCGTACCACAATTACATAATGATGATTAAATTAAATTATTAAACAATAAGTCTTTATTTAGAGTACTACAATCAATTATGATTTTGGCATGGAGGTAGGATATTTCCTTTCACTATATGTATATTATATAGGTGGTTCACATATTTCATAGGTTGTAAACGTCTAAATTCGCCGAACTTTTAAATTATGTGTTAAAATTATTATTATTATTATTATTATTATTATTATTATTATTATTATTATTATTATTATAACAGTTTACGTGCATTTATGTTTTGAAGTCACACATAAGTTGGCAGTCGAGAGGCATTGATACTCTGAATTCGTCCCCTTATTGCATTGAACCCTACCTACATCATCAAAACAACAGCATGCTCTGAAATGGAACGATTCCCAATACATTCTGTCAATATATCTCACCACAAATTCCACCTCTGTGAGAAGGTTTTTGCCTCTGCTTAGGGTTTTGTATTCCCTATACCATTCCAGTATTTCGTCCACGCCCATGTGTGGAACCTTTTGTCGCAATTTGTGAATGTATCTGCCCTTCAGGTCACTGGCCCTTCGAGATAAGCCGATCCCCATCGCTGGATCAATCACTGGTGGGTGAACTACGTCGGTGAACACCAGCGCACTAAGAAATTACAAAAGTTAAGATTGAATATATGAATCATGTTACACAAAACGAATAAGAAAAAGATTCTTGGAAGATACGGTGTCACTTAATATTTTAATAGAGATAAGAATAGTCGAATCACCAATAAGTGATATAGAACGTTTCGACATGAATGGTTCATAATTCTCCAAAATAAAATCAGAATGGACGTTGTTTGACCCAACAAATGTATTGTTTCCAATATATGACAACAACCTCTTAGAAACAAGATAATTTGAAACGGCTGATTTTGTTTTGTTACTTATTTTTTCTAATTTAAAACAATCAGATGTAACGTGTCCCATTTTGTTGCAATAAGTTCACCGATGAAAAGATACGGATTTCTAATCAGTCTTATTAGAAGCTGGATTCTTATAATTTTTGCCAGATTGAAATTTGTAAGTACTCGATTGAAACTGAGGTTGTTTCTTACTAACCATACGCTAAGAGGAATCTTACTGAAAAATTCAATTTTGCGAGTTAAGGAATATTCGTCAGCTGTACGAGCATCGTTTTCCAACATTTGTACATAGTGTTCATCAAGGTAAGTCTTGACGTCACTGTAGATGAAGTTCTTGAGTATGGGTTGTCTAAGTTGTCATAATATGTATCAATCTCTTTAGATGCACAACATTCATATAAAATATTTGTCCTTTATCTCCTAGCAAAGTCGACGTGAGTTTCGATATGTTTTAGGTACCAACTAATAACCTTTCAAAAAAACTCCTTGACCATACCATAATTAGCACTTGCTTCTACTTAACGAGTTTTGACAATAAGTACAATCAGTAATGACTAAGTCCGGTACTCTCTGGTCTATTTTATCTTTTCGGCTTTTTTTTTTCTTCAAAAATTGAACGTTACATATTGAATTTTAGTGAGGTGAATGCTGTTGCCTGCCATTTCCAATTCTTCAAATTTCAATTGCATTTGCTTTTGCATTTGTCGCTTTCCTTTCTCGTTCTCTTTCTTTTCATTTATTTTGCATTCGCATGTCTCATTCTTCTTTATGCATTTATAACTGCATTTGCATTTTCCTCTCTTATATAACTTTTTTTCTTTTCTAATTTACATTTAAATTTCTAGTTCCTTGCTTTTAAACAGTCTCCCTCTCTTTCTTTTTCCTACATTTGCATTTGTCTTTCAACTTGTTCTTTTGAAGTTCATGTTTTCTAAGCTATATTTCCGTCTGATGTTTGAATTTCAATTCCTTGAACTTCATTTCAGAGCTAAAGAGATTCTTACTAATCAATCATAAAGTATTTGCATAAAACATTTCTTTTCTACCAAATACTTCACCAAAATAGATTTAATATCTTGCCTTAACAAAGACGATTTTATACCAGAAAGAGAACAGCGTTCGGCAAACTCCAGCATTCGGATTGGAAACAAAACTCTCCACACTGAATGCCATTATGAAATCTTCTTGGTTTCACTATGTAAAATCAAAAGACCAAGAACTGAGAAATTACGAAATTAAATGAATTTAAATTTTCAAACAATTTCAATTTCTCTGAAATATTTTATTCCAGACAGGCCCTCAGTTTCTGTTACGAGTCTATGGTCATAAACTAAGTAACAGAAAGTGTATGAGTCTATGGTCATAAACTAAGTAACAGAAAGTGTATGAGTCTATGGTCATAAACTAAGTAACAGAAAGTGTATGAGTCTATGGTCATAAACTAAGTAACAGAAAGTGTACGAGTCTATGGTCATAAACTAAGTAACAGAACGTGTACGAGTCTATGGTCATAAACTAAGTAACAGAAAGTGTACGAGTCTATGGTCATAAACTAAGTAACAGAAAGTGTACGAGTCTATGGTCATAAACTAAGTAACAGAAAGTGTACGAGTCTATGGTCATAAACTAAGTAACAGAAAGTGTACGAGTCTATGGTCATAAACTAAGTAACAGAAAGTGTACGAGTCTATGGTCATAAACTAAGTAACAGAAAGTGTACGAGTCTATGGTCATAAACTAAGTAACAGAAAGTGTACGAGTCTATGGTCATAAACTAAGTAACAAAGTGTACGAGTCTATGGTCATAAACTAAGTAACAGAAAGTGTACGAGTCTATGGTCATAGACTAAGTAACAGAAAGTGTACGAGTCTATGGTCATAAACTAAGTAACAGAAAGCGTACGAGTCTCTGGTCATAAACTAAGTAACATAAAGTGTACGAGTCTGTGGTCATAAAAACTAAGTAACATAAAGTGTATGAGTCTATGGTCATAAACTAAGTAACATAAAGTGTATGAGTTTGTGAAAAACCTTTCGTTATTCTTTACCAGCCATTAATTGCTTTTTAAGTTTTGATTTTAAGAATATTTACGTAATAGTCTGTGGATGAGTCAAAGGCGAAACTGATATAATTGTCTTTACACTTCATCAATGTACTTCAATATACGCATGTTTTTTTGTGTATATATCTATATTTGTTGTAACTTCTTCATATATGATTTTGTATAATTATTTTATATATTTTATATTTTTTAAAAATATAGTAATTATCTATAACTGGATTTCGTACGTGCATATGATCTATTATAAGATATTAAAGGACGTAACAGTAAAAAGAATCTATAAAATAGATGCTTACGTACGTGGTGACAGTTACAAAAAATAATAGTAAATATGTTTACAAGATTCAGATAGTTTCCCACTGCAGATAGGTCAGATGTTGTCTAAGAAGAATAACGTTAAACTTTTTGGAAAAGTTTGGTCACATAATATATATTTTCAAATCTTAGGTTGAGTAGTAAGACCTGTCACGTGGAGTACATTGCGATATATAGTCGTACTAAACTCTTGTTATTGTGTATAAGGAGAGAACTGAGCAATCATATTTTTCTTGTGTTCTTGTTGTAACATCAATATTACAATCATGTGTTACATTTCACATAGATATTATCTGAGAGGAAAAACATTTGTTTATACTGTTCAGCGGAAATAGAGAGTGCTCATTTTTTTCTCACTGTAATATTATTCCGGAACTATTGTTAAATATTTAAAGGAGTTTTGGACAACGCCGTTTTGATTTGATCCAGATTTTGGTAGAAAAGGAAACTAAAGTCCAAAAGAATGAAAAGTACCGTTTAAATTTCATAACCAAAATTCTACTGGTGCGCCATGCACCACACTAGTTAATCATAACAATGCCAACGTACCGGTATTACTACGCACTACCAACGATAAAACTCTAAGCAGAAGCCACAAAATATCCTGTCTCTGTTTTATTAATAAAACAACATTGATGCTGCTGGTAATAATCCCATGAGATATCGGTGTATAAAAGATTTTGAGACTTACCTTATTATAACCACTCAACAAAGATATTTGATTATTTCAAAACTTGGAGAATTTTTTAATACTTTAGTCAAGGAGCACACGGTTCAACATAGTCAAATGGGTTTTCGTACATATATTGCTTGCATTTATTGATTTATGGATGCGATTTAACTATCACACATTCTACAACGGTTATTTTCATAACAAAGATGCTGCCGTTGTGAATAAACAATCATTACTGTGATGCCCTCCGTGCTGTTTTATTATACCGTTGGAATTCAATATTTAAACGTTTTACTACTTGGTCAGTGTTTGGTGAAGATTTTGCCTGCAACAACAACAACAACAGCAGCAGCAACAACAATAATAATAATAATAATAATAATAATAATAATAATAATAATACATGTACTACTACTGATAATAACAACAACAAAAACAACAATACATTACGAGTTTATTTCCTAAAGTTTAACCTAGATATTCTTATCTTACCAGAAACATCCGCAAAGCAAGTCGTTTTTTAATTTTGATTTCAGCTTTCTTATATGTAATGTTCAATAATTGGGAGGCTATCAGTTTCTTTGCTGGAATATTCGCTCTAGAATCCTCGAATTTTAAAAGAAAAAATTGAGGTATATATATTGATGAAGAAAGTGTTTCTGCTGACATATATGAAAATGCAGATTATATGGTGGCATAAGACCACACACACACGCTCGAATTGTTAACGGTAGTAACAATATTCAAATTTTAGTAATATTTTTTTTTTATATTGAGAATAAACAAGTGTGCGTTGCGACTTCTAAGAATAGTGATTTCGGTTCCAAAATAAATTAACTAATAACATTGGTTGTGTAATAGAAAGGCATAAAAATAAAAAAAGAATAACATAAAGTAAAAACCAGCTCCCACTCTCCACCAAAACGTTACGTTTATGCTCACACCATCAACAGCGTGTTATTTTGTCTAATTCTGAACAAGGTTAAAAAAGAGAAGGTTATTTAGCCCGATAAAATCCTAATATGCTAAAATGGTGACGCATTTGTTCAGTGTTAGAATTTAGAAGATAGCTTAGAGAAAGAAACTGACCAGTCTGTTTTAATTCCAGAAGGTATAGTTGACTTTATGTTTTGCCCCAGTACCTTCGTAATTATCCTGGCTACAAAATTAAAAATAAAATAAACACAATTAAGAATTCTACGGACAATGAAAACTCATGCCAAGTATCTCTTTCATATTGCTTCTACAGAAGAATGGGAGAACAAAAGAGAAAATAGAATGTAGAGTCTGTATTTGGTATATATTAAAATACATGTTTTCTACAATTAAAATGTTTCATATCTGAAGACTTTTTTGTCGAGAATTACTTGAATCTCAGCATTATCTTTATACAATTTTTATGTGATTCTCCTCCCCCCTCCCAGTGGCTCATGCTTACTTCATTTATATCTTTGGTAATGCTTAGAAGCCTCGTGACAGATGCACTGGAATCGTTGCTAACTTTTTTAAGTAGGAAAAATTACAAACTTTCATCGTTTAACTTTGTTGTCATCAGAAATAACAGAATAATGGAGAATTATATGGGGAAAAAATACGTAGTCGGGGCCTCACAGATCTACATGGGATAATTATATAAAATAAATACATTGTCAGGTCCTCACAGACGTATAGGGGATAATTATATAAAAAAAATGTTATTGATGCCTGACATACGTACAGGGGATTATTTTATCAAGTAAATAATGTTATTGAGGCCTGACATAATTACAGTAGAACTATGGTATCTGTTTTTATAGAACGTCTTACTCCTAATCCAAGAGTTGCTGATTCGTTATCCGCAAGGCCAGCCAGGGTCGGTTGCTTCTGTGTCGTTGGGAAAGTTACTTAATTCCCATTTTTCTGCATGATGCCGAAGATAATGTGCTGGAAGAAAAACACACACGCGCGCGCTCGCACACACAACACACACACTCCATGTGTCCTAAACCCTAAACATCGTTGCGTGCCATTAAACTAGATAATATCAACGTTTCCTTACTTTATGAGCCATGTAATTTCTCTCTCGAACTAACATACCCGGCCCGTTTTTACACGCGTACGAATTAATCCGATGTTGATTGGCGACATCCGTGGTTCAACCAATTTCAGCTGAAAGCTGGCACACAAGATTTCAAAACGTCACCTCAGTAAACATAAGAAGTTATTACCATGCTATGCCGAATACTGAATCCGTATGTGATGCAGCACTCGGCCTAGCATTTATAAGTATTTTTCTTTATAGGCATGACTGACGTGAATTATTGTTTCCAAGTCCATGTCGTGTGCTTATTAATTAATATTGAAATCCGCAACAGCTGAATTTTTCCTCAGCCCAAGTTTGCCCCTAAAAGTATTCTAAATCCTCAGATGATCACCAATATCCATAAATCCCCAGATGATCACCAATATCCATAAATTCCCAGATGATCACCAATATCCATCCGAATCTTACTTTTGTCTAATGCATGCCTTTTCTTCACATATCTGCATAAGAAAAGAGGGTCTGCCTATCTTCTTTTACTGTGGAATCAATTCAATTTCCCTTCATTATGTTACGATTTTAGATTAGTCACTAACGGAATTTTTCGAATGTATCACATCGCTACTTTTGGAGAACTCCTGAAAAGAACGGAATTATGAGCGACTCGATTTTAGAGGTGGTAATATTTATTTCTAAACTGAATATTGCAACGTTGTTTAAACCTAACATCTTGATTATTTCAAAGAAAGGTTGATGCATAGGTTTTTTTTATATATATAAAAAGTAAATCATGTCATTCCCTCCAAAACGTTAGTCCGATTGAACGAATCGTGAAATTTATGAATAATGGCGGCATTGGGGCTTTGAAGATGCGCGGTCTAATTATGAAAGTATTTTGCTTCCAGAGAGTCAGTTTGATAAACCCAAGTTATATCCTTGAGAATTCATTAGCAGATAGCGGAAAAATCTGAAAATCTAAGACGTCATCATAAATAACCTGAAATCAGTTCTTGAGGTGACGTTTTCCCTAGTAAGATAACAAAAATACTATACATGTCTTGTTTTCGACATGTACTAAGTTTAGAAAAAATTAATTACATTTATGATACATATATAGATTTAACGAAATAGTATACGTTCCACTTACCAGTTACTTTTATAAAACGCACAATTAAGCCGCTCAACACATGGCAAAGTCTCCTTTGATCCAACCTGGTTGCAAAGCTACCTACATACTTGCCATGTATACGTATAAATACAGTTATTTGACCCCTCTCCGAATACCGTATTTCCCCCTTCTAATCTTATACACACGCAAAACAAAATCTCTCTCTCTCTCTCTCTCTCTCTCTCTCTCTCTCTCTCTCTCTCTCTGCATATATGTCTGTCTGTCCGCATAAGTATCGATGGATGTCTGAATTTTGTAATGATTGAATGAATATCACTGATACAACTATTGCGAAATATGATAACACCCACTGTCTGTTTTTTTTATATAAAATAACAAGGTATACAGAAGTTAAACGAAATCATAGCGGGACACTTTACTGTTTTCAGAAACCTCATTAGCCTATGATTGAGAGAAGTCCATAAGGTCCATATTGTTTGACATTTTATGGGTATACAGTTGTAATCCTTAAATTAAAAACTAAAACTTTGACAAAAGATTAAAAAATGTATTGACTCAAGTTACAATGCTGATATTTTCATGGGCTTTGTCTTACTTTCTTGAAAGTAAATTTACTACATTTCACATAAAATGTCACATTTTCTTCATTTTCTCTTCAATTTACGTCTGTCTCCATTGTTGAATAATTATGTACATTAACTTATATGTATTTTGTGATGTATTTATTTAGTTGTGGGTCGAACTGGAGATGTTGATATACATTTGGGTGTTCCCGCCTCCATGTGGGACGAAGTGTTCCCCCTCCCCTAAATCCACCCTCCACCCTCAAAGAAGACAGGGTGGAGGCGTATTCTATGCATGATTGTATATATGTCTTGTCTTGCACCAGGGCGGAGGTGTTAAGTTAAGTGTGCTACAGGTGCACGATCACCACCAAAACTCCGAGCCAGAAACAACATCAGCATTGGAACGTGGAACATTAAGAACATTAAGAACGCCTGGAAAGGTAGAGGTAGAAGAACTAACACATGAAATGAACAGATACCATTGGACCATCCTGGGACTGTGCGAAGTATGATGGTAGAACCTTCGGGAAACATCAACACAGGATGGCCATAAACTATACTACTCTGGCAGAGATGACAAACATGAACATGGTGTCGGATTTCTCGTCCACAAAGACACCGTGAACACTGTCATGAGTTGTCGGCCAGTCTCCAGCAGGCTTATCATCATACGCTTGAGGGCAACACCACTCAATATCACCAATGTGCAAGCTTACGCTCCAACTACAGACCATGATGATGAAGAATTAGAGGATTTATACGACCAACTGTAAGAAGTCCTGGACCAGACCCCAAAGAAAGATATTCTTGTGGTGCAAGGAGACTGGAATGCCAAAATAGGAGAGGATGCCGTTGATAACTGGAAAGGCACATGTGGACGCTACTGCAATGCAGAGACCAACGACAGAGGCTTAAGGCTCCTGGAATTTGACAGCTTCAATAATCTGAAGCTGATGAACACGTTTGGTCAACACAAAGCATCCAGAAGGTGGACCTGGCATAGCCCGATTGGAGAACACAATAACCAGATTGATTATATCATGGTGAAGAGACGTTTCCACACCAGTGTAAACATTGCCAAGACAAGAAGTTTCCCAGGAGCAGACATTGGAAGTGACTATGACTTAGTGATGATGATCCTCCGACTACGTCTAAAGAAAGTCGACAAACAGGGCCCCACAAGAATCAAGTTCAACCTTTACAAGTTAAATGACCCAGAGGTATCAGAAGCCTTCCAGGCACGGATAGGAGGAAAATTGCACCACTGTTACTTCTTAGTGCAGAGAACACAGTTACAGACACATTGATCGACACATTTAACATAGCTGTGACCCAAACAGCCAGTGAGATCCTTGGCAAACATCGACGACCAAAGAAACCTTGGGTTACAACTGACATACTTGATCTATGTTACAAGCGTCGAGAGCTAAAGAAGACGAAGTCAGAAGTAGAAGGAGCAAAACAATACAGGGAACCCAGACATACTCAACACCCCACCAGTGACCAACACTGACAACTACCCCATACTCCGAGAAGAAATAGAGGCTGCAGAGAAAAAAAGGGAAGGCAGCAGGAGTAGACATCCCTGCAGAACTAATCCAAGAAGGAAGTGAAGCCATGATAAGCGCCCTACTAACAATCTGCAACAAGATCTGGCAGACAGGGGAAAGGCCAACACCATAGACTCAGTCACTCATAGTAACTCTCCTGAAAAAAGGCAATTTGCAGCAATGTCAGAACTACCGTGCATTCAGTCTTATATGCCACCCAAGCAAAGTCACGCTAAATATCATATTAAACAGACTGAAGCCGTGGGTAGAGGAAATCATAGCTGAAGAACAGGCAGGCTTCAGACCAGGGCGAAGCACAACTGAACAGATTTTCAACCTGAGAATATTATGTGAGAAATACCTCCAGCACCAACAAGACTTTTATCATGTCTTTATAGATTTTAAGAAGGCGTTTGACAGGGTATGGCATGCAGCCCTTTGGTCCACCATGAGGCTGTACAACATCAACGCTAACCTGATCAAAGTCATAGAAAGCCTTTACAGCAAGGCCACCAGCGCAGTATGCTTCAACGGTCAAATAGGATATTGGTTTAGGACAACTGTGGGAGTCAGACAGGGCTGCTTGCTTTCACCTACTCTCTTCAACATCTTCCTTGAAAGAATCATGACAGATGCACTGGAAGACCATGAAAGAACTGTCAGTATTGGAGGCAGAATAATAACGAATCTGCGCTTTGCTGATGACATGGAAATGAGGAGGAGCTAGCTCAGTTGGTGGAAAAACTGGAAAGGACAGCTACTGCTTTTGGTATGGAAATCAGTGCAGAGAAGACCAAATTGATGACCAACAATGCCAGTGGCATCGGCACTGGCATCATGATTAGTGGCCAAAAACTGGAAACATTTAATAAATTCAAGTACTTAGGAGCCTGTGAGTCATGGACCCTCACAGCGGATCTCGAAAGGAGGATACAAGCTGTTGAAATGAGATGCTTTCGAAGGTTGTTTGGCATTTCATATAGAGACCATGTCACGAATGAGGAAGTGGGAAACAGAATTAGGCAAGCCATTGGTCCCTATGAAGAGCTATTGACCATTGTGAAGAAGCGCAAAATGAAATGGTATGGACATGTCACGCGATCAACAGGGCTTGCTAAGACAATCATGCAAGGTACTGTGCAGGGAGGGCGAAGGAGAGGAAGACAGAGGAAACGATGGGAAGAGAACATCTCAGAGTGGGCAGGACTGAAGCTGAGTGACACAGTGAGATTATCAGAGAACAGATTGGAATGGAGGAAGCTGGTTGTCAGGTCATCAGTGGCGCCCCAACGGTCGGCAAGACTAAGGGATAGATGTGGTATATTTGAAAAGATGCTACTGAGAATAAAAACGGGACAATTTTCATTTGTTAACATAATTTTAATATGCATTGATATATGCTACTGCCTTATATATATATATATATATATATATATATATATATATATATATATATATATATATATATATATATATATATGCAGAACTGATCCTATTATTCCTCCGGGAAATAGACAAGTCTGACAATATTTAATACTGCACCCCATTCCAATTGTCCCTACCCAGCCACTTATTTTTAAATGCCGGACGACAATTATTTTAAATTATATTCGGGGGATTAAATTATTGGGTATATCACCTTCGTTCCAATGCAGTCTCGTTCCGCCTTTGCCTCTTCTGCTTCCTACGGTTGGTATCAATTAATTAGCATAACATTGTGCAATAATGCGTGGGGACGTGGCACTATTCCGTCCCCCGAAACAATTAATTAGCCCTTTTGGGGCATTAAACAGACGTAAATGCCCAATGGGCGAAAACGTCTTAAATCCAATTAATCAATCAATCAATCAATATATATATATATATATCTATATATATATATATATATATATATATATATATATATATATATGTGTGTGTGTGTGTGTGTGTGTGTGTGTGTGTGTGTGCGCCTTCAGTGTAACAGAGTCATCCAGAACTCCTACAGACAAGTTCTTTCTTGGTTAACCTGTTAGGTGTTGGTGGTCGGATGTAAAGGATGCAATTTTTGACAGTACAATTTGTTTGATCGATTCCGATTCAATTATACAACGAAAAATATCTCTGGCGGCACCGCTCCGGTGGCCTAGTAGTTAGAGCATCCGCCGCGGAAGCGGGAAGTAGTGGGTTCAATCCCCAGCCGAGTCATGCCAAAGACTTACAAAAATGGTACCAACAGCTGCCTTGCTTGACGCTCTGCATTAAGAGGTTTGTGTTAAGAATGGTCGGCCTGGTGTCAGGATAATGTGACTTGGTGTGACATCATGCTACATGTCTGTGGCATGATGCCCCAGTTCTAGACATCACTATAAAATGCCTCACTGCAGACCTTGTAGCGATATGACTGAAAAATTGTTAAAGCTACGTTAAAAATCCTAATCAAACAAACAAACAAAATCTCTGTCGGCGAGTGATTCCAAGTCAGAAGGCTGTACGAAAATGTAATCTCCATAGTAAATTGTCATATTTAATTACTTCTTTATTGTTCAGCTTACATTATCAGTCATTGCTAATTATTATTATTAATTAGATCCAAAAACGATTTTAAAGACACAATGCATGATATACACGGTAGATATCTTACTCACGAAAACAAACTAATCCACATAACCTGTGATACAGAGTGCTTGTGGCATACTCGAAAAAAAGATCTTGACGTGCCTGGCAACCCTTTTATGCACTAAATTCTACCATGAAAACTTACTGGATGGAATACAAAGTAGAAAAATGTCCCTGAAAACTTACTGGACTGAAGAACAAGGGGGAAGATAGGTCCTGAATACATATTGAACGGAATACTTAACGGATTGATAACCCACTATAAACGTAGTCCCTGAAGACATATTGAACGGAAGACTTAACTGATGATAACACACTATAAAAGGGTCCAGCTTTTACCAATGTTTAGTCAGAAGAGATTGGCGTGACAACAGAAAACTTCCCTTAGTAATGCTTTATATAATGGACAAAACATGTATATGTATATTTCAACACGATACTTGTGAATATGTATATTTCACTAAATAACACTTAATTACAACATACTGCAACAAATATGTTTGTTATACATTGAAGCAAAAACATATATGTGAAAATATATACAAACATGAATCGTGGAATATTAATACAAGGGATAAACAAAAAGCAGATTGCTAATGTTAAGATTTGCATATAAAGTATATTATTATATTATACAGTGGCAAAGCATTATTCTTGCAAAAAAATTAATTGTGGTAGCGATCGATGCTTAGATGACTCCGTCCTTTGTGCGTCCATCAACAACTTTCGACCCAATAGGGCAGCCTATAACGTCAAGGGGATATCGTAAAATTTACCTTGTCTAACCGCTTACAGCTAGTAACGAGAATTTAACACAGGAATTCCGCTTTTGCGTTAATGGGAGTTTAATAATAACCTGTCATCTTGTGGATTTATTGTGACAAGATGGGAATTTCTGTGTTCAAAAAAAAGTTTTTCACTACGGCTTTGTTTGGTGAATAAAAATGACATTCTAAAACAGGATTGAACGATGTTCAGGGGTCTAACGAAACAAGTTTCACATGATTGGTCTGACTGAGGAGGAAATAGCATAAAGGTGACACCGTATGTGTAATGTGAGTAGCAAGTTTACTGTGAATAATACATTTGTAGCGATCGAGCGTCTTGTATTAAACAGGACAACAAGTTTCTAACAACTTAAGGAATTTAATATTAGGGCGCCATATTGATGGTTTATAGCATTAAGATGGAATATTCTGTGTCACTAGGAAGCTCCATTATCTTCTGACTCACAGTTCGTAAATAGTTTCTTAGAATTCAGTGCTGTGTGCTGAGCTTCCATATCAAAACCTAACGACGTTAGAGCCTATGTCATCAACACAGACGACAAACAAACATTCTGTAGATACCTATTGGGTAGCCATTTACTTCATATAATTGGCAATTTTCTTCATTACATACCACAGTTTTCTGTTTATTTATGACTGGTTGGAAAGCTAGCTACGGACTTGCTGAATATACGTATTAAGGGATATTTGTGATACGAACATGCTGTACAGGGTGCGTGGGTGTTGTATAGGCAAATAATACGCATAGTACGTAATAAGTTTAAATTTAATAAATTAATAACTTAACTAACAGTCATTTAAATATTCAGGGGCAGTATGTTTGCGGAAAATGTATTTATATGAGATAAAATGGGCTAGTTGAGATTGTATTTTAGATCGCGGCATTGTGTTGATGTATTGCATTGTCATAATCTTGTTGTATGAAAACTAA
The DNA here is from genome assembly GCA_029339505.1 of Unio delphinus. Classification (NCBI taxonomy): domain Eukaryota; kingdom Metazoa; phylum Mollusca; class Bivalvia; order Unionida; family Unionidae; genus Unio; species Unio delphinus. Next base: position 2,462,183 of record JAQISU010000007.1, on the reverse strand, counting down.
GCAAGATGCATCAGGCATTGTTGATATACACTGGGTCTTTTGTAAAATACATGAGGCAAACACCACAGTACCGTGCTTTCCTAGCACCCCATGCTATGAAATGGGGGCTGCAATATTGGTCTTCGTCCAGTTCCTTGACTGACAGTCATATTACGCACATCCTTGAAACATGATGGCTATCAAACTTTCCATATGGTTGTTGTTGTATGGTTTAACACCAGTTTTCAGCACAAGATAGGCTATACATGGCGGCCAGTATTATTGGTGGAGTAAGAACCCAGGACAACCCCCGGAAAGAACCACCGACCCACGAGAAGCTACTGGCAAGGTTTCTCACATAACTACATTAGCCGAATCTTAGACTCGAACTCACTCAGCCAGAGGTGAGATGGCAGTGATCCGTAACGGAGAGCGCTTTAGACCACTCGGCCACTCGAAGCCCCACTTTCCATATGACCAGTTGTGGTCGGTAGTGATACTAGAGAAGAGAATTCAAACATATTCTCCTAATATTAATACGCCAACGCGCACATCTTCGGGTATCATCAGTCTTTCGTTCTTAGTACACATTGGAGATAATAACAAGTACTTGCCATTAATTACCTATTATCAACAAACTTTGTAAGTGTTGTTTTTCGTCCGTCGATTCGATGAGGACCTTTCTAGTTATGGGTTTGAGGTGCTGGTCCTGTTTTGTACGTGCGCAGGTGCCTGATGAGGCCAACCATTTCATGGAATATTCGATTGCATAGGTACAGGGGATGAGTGGGACATCTCCAGGAGAGTTGACGGCACGTGGTTTTCTGGCTTGCCTTTTAAGCTCTGCAGCGGATGTCCCGCTAGATTCGCACAACTTGAAGCCTATGTGCACAGAGGAACGCCAAGTGACTCTATCGCTTTCTGTTTGCTCCCAGGAATAAGGGTTTATGTCGAACTCTTTCAATACAGCTTTCAGATTGTCTCTGTAGCCTTTCTTCTGACCTCCGTGACATTGCTGTCCTTGTTGTAGCACGCCTTAGAATCGTCTCTTAGGCAGCCGGTGGTCTGGCATGCGTACAACATGTCCAGCCCAGCGCAGCTGCCACTGCATCAGGATGATGTGCATGCTGTGGAGATCCGGAACCCCTAGAGTTCACCTACTATGTAAGCTGGGTCTCGCTCAAGGCAGCAATGTCAATGTTGTGTCTGCCGAGTTCCTTTCCTATTAGGGCAGTTTTCCTGTGGGGTCTTTCCTCATCGCAGGCAATGTATAGGGCACCGTGTCTAGCCCCTCCTCATGCCATGGAGGTGAGCAGTGCATTCCTGAAGAGGGGTGCTCAGTCGCTCTGGGGGGTTGCCGAACTCCACTGCTGCTCCATGTCAGTGATGAAGGACCCTAGAGGCCTGAGCCGCCAGTGTGCAGGTTTGCGGCCACCTTTTGCTTCGTCGCTTGCCTGTCGCCACATGACTTTAATGGTTGATGAAATGGGAGGGGTGGATTACAAGAATGACTTGCAGGATGACTTTGTTTTAAGTGAGGAAGAGTTGTGCTGTTCGTCGACCTCACTCTCTCGCCCAAAACCATCCGGGTCCAGCAGCGCGACAATGTCGAGACGGCCGGAGACAGAGTTGACTGCAGTGGATGACCAGCACGTCCACGTGTCTCGTTGTGCTCTTAGTGCTCCACGACGGCTTGCTAAAATTCGCCTTTCTGACCAGCTGGTGCTTCCTCTGCGCAGGCTATCGAATGCAGCCTTAACATGCTAGGTAGACAAAGCCTAACTCGCCGTGGGTTTAAGACCCATCATTTACACTCAGCCTAGTTTAGCCGGGCAGTTTTTTGGGGTGTGGCCGCTGCACATGCCACAGCTTCGTAGAGCCACAGGTGAGAGCTGAGTGCCAAGTGTGGACCAAAGGTGGGCGAACTACCCACGATGGAGATGGACTACCTCTTTACACTTGTTTATTTACTTAAGTCAGTCTAATACATCTCTGAAAGTAAGGTGAAACTAATGACAATTCATTGAAAAAGTGTCTATGCGTGTTTTTTCAATGTGGAAAATTGCCAATGCTTTTGGAGCACTTTCGTTGTCAAATCTTCATTTTTGGAGGTTAGTAAATCATTCGTGTTGTTCGTAATCCCATCATGGCTAAATAGAAGCAATCAGTTTGTGAAGAGTGTTCTCTCTCTCTCTCTCTCTCTCTCTCTCTCTCTCTCTCTCTCTCTCTCTCTCTCTCTCTCTTCATATTTGTCTGTCCAGATAAGAATGGGTAGTTGAGTTAATTTTAATGGTTCAATTAATAACATTGATATTACTACTGCAAGAAAGGATAACACACTCTGTCGGATTTTATAAGCCTACAGATTTTACTTGATATCACAGATGGAAGATTTACTGAAGCCGAATTAACCTATGATTGAACGAAATCCATACATTTAGTATTGGTAGACATTTAATAAGTAAATAGTTTCAATCTGAATTCCCTTAGAATAAAAAACATAAACTTTGACACAAGAATGTTAGAAATTGAATTGACTAGAGTTCCAATGTAGATATTTCCCTGATGTTTGGCTTACTTTTTTGAAAGTCTATTTACAAATTTGCAACATTAAATTTTACATGTTCTCAATGTTCTCTTGTAATTATGTTCTGTCTGGCTCAGTTAGTGAAGTTGTGGTCATTTAGTATCGGAAATATACATTTTTCTTAAAGTTCTGATTAACCTGTGAGATATTGATGCAAAGTTTTGTGTGCCCCAACCTCTAGTTAATGAAGGTTGCGCTTCTTCTTTTTCATATCATATCTGGCCCCAGCTAGCTTTCTGTGTTATTGTGTTTCACATGTTGTTTAGCTGAAAGTCTTGGTTGCTATAAACAAGTGAAGCGCAGAAATGCTTTATCTCGTGAATTTCACTGGCAGATAAAGAGATTAACTGTATTTACATAACCGCATTCCAGTTGTTCTCTATAATATTTGCAAATATATTTGAATACTATGTTGTAAATAAATATATTTTTGCATGATTTGCTTGCAGAAAATACACAGTAGATATAGGAATCACGAAAGCAAAATAATCCAAGTAACCTGTAACACGCAATGTTTATGTACCGTTAAACAGACGGCTTAAAGATTTTACCATTGAAATTCAGAAAAGAAAAAAAAACAATTTTGGTTCCTGTTGGGCCTATTAAATGATTTTAGCCTAGAAGCCCTCTTGACCTATTTCAGAATTTTACGAACGGCCCCATTATCCAAGATGACCGACGTCATTGATTAAATATAGCGTATCTCAGGTGAAAGGACCATTTAGTAGTATATACTGTTTTCAAGACAGGATGTTGTAGATTAAAACACTACCGGTACACTAATAATACATATCTGCTTCAGTATTTATTCTAGCAAACGATCATTTTCCAGTAAATTCGGAATAGTCATCTAAATTGACAGCCATAATTCTAACACATCGGCCCAAGCAAATTCATGAAGAAAAGGAAACACTTGCTTGGTACACTGCCCATCTTTTATATTGAAGTATGGAATTATACCAATGTAGACAGACTTTTTCAGATTGAATAACTCCTTTCTTGTCTCATTGACAAGGGTTCAAAGGACCGGTTTTGTCATCTAAAATACAGCCAGTCTCTCAAGCGCACGGAAATGATCAGAATCAAAATTAAGAAACTGACATGGGTGACAAGCCAGATATATGAATGTCTATGTGGCCTCTTCATATGTATGCCCGGCTGACTTTTTTTTACACAATCTACCATAATTCTACTAAATGGTTCGTCAAAGGCAGGAATATATTGCAGATGAGCCTTAGGTATCTTCTGATTGGGTTCTCCTACCATTTGACAAGTATGACAAGATCTGCAATATTTGACAACATCACTTTTGATTTTTGGCCAATAGAAGTGAGTCAAGATCTTGTGATAAGTTTTACTCATCCCTAAATCACCAGCCAAAGGAGTTTCATGGGCCAGATTAAGTATTTACTGTCTGTAAGGTTTTGGAACTACTATTTGATAGTTCACCGACCAATCATCACCAGCAGGTACCTCGGGAGGTCTCCATTTTCTCATAAGAATTCCATTCTTAATGAAATAACAGACAGGAACTTCAATGGCTTCAGGCTTACTTATGGCTCTTTGAAACAAAACAGGAGATCTCAGGATCTTTTTCCTGTTCGACGACAAGTGACTGTCGTTAATCACGATGATTAGAGTAAAGAGAATGAGTTGTTAAAAGAGGATCACTATGATCAATACCTTCTGACTGATCCAAAGAAGGAGTAAAAGTGACCCCATCAAAAGCCTGACCTATACTCGTGTCAGCTAAAGGAATACTGATTTCATCAACTTCATTCTCAAAAGCTTTATTTGCCATAGCTCTGGTAACTGCACAAGCTTGAAATATCTCAGGGAATTCTTTTTCAATTGGATCAACTTTTTAATCCAAATCAGGCTTGTCAGTTACAAGTGGATTAACCACAACCTTGTCCCCAGCTAAGTCGTTGCCTAGCAATAAATGAATGCCCTCTATGGGTCAAACCGAGACTGTTCCGATTGTCACAGTTCCTAACACAAAGTCTGATGACAAATTTACACAATGGAGAGGAACATTAACAAAGCCGCATTCTACTCCCTGAATAAGAACACTTTCATTAGAAGAAGACGTCTCAGAAAAAGGCAAAGTATCTGACAGTAAAAGACTCTGAGAAGCTCCTGTGTCCCTTCAAATTTTAATAGGGGTGGGATTGGCTGAATCACCCAAGTGTGATATAGAACCCTTCGATAGGAATGGTTCATAATTCTCCATAATAAAATCAGACTGGGATTTATTAGACCCAACAAATGTACTGCTTTCAATACATGACCATGACCTTGACCTCTTAGAAATAAGAGCATTTGGAACAGGTCTGTCTTGATTCTGATGCCTATTTTTTAATTTGTAGCAATCAGAAACAACGTGTCCTTTTATCTTGCAAAAGTTACACGTCGGAAGAGACAAGGATTTTTGAAAGTTGTGTTAGTTTGAGTTTTAGAAGGGCTTGAATTAGGCGGAAATACTTTTCTGCCAGTAGATTGTTGAGTAGAAGTCTTGTTAACAAAAAAAACTTTATGTGTCAAAGAATATTGGTCAGCAGCTCGAGCAGCATTCTCTAAAGTTTCAATCCTATGCTCATCAAGATAAGACTTAACATCACTATGGACACAGTTTTTGAACTCTTCGATTAATATCATTTGCTTGAGATTTTGATAATCTTGCACGATTTTCTTGGCTAAGCACCATCTATCAAAGAACTGCTCTTTTTCTCTAGCAAATTCGACATGAATTTGTCCAGCTTCTTTTCTGTAATTTCTGAATTTTTGCCTATAAGCTTCAGGGACTAACTCATAACCCCTTAGAATGCATTCTTTAACCACATCATAGTCACCACTTTGCTGAACGGACAGTGAAAAATAAATATCACTAGCCCTACCAGTGAGTACACATTGTAATAAGTGGGTCCAATTTTCTCTTGGCCACTTTAAATTTTCTGCAACTTTCTCAAAACGAATGAAGTATTTGTCTACTTCTTCTCTGAAAGGGGGCACTAATCTAATATTCCTTGTTAAATCAAAATTTAAATTTGGATTTGAAGTATGATGATGACTCTCACTTGCCAGCTCTAATTCTTTCATTTTAATTTGATATTCCCTTTATTCCCTCCTCTCTCTCTCTCTCTCTCTCTCTCTCTCTCTCTCTCTCTCTCTCTCTCTCTCTCTCAATCCGCATCTGCTCAATCCGCATCTGCTCTTTTTGTAATTGAAATTGCCTTTCTTTCTCCTCTCTCTCTCTCTCTATCATTTCGCATCTGGTCTTTTTGTAATTCAATTTGCCTTTCTTTCTCCTCTTTTTCAGATTGTAATTGTCTTTCTTTCTCCCTTTCCTGTCTCTCGCTCTCCCTTTCCTGAAATTCCAGCTTCTTCAGCTCTAATTCCATCTTGAAATTTAATTCTAATTCCTTTAGTTTAATATCAGAGTCTGATGTAGACTTACCGACCGAAATCAAAGCACTTTGTTCCAAAACATCCTTTTCTACTAAATACTGAATCAAAATCTTTTTGATATCTTGTTTCGTTAAAGAAGCCTTGACTTCAGAAAGATCATATTTTCTGGCAAGTTGAATCAACTCATCTTTTTTGAAAAGATCTAATTGCTCCTGGGTAGGATTAGAAAGAAATATTTCTACTTTAGACGTCATTTTTATACAAGCCTGTCAGTCTCACTAAAGATTTAAAATTTTTCTGAGAAAAATTCTAACCAAATTCAAATTTATCTCAATTCCGGACAATAGCTTCAATTTCTATGTTACGTGCTTAGGCTCGAATAAGCAGCAACATAGAAAGAAGTGAAAATAACAAGCTTGTAAAATTTAACAATCAATTTATTGAGTACAAATATTTTCATAAGAGAAAATAAATAAACTTACGGTTTTAGAGAATCAAGTCCAAAAATAATCCAATATAGAAATCACAAAAATAATCCACTAATGGAATTGCAAGAGTCCTAATAAATAAATGTCCTAATAGTTCCCGGTTCGAATCTTGACGATGTAATCCGATATGGACGACGATGTCACGTGATTAAGTCAATTGTAATTTTATAATAATAATCCAAATAAAAATATATGAGCACATGTTCTTTTCCATATAAATAAAATAATTCCTCTTGCTCCAAACGATTTGAAATAATTTACACTCAAACAATAACACACACATATTCCAAAGCCCAGACTAACTACTGATCTGTTCTCTCCCAAACAATAATTTATGTCTCTTTTTTTTACGTAAACAAGGAATCACGTGATTTTCTGGAAGGTCATAGAACAAACGTACGATTATTTAAACACGGAATGATCCAGATGAGAATCAGCCACTTCAAGAACTAAAAATAAAAAGATGTCCTTGGAAAACAACCAATAATTTCTAAAGCCTGTTTATCACTCTGAAGCAAGGTCAGAAAATGAGGCCAACACTGTTTACAAGAAAATCAAAGGTCATAGAGATTTTCTAGAATAATCTCCCAATTAATGAATTTTAAACCCAAAATGACAAATTTGGATCTGACAATAAAAAATAAATGATTTAAATCAAATATACGTAACACTATGTATATCACAGATTTAACATATGTAATGCACAAAGCTCTCTCTTTTGACTTGCATCCTTGGAAAATATAAAGGCAAACAGTTTACACTTGCTCTTTAAACCAAGGAGCAACTTCATCCAACTGCCTTTCAGCTTGGTTCCTCCTTTTAATGTATGTCTTAGGCATCTGTCTTGTAAACGCTTATTCCAGTTCTTGTTCATAATAACATATAATATAATACCTATGTTTGAATATTGTGCCAAAGTACTAAAGTGATTAAGATACAAACAGTATTAGTTTTAACTGTAACGGAAATTATGTACTGATGCATTTAGAACAAAAAATCAGACCCAGTTAACTAAAACCACCGTATTTAGATGCCATGTTGGCCTCCCAACGACTCGTACAACCAGAGAAAATTTATATTTTATCATCACCATATGCCAATTTGGATTCCTGTGTTTGACGTGAATGGTGAAACAATTTATGAGGGGACCTTTTCAAGATTGATTAATATATTTAAGGAAGCTTCGTGCCAAATTTTATTATTTTATCCTCCAAGTAAATGTAACTTTCAAAACAACGCTAGATCACCTGAATATTTGTCGGCCGTCAAGGATCTGTACAGTACAAGTACAGGACGGAACACCAAGGAGAAATAATCCTTGAAGACTTAAAGGACGGAACACATATGAGGAAGATAATCCTTGAAGACTTACAGGACGGAACACATATGAGGAAGAAAATCCTTGAAGACGTAAATGACGGAACACATAGGAGGAAGATAGTCCTTGAAGACTTACAGGATGGAACACATAAGAGGAAGATAATCCTTGAAGACTTACAGAACGGAACACCAAAAGAGGAAGATAACCCTTGAAGACTTACATGACGGAACACCAAAAGAGGAATATAATCCTTTTAGACTTACAGGACGGAACACCGAAAGAGGAAGATAACCTTGAAGACTTACAGGACGGAACACCAAAAGAGGAAGATAACCCTTGAAGACTTACAGGACGGAACACCAAGGAGTAAGATAATACATGAAGAAATAAAGGACGAGACATATAGGAGGAAGATAATACATGAAGAACTAACACGTCAGAAGTCTGAAAGTAGGATAATCTACAATACAAAGGGTCTGCTTAAAAATAAGTCTCAATTAGAAAGGGGTTCGGGAACGTACCACAGAAGTGACAACATAAATTTTCCCTCTTTAAAGCATTTTAAATAGCTCATATCTGTATATATTAAATTAAATTTGATTCTTTTTGACATTAGAGTTATTTCCAAATTTCAATATAACCAGGGCCCTGGGACTTCAAACTCTTGAAGCGGCCTCTGCGTGCGTCTGTCAGCTGCGTCACTAGGAGGGCAGGAGGGGTTGCGGACCGCACCGAGTGACACCATCAGACCTGGTGACACCAAAATGACTGTCTACAAAATGAGTAACACCATGAGTTACCCCACTGGGTGACATCAACCCTAGTGAAGCCACTGGGGCCTGTACAAGAGAAAAACAAGCACACATATTGATTTTATCAACTTTAGCTTTCATAAATAGTAGTTGATGCTACGGTAACAAAGCATTTTGCTTGAAAACAAAGTACTTGGAGTGAAGAATGATGCCAGAAATGGTCTTGGGTCCGCAGTCAGTCCCTGAAAAACTTTGAACCCAAAATGGCAGACTGCACTGTTGATATATTGTCCACTAGTAAGGAACATACCAATCAAATGCTTAATAGGCAGATAAAACAGACGTTGTTCCAGAGCAATAAACCTTTGATTAGATCATTAATCGGGTGTTTTTTCCAAAAAACATTTGAGTCGGACTAAGTCCAGTATCCTGACGTGGAGTGTTTCTAAAGTCTAACAACACTTCATATTGATCTCTATCATCTATGAATGTCTTATTCAACATTTTCCTAATAACTTTAACAGAGATTCAGACTTTTCGTTTACTTGCTGATGATTTAGGGCTGGCGTTCTGTGGTTAATTCCCCATTTGCGTACGAACCGTGCGAACTCTTTCCTGTAAGCTTATCTGATATAATTGTGGTCGGAATTCCAAATCTTCAGAATTGTTTCTTCAGTACGGTTACAACTTGACTACAACTTGCCATAATGAAGCAGTCCACTTCTATGAGATTTAAAAAATAGTCGATCACAATATATTTCCTCTAGCTCGCCTTGTCATACTATCGAAGCCTAAATGAGCACTGTAAAAACCATTTTTCATATCCTTTCTCAATGATTTTGGGATTACAATTGTCTCTCCTTCGACAAATATTCCATCTTGAACGCTAAGGATATCGCGCATGTCAAATTATGGTAACGCTGAGTATGACACTTTGTCTCTAGCATCAGGCCAGTCCTCAGTAATGAGTTCCATAAGTAATTGCATATCAGCGTCTTCCATATCTGCTGTCTTGACTTCTTGCAGTCTCGCATCTGGGAAGTTGTCGAACATAACATTCGTTGGTCGTTTAGTTTCTAGTTCGAGAGTTTCTAGATAGGCTTGGCTTAAAGTATCAGCGATAACAAGATTTATTCCTTTCACAAATCTAAATTCGATGTCACATCGAAACATTTTCATCATTATATATTTGTAATCGTTTTGGGGCTTTGCTCAAAGGCTTCTTTAGTATCGCAGCTAACGGTTTGTGATCTTTTGGTATTATAAATTTTATTCCATATGTATATTGGTCAAAACGTTCTAAGCCATAAAACATCGAAAGAGCTTTTTTTTTCAATTTGTGCCCACTTTCTTTCATTTCAGACGTTTTCAGTGCCCTTGGCGCAAATTCAACTGGTCTACCATCCTGAAGTAAGACAGCACCCAGTCCATTCTTGCTACTATCTACTTTAGTACGACTTCTTTGTTTACGTCAAAATTTAGTCCAAATGGCAACCTCGCCCATCTGTAACGACCGAAAGGTGTAATTATTGTAGTTAGTTCACTTGATTTCTGATCAAGTCTCACATGCCAGTATGCCTCACGAACATCAAGTTTACTGAAGACTTTTGCATTAGCAAGTTTTGGTAACACATCCTCAAATGTCGGAAGTTTGGCGTGTTCTCTGATGAGCGCAGTATTTAGTGGCGTGGATCTATGCAAATACGCACATTTCCATTCTGTTTTCGTGCAACAGTCATCTGACTAACCCATTTATTCGGTTCTGTAGCATGTATTAGAAGTTTATCTATTTCTCTCTTCTCGTCTTCTAGAAGTGAGAGTGGCAACTTTCTGCACGGCAATGCTTTCGCTGAAATTTCGTTGTCGACTGTAAGAGTTGCTTCCCCTAGATCACCCAGTTTCGTATGTCGACCATAGCAAAAATCTGTCACTATTAACCGTAATCAATCCCATTTGCCGAATAGTTTTTGATCCTAGGAAGTTCATGTAACCATTTTGTACAACTACTACAGTAGCAGTAGTTTCTTCCCCATTGTTCGGGTTCATAATTTTCATATCGGCTTCTGCAAGTGGTTTCATATGTGACTTTCCACATTTTAAGGTTAGTCTTGTTAAAATGATGATATAATTAATCCTCATTGTACCTGCCTCACATACCCGCTAACATAAGTTACCCTTATTCTGGGGTTCAAATATATCCTGTTATACAAAATCACAAAGAAGAGTATATGCCAAAATTGTCTGAGGAGGGACAGTTTTGGTCTGATCGTTGGATCTAGGACCTTCTTGTTTTACAGATTCTTAGATAGCCGATACTTGTTTAACAGATTCTTAGATAGCAGATACATTCAAGAACTCTCGTGTTTCTTAGATAGCAGCTACATATAAGAAAACTCTTGTTTTTTTTTTTTTTTTTTTTTTTTTGTTTTTTTTTTTGGTTTTTTTTACAGATCTCTAGATAGCAGATACATCATTAGAACCTTGTTGTTTTTACAGATTCTTAGATAGCATATACCTATAAGAACCCTCTTGTTTTACAGATTCTTAGATAGCAGACACATATAAGAACCCTCTTGTTTTACAGATTCTTCTAGTCTGATTTCTTCAAGACTAGTGTTTTGTATTGAAAATAAGGACGCATTTCTTCAAGAGTTAACGCTCGGGTCGAAAATATTCCTAGAGATGAATACTCGGATTCGTTCATGTCGAAAATATTCCAAGAGATGAATACTATCATTCGTTCATGTCGAAAATATTCCTAGAGATGAATACTCGGATTCGTTCATGTCGAAAATATTCCTAGAGATGAATACTCGGATTCGTTCATGTCGAAATCCTTTAATGTCAGAATGTTCTATTTGTAGACTTAAGAAGATTTCCTTGCAGGATTTTTTAAATTTATAGCTGCAGTGTATTTACATACTATTTCTGGCCGCTTCTGCCACACTGATGTAATAGTTTCACAGGTGTTCACTTTAAAACTTTGTTGTACGTCTGTGATTAGGATTTTTAACGTAGCTTTAACAATTTTTCAGTCATATAGCTACGATGTCTGCATTGAGGCAGTTTATTGTGATGTCTAACAGTGGGGCATCACGCCGCAGACATGTAGCATGATGTCCCACCCAGTCACATTATCCTGACACCAGCCCGACCAGTCCTAACACTAATCTGATATTGCTGAGCGCAAAGCGAGATAGCTGTAAGTACCACTTTTGTAAGTCTTTGGTATGACTCGGCCTGGGATTGAACCCACGACCTCCAGCGGCGGACGCTCTAACCACTAGGCCACCGGAGCGGTGTACTTTGTTGTACACGATATATATATATATATAAAAAATATACAACCGAAAGAATTAAAAATTATCTAACCTGTCTGATAGTATTATTTTGTATTAAATATTAATGATGCTAATATTCTTCTTTAGAATCCAGGGATATCACTTTCCGTTCTGTCCTGTGTATTTTATTACAAATTTAGAGGTATTTATTTTTATAAAAATATTATGAATGCAACATGTGGATAGAGAAATGAAAAAAAAATCCAACTGCAATGAGAATTGTAATTATGTCACCATTCACGACATTAATGACCGGGGGGAGGGGGGGGGGGGGGAGAGGGGGCGCTCGCGCGTTTGTGTGAAGAAACTCTGTGAAAATCAGTATGTGACGCTCTGTCTGCTCTTTTAAGATTTTATCGAGTTTTCATAATGCCCGAAAGAAATACCCCGCACACCGTACATTTTACTTTGGTCCCATATAGACCTTTTGTTGTCCATTCTTCGAGTAAGTCTGAAAATGACCATGACATCACAAACTCAGTTTGGTTCTGCAAGTACATGAGTGGCATATAACCATAAATATACAAGTTTTACAATGTTACAGTAGATACAATTGTTGATTTACTCGTTATATCGAAAAGAAAAAAAAATTGATTCTTCTTTTAGCGACAGTAAGCAGGAGATACAGGAACGCACCTCTAATACTAGCAATGGTGCTGGAAATACGTTATTTATTCGTTCAGACATCCAGCACACAGGAGGAAATATGAACATTCGGTGTTTATAAAATACACTCGGTACAGATTATACAAAGTCTGGGAAAAATATGGAAAACAGAGATATTTTTGTAAATAAATTAAAACATAAGTTTTGGAAACACGTTTTACGTAGATGTACTTGGAGAATGTCTGGCATATTTTTCGAAGTATCAAATTTATTAAGGACCAAACTTATTTTAAAATTTAAGCATGTTTAACCATGAAGATGTGTATAACGTGATAGGAAGCTTAAAATCTATACAATTTACTAGGGGTTGGGGTAGAGATCAGCCTCCTGTCAAACAGATAAAAGGTGGGGCACGAATCCTTGTTGGTACTTTTACAGCTCTAATTTAAAAAAAAAACAGTAGTTAAATATTTGTCCTTCTCATCTGCAGGAATCTCAGGTAGATAGGAGTTTCACAAGTCCTTTTGATGAAAGTAACTGTTTGGGATATCAAATTAATGTATCTGTTTATGTGCCCTTGCTGTATGTCTTGTAAATCATGTTTGGTTATATATGTCTTTATTATTTTTATGTCAAGTTTGTGAATAGTTTCTTAGGACTTTTGTTGATTTCTTGTTATAAATTATATAGTCTATAAATAAATCTTATATTGTATGAAAAACTGTTTTATTACGAATAATACTGAAATAAACTTGACTAAATGCCACTATGATATATTATTCCAGAATACCCTAATGGTATATTGAAGAAGTGATCTTTAGCAACTGATGATAACGTGACTACATGTCACCATGATACGTTATTCCAAAATACCCTAATGGTTGAAGAAGTGATCATTAACCTCTACAGATGTATGCTTCATTATCTAACTTGATGTCATTTCGAAGCAGTGCTTTTGGAAAGATGATCAAAATTTATAAATGCAGCTAAATCCTCCTCCTTTCAAATGTTTTTTTTATAGTATTTGCAGAAGTGTTTACTTCTAAATATTTATTTGAGTTTGAGTTTGAGAGAGAGAGAGAGAGAGAGAGAGAGAGAGAGAGAGAGAGAGAGAGAGAGAGAGAGAGAGAGATTGACAAAAATACATTGCCTTAACATGACAGATAATACTTTGCAATTTAACTTTTCTTCAAAGAGTAGAGGGACTAAAGGGAAATTAGTCATATTTAATTGAACTACCCTCTTTAAACAAAGATCTTCTTGTTGTTGTTGTTAATTATTATTATTATTATTATTATTATTATTATTATTATTATTATTATTATTGAATGGATTCTAGATTGATAGTAGAATATTTATTAGATGCATTACAATGACATGAGCAACAGTTTAATTATTTTTAAATCTGATTGATTGTTAGATGGACATTTGGAAAGGAACAAAGGACCAGACTGACAAATAGACAGACAGATAATTAGATAGGTAGGCAGCTAAATTAGGTGATGACTTGTAGAAGATGACAGGCAATATTGCGCAACCAGTCATGTGATGAAATATGTCAACAAAAAATAAAAATATTTAACCCACATTTATTTGTATGAAAATAAAGTGCATACCATAAAGATGTGCAATTATAAAATGTAGCAGAAAATCTAGATGGAGATATACAAATCGCCTGACAGTAACATGCGGACAACAGGCCATGAAGTGTACACTTTATTTTAACACCTTAAGGTGAACAGGACACCAATTTTGGCATTTATCATTTCTTCACTGATATCATGTATCTAAAAATAAGACAAGTCCAAATGCAAGCTGCACAGAGCCAGATCTTCTGGTACATGGTGTGTCAGAAGAGCGAGGTCTACACAGTTTGAAGAAATAATCAGTAGAACAAACAACACAGAACCTGTTTTGCTGGTGATAGCACATTTTACAACTGCAGATGATGGTCTATGCTGCTTGCATTTGGACTTGACGTATAAGTAAAACTATACAGTACATCTACTATCTGACCATAAAATGACTTGATGTATAGGTGAAAATGTAAGTACACTGACTATCTGACCATAAAATGACTGTGAGGTTCAAATTTATGTGGGAAAGTATATTTTGTTGATAAAGTATGTGTAGATAATATCTAAATTTTGGATTATTGGTCCAGATAGGTAATTGTAGATCGTAAACTTGCAATCAGATCATAGTAAGATAGAAGCGGTACTGCATTCTTTGATATTTGCATAAATATGGCAATTAAATATTATGTAATTGAATCAATATTATAAAAAACAATGTTGCTTAAATATATATAGATGTGCGTAAGGGGAATTCTCATCACAATGATATGAGCATACAAGAAGCAGGAAAATGAGTTTTGATTTACATGCATGATTAACATAGCAATACAGAAACAACTTTTATAAACAATACAAGATTTCAATGGAATCTCTTGAACCATGCTATTTACCCGTACAAGACTTTCAAAATCTATTAGCACAAAACCTTATCATTGATGCAGACACCACTTCTGTAACTTGTAAATGTGATATCAATGTTTCTATAAATGTGATATCAATGTTTCTATAAATGTGATATCAATGTTTCTATAAATGTGATATCAATGTTTCTATAAATGTGATATCAATGTTTCTATAAATGTGATATCAATGTTTCTATAAATGTGATATCAATGTTTCTATATATCCTAATGCAGGTCCAAAAAAAGTCATATTCACTTTATAAAACAGTATCAAAAGAAAACATAGAAAGCTTAATCCCACCCATCTACCAAGTTAATTGATATATGGAGCATCCAAAGATCTGTAAGAGAGATCCACCATGCCACCATTTATTATAGGAACTATAGATAAATAATATTTATCTTATCAAACACAAAATAAATTTAGAAAGAAGCAGGGACTAGTCTAGAGTCTCATACAGCCAGACCCATCTTGCACCTCAGTGAGAGATGTCCAAACAAAGATCTGGTATTAATAAAAAGACCTCCCCCTAAAAAACAAACAACATGTTTTCCCTGTAATGTTGGAACGAGGTTTATCCCTGTAATGTTGGAACGAGGTTTATCCCTGTAATGTTGGAAAAGTGATTTGATTGGTTGTTGATTTACATAATATGCTATTATGATGTAAAGATGAGCAATTTCATTGGCTGATTGAGATAAGTATCCAGCATTACTGTATATTCACAGAGTAATGTTTAAGATGACACTACAATTTTGGCTTGAAAGAATGTAGAAAGTATATCAGATAAATCTGTAGAATATATGTCAGATAAGTCTGAGATAGCAAGAAAGGACTTGTTTCTTTTGCTTTTACAAAGTTTGATCAAAAGGGCCATCTGTCAATATTAGCAATTAATGAATTATTATAACAGATATTGGATGGTGGAGATCTCCAAGAGCTATGTGATAGACAAGCTGAATGAGATTGGTGGTCATATTAAATAATACAGCTTTCTAACAAACAAATTTGTCACTTTTTCAAGACATTTTAATGAAACGTGTGGTCCTATAAATTAATACAGCTTTCTAATACACTAATTTGTCACCATTTCAAGAAATTTAAAATGGAATCATGGTCATATTAATCATTATATTATTCTAATATGCAAATCTATCACCATATTTAGAAAATTCAGGATGGGTTCATCATGAAGTACAAGTTTATCATACAAGATTTATGTTTATCATATATACTTGCTTATAAGAAAAGGTCAACTGCAAACTGCACAGACTCATATCTTCCCCCAAATAATGCACCAACATACCTGGATCTTTGCAAGGAGTAATCCGTAAAACAAACATCATAGACCCAGATTTGTAAGTGCATTATGGTACAGCAGATTAGGATATATGTTTTTTGCAGTTTAACAAAACTTAAAAGCATGTATATATGGTAATAACAACCAGTGTACATGTAAACTTCCACATGCTAATATATATGAAAATCTAAGCATCATGAAACTATAACACCAAACCCATACTAAATGTATGCATGAAATCAATTGGATAAATTACAAGACTCCCTCACTATAAAACCCCTCATTATTACATGGTTCCATTTACATGACAGGTATAACCATGGATTTTAATGTATTATGTAGTAGTAAAATTCTGTGTAAAATATATAAGATTGTTTTACCATAAGGTGATATACTTTATGTATCTTATGAAGCATTATTATGAGGGTTTATTGTTTTATATTATAAGGTGGTTTTGCCATAAGGCAATATACCCTATTACTACCAAAGTGTTATAATGAGAGGGTACTGTAATGTTGCAGAAATATATTGTAGATGAAAACCAATATGTGATGACACCATTTTATTTGATTATCTTAAGACAAGTTTAATTTCTTGGACTGTCTTCTTACAAATCTCCTAATGCTGTAAAATAGATGCATTACAAAAGTCGAGAAAATGTCAAGAACCCAAGATAACTAGACTTGTGTTTGTAACACAACCCAATGCAAACCATTAATGGTTTAAGCAAAATACAAATAAAATACAATGTAGAAATATTTTTTATAATATTTTTTATAATGCATTTTTTATAATATACTTATGCCATCATGGCATAAAAATCTAATCAGGTCATCTGCAGATGCGCATGTATACCAAATTTGATTTCTGTACATCAAGTTGTTTTCTTTAATTCCTCTAAGAATGTCCTGTTTCAATTAAGCCTATCAAATTTAATCTGTTTAATTTTTATTGCTAACTATGGTCTCTGTCCAACATGAGAACAAGATCAGAAAGTTATTACTTAGTAACAATTTTTAATACCACTGTGATTGCCAGAAAATCTAATAAGGGCATCTACCAAAATATATATAAATAAACACATGCCTACAAAACTTCATCTGTTTGTCTCAAGTGGTTTTGCTTAATCATGCTTAAAAAGAGTTCGTCAAAGTGGTACAAGCCAGCAAATTAAAAACTTTTGGCAATATTTTCAAAGCAGGTGAAAGTATAACCAGGTAATATGTTTTACAAGTGTACAGTTTAATAATCACTGCATTATTATAATATTAAAAATGGTCAGTCGATTTTAATAGCATCAAAATGGATTTGGGATAGCAGCAAATCAACAGACCTTGTCATGCAACTGCAATGAGGAGCACGATCATTAAATAAGAATGAGCTCCTGTCAGCTTCTAATAAATTACACTATTGAAAGACAAATTATATGGGTAGAATATATATAAAATGATTATATATATATATATAAATTTGGAACATGAAGACAAATTTACACTATGTGCAGAATAGGTTTTGTCTAAATCATATTACAACTCTTGCTGTAATTTGTAAGATATGGCCCAAAAATAACATAATTACATAACATTCATTTTACCTATTTTCATAGTGTCACGTCATCAACAAAAAACATCACAATATAATATAATAATATAATATAATAACAAATACAGCACAAATCTATCATAATAAGTCAAGAGGGTCAGACTCATTTATTTGTTACAGGTGGGAGTCAGCTTATGACAAAGATATCCTCAGTAAATATTTGTCAAAGCTATGTACAAAATTTAAAAGCTTTCAAGACATGTTGCTCTCAGTCACATTTGGGAAAATTCTGTTGAACAATGTCTATTAAGAAGTCATAATTAAGTTTAGACTTTTTTTTACTAATGCAGCCCAAGGCAATGGCTGTTCAATGTAATTTGTACAAATATGAATGGCTTTCTTGACATGATAATTTTTTTATTAAAGTAGGTTAAATTCTGTTAATGGTTTTTGAGTAGCAGTCAATTAAGTTCTTTTTCAATACATTGTGAGTAACAGTGATGGCAGATTTATTTAATTTTAAGAAAGAAAAGACCTTTATGCCTGGATGCTTTCTGCTAAATTTGATCTTGTTCTGTTTTGCAAATATTGATGTATCACTCAAAGGTTTTTCTTTATTTAGTAACAGCTGCAATATTTGATAGTATAGTATTATTACTTGCAACAATTAAAAATTTAATTTATAAATTTTGCAAATCATTTTAATAAATCTATATTTTTAGTAATGTCAGCCCTATTTTAAGGCAGATTAGCTTTTTTGTATAAAAAGAAGGAGAAAGGCTGTTATGCCAGAACTCTCTGCCAAATTTAGTTGAAGCTGGGATAGTGTATCTTTTTAGAAGAAGTTGAAAGTTCAGGATGAATAAAACATGGTGGATGTAAGATTATATCATAAGCTTACTTCACCTTATGGCCTGAAGAGCTACAGATACATACATACATACATACATACATACATACATACATACATACATACATACATACATGCATGCATTACATTTAGGGACTATACATTTTTTTTACACAAAACTTTGGCACATTTAAATAATTTTCCTTTAAGAAAATAGAGTAACAGTAAAGGATTACAAAGTAGATGAAACTATAAATGTGTTTATGAAACACAAATGCCCCACCACATTCTCTGAAATGACCTCAACACAAAACGTAACCAAGATGTGATGCATGTACCTACTGCCCCTGAGGTTAAGAATAAAATGATTTTTTGTTTAAACTGATAGTTCTTCTTTTTTATAATGTAAACAAGAATTAATCATGGCTTGCATGTTGAGTCTGACACCAAGCTTTGATAATGGCCAATATTTGCCTACGTTATGTTTCAAACGTTTTAGAGGGTATGATAAATTAAAAGAAAATTAAAAATTGTAAACATTAAATTAATCTTGAATATGTATGGATGCTAATGTGATAGCAGTGTTGAATTTCTGTCAGTATGCTCAACATTAATACATTCATGTCAAATATTTCAGTGCTGTGACATGGAATAAATTTGATTAAATTAAACTTGAGCAGAAAAAAGTCATCATTCCAAAAGATATAATAACTAGTAACTCAGAAAATTGCAGGAGCAATCTGATTTGTTGCCATGCATATCTTAGGTGCTGTCCATAATACATGATAACAGGGCAGATAGACATGTTTCTATAAAGACAGTTATATAAAAACATCAAAAATTCTACAAGAACTTGCAATTATAATGACTTGATTTAATATTTGATTTTTGCAAAATGTTATTTTATCTTTCAAGATTAGAATTGAGTAGTTATTGAAAGCATAAAGTCGGTATTGGGATTGACAGATGTCAGAAGGGACTAGATACAAACAAAGATATTCAGATTTCTTTGCTAAAACAACTACATATATATCAATACATGTAGCAACTAAACTATTCACAAATTACCTAAACAAAAATTATATTAAAACCTAAAGACATCATATGGACTAAGAAAATACCATATGATTGGTATTTTTGGCATATTTGCCAATGTTTTAAAAAGTTTCATCAGGTTTCAATCTGTAAAACATAAACATAAAATGTTAAATCAATTTTGCTGTAATGTATAACAAAAACTGAATCTGTCATAGGATAGAAAATAGCATGAATTAAACATGCATTTACTAACAACACTAATAACATTTAAATACTAGGACTATACTATTATCTCCCACACTTTGAGCAAATGAGTTATAAATTACAGTAATAACAAGTCATCAATTGGTAATACATATTAATGTGATGACTAAAATCATTTACCGGTAGTTACAATCTGACTTTCTTCTTTCTTTCAACAAGCAGATCCTTTGAACCTAAATGGCATTACGCACCATAAATTACAATATGAAGAAAGCATGATTTGAAAATGTTTGGTTCTTTTGTCCTAATACGTTATTGAAACTTGTCTCATAATTAGGACTCCTGTATCTGTTGGAGTACATTATTAAGAATCATTTGTCTATTGAAGTACAATATATCATATTAGAATTCCTGTATGTATTGGAATATATTATTAGGAGTCCTGTATCTATTGGTATACATAATTATGACTCCTGTATCTGTTGGAGTACATTATTAGGAGTCCTGTATCTATTGGTATACATAATTATGACTCCTGTATCTGTTGGAGTACATTATTAGGAGTCCTGTATCTATTGGTATACATAATTATGACTCCTGTATCTGTTGGAGTACATTATTAGGATTCCTGTATCTATTGGAGAATATTTTTTGAATTGAAATCATATTAACAATTTTGTATCTGTTGGAGTAGATTAGAACTCTTGTATCTGTTGGAGCACATTATTCCAAACCACAGTCGATACAAGAGTCTGCTTATCTTATCTTGGTAATGGCAGTCAGAAAGAGCTCCCCTGAGACAGGTATATTTACTGTACAGTCAGAAAGAGCTCCCCTGAGACAAATATATTTACTGTACAGTTAGAATGAGCTCCCCTGATACAAATATATTTACTGTACAGTCAGAAATAGGTCTCCTGAGAAAGGGATATTTACTGTACAAACAGAATGAGCTCCCATGAGACAGATATATTTACTGTACAGTCAGAAATAGGTCCTGTGAGATAAGGATATTTACTGTAGAAACAGAATGAGCTCCCATGAGACAGATATATATATATTGTACAGACAAAAATACCTGTTGAAAATTTAATCTCTCTTTTTGTGAATATCAAATATCCATACAATTTATTCCACCACAAAGATAGATTTGTATAGTGGTAAGCTTAACTGTGTGATCGGTAATATTTAATCTCATCAAATCATTCATATACCCCAAAACCCTGAATTTTCAACCTTATGAGATCATTCATTTACTTCAAATCCACAACAGTTTATTCCTTCAAAGTCTTATTTACTCACAAACTATGAGTTTTGTACCCCACGAAATAATCTATTTACTCCGAAACTAGTTTTCTACGAAACCATCCCTTTACTCCATGAAATGTTAACCCATTGAAGATTTCTCATCATAGTGTTAGTTTATCTATCTCTCTCAATAGAGACAGCGAAAATATGATAGATACATAGTAATTCCTTTTAACAAACAAAGGTTCCACAGAACAAGGTAATTTACCTGTGTACTGTACAAACAAGGGTTAAAAAGAACGAGGTATCATGTCTGCAAACTGTACTATAAATGAGTATCTACTGGATTAGACTTTTCAAACATTTTACACGAAAGGTTAACACAGTATCACAACAAAGTTAACAATCATGATAACATGGGCATTATGGGAAAAATGAGACTAAGGTATTGCCATGCTTATGTAGGTGAGACAAAAAAAAGATACATTTTTCAGGTTATATTAACATTTTGATTAAAAAATCTTGTAATTTAACCCTGTGTCTATCTCTTAGTAATATTTTTAAGTTATGTCTTTGCACCTTTGTTTTCTTGTGAATCTGGAGAATGACTGAAAATGGCAATAAAAGTTTTCAATACTTGCATAGCAAGTACCGGGTAGTCATTTAATTCCACAGTATATTAAAGCACTATGAAAGCTGGAATTCCAGATTAAAGGTGCCATAATAGAGTGAAAATGGAAAAATAGTTTACATCAAAACTGATCTATGGTTAAGTTTACCTTAGATGAAAATGAACTATTGCTTTCATATGTGCATTGATTATTTTTGTGTGTTTTGTCGGTTATTGCCATATTTCATTACACAAAATGTTCTATATGGTGGCTATTATAATAATTTGTGCAGGGAGCAGCCAGAAAGTCATGGGAACACCTGCTTGAAGTTTTCTCATACATGTATACACAAATTAGCTGAACCATGATATGTATATTGTTGTTGTTTTTTGTTTAGAGCCAGTTTTCAATATATGATAGGATATACATGATGGCCAGTATACCTGATGGAGGCACATCACAGGAAAACCTCATTAAGAACCATGACCAAGCCTGAGACTTGAACCCATGCAGACAAAGGTGAGATGGTATTGATTGGTAAAGATGAGCAGTTTAGACCACTGATCACTCTGCGCCGTCCTGATAT
Organism: Unio delphinus; assembly: GCA_029339505.1. Taxonomy (NCBI): domain Eukaryota; kingdom Metazoa; phylum Mollusca; class Bivalvia; order Unionida; family Unionidae; genus Unio; species Unio delphinus. The sequence continues at coordinate 2,439,842 of JAQISU010000007.1, read as the reverse complement.
GTGTATTGAATGGATGACATGGAAGGCAACTATTTTAAATTGTGTCAAATTGTTTATTGGACAAGAGATGTGTGTGTGATTTGGAATTTTAACGTAGCTTTAACAATTTTTCAGTTATATCGTTATGATGTCTGCAGTTTGGCAGTTTATAGTGATAACTAGCACTGGCGCATCATGCTGCAGACATGTAGCATGATTTCCCACCAAGTCACATTATCCTGACACCAGGCCAACCAGTCCTAACACTAACCTCTTAATGCTAAGTGCCAAACAAGGCAGCTGTTAGTACCATTTTTGTAAGTCTTTGGTATGACTTGGTTCGGGATTGAATCCATGACCTCCTGCAGCTGAGGAACTCACTCTAACCACTAGGCCACTGGAGAGGTCTATGTTTTATTTTATTATAGATATCCAAAAATATGGACCTTTTTGACATCACTGGTCCATTTAATTTTTTGATAATTTTATATTATGCAGGTTGATGTGGCCTCAATGTTTGTGCATATAACTTGTCCCTTGCACCAACAGACTAAAATCTTAATTACTGCTTTCACATGTGAAGAGCGGATAAAAATGGTGCATTCAATGCATTTGTAAAATTGCCAACTGAGGGAAATGAAATCTATAAATCATTCCTTAACAAAAGCGCAATAAATCTAAACTTTGGTAAATTATAGAATCCTGTAGACACTTTTGTACATTAATAAAAAATAAAGATTATCACAGGCAGTTTGCATCATTTTACTAATATCTTTAAGTAGTCAACTCACACCAAATAAAACTTTTGGAAGCAGATACCTGCCTGGAGAGGCAAATTTCTTACTTCCTCACACTGCCATAAAAACACTGCTCTGTATGCACTTGAAATAATGATATTACTGTGAGCTAATCCAAATTGATGCAAACAATATTACCAACAGGAAATCAAATACATGTATACAAATTGCACATGAATATTTTGATGTATCAGAGCTTTCATGGTAAATGATGAAAATAATTCATAATGTGTCTTCAAATTGGGTTAGCACCAAACTTCAAGAAAAATTGCTGATTCAGCATATTTGTCCTGATTAGTGAATAACAATTATTACAATTAATACTACGGTGAAGGCTGTGATTATGATGACATGTAAACCCAAAAGAATCCTCCTGAATAGACTTCCCTGAAAATAGAAGAAAAAAAAAGCTATGATACTGACAGAATAACTCGGTTTTGACAGTCAGCAAATGTGTATGATGGAATATACTTAAGTAAACACAAGAATATAAATAAATATAGCTTGCATGAATCAATAAAGAAATTCTAACCAGAACTTTACAAATCATCATGACACATTTTAAAAGGAAGGTATGTGTTGGCTAAATCACAAGTAATCAGTAACTGTAATTAATGTAATAACTAGGTAGTCATTCAAAAATAAACTGAAAACTCAGATATACCTTGATTTTTGATAAAGACAAGAATGTAATTGTGATGCAATGAGCTTAAATACGAGAGTAAGAGAATCAATTAAACTTGTTTTGATGCATGTACTTAATATTTCCTATTCCAAAATAAAAATATATACAAAACTATATACAAATATTCCAAAATATATGAACTGAACAATTTAAACAGTCAGAAGGGTCAATATACCTATTTAGCTATCGACAATCCTGAGAAATCCTGCTTCATAGTAACATAAATAATTTTGCCAGAATTGAAACCTTACAAAATTTTCGAACTGTTTTAAGCAATGAAAATCAGAAAAAATTTCATGCCAAGATTACTCAGAGAAAATCATAAAATGGAAGCTATGTACTACCCTTTCCACCAAACTGATATGCACTGTGAACTTAATTATTTTCAATGTTTTTTTTTATCTATCAAAATTTCTTGCCCCCTTAAACTTTCTGACTTGGAAGTGGATAGGGTCATTTTAGTTGCAGTTTGTAGCAACCACAACATCCACAAAAAATTATGACTCAATGAATATGATGGTTACCCCATGGATAATATAGTTACCCAATCTTTAATATGGTTATCCCATGGATAATATGGTTACCCAATTGATAATTTGTATTATGCCATGAATAATATGGTTACCCAATTGATAATTTTTATTATGCCATAGTTAATATGGTTATCCTATGAATAATATAGTTATCACATGGATATGTTTATCCCATGGATAATATGATTATCCCATGTTTAATATAGTTACCCCATGTTTAATATGATTCTCCCATGGATAATAATGTTACCCAATGAATAATATGGTTACCCAATGGATAATATGGTTACCCAATTATTAATATGGCTATTGCATGGATAATATGGTTACCCCATGAATAATATGGTTACCCAATTATTAATATGGTTATCGCATGGATAACATTATCCATGGATAATATGGTTACCCATGAATAATATGGTTATCCCATAGATAATATTGTTACACAATGGATAGTATGGTTATCTAATGAATAACAGTGAAATTTCACTACACATGTATATATATATATATATATATATATATATATATATATATATATATATATATATATATATATATATATATATATATACACAGTGAAATTTCACTGTTATTCATTAGATATCCATACTATCCATTGTATAACAATATTATCAGTTCTTAATATCATGGCAAAAGATTTGTAAAAAGTATAAAAATTACCTTTGGTATTTCCCAGGGCTGTCTGTATTTTTCTGTAGATGAATTGTTTCTATAAGCTGATGGCTTTCCTGCAATAAAAATTATTTTGATTTCCAGCTTGTGTAGAAATGAAATATTTTTAAAAAAATAAATGCATCCAATCTGTTTTTGGTTATTATTAGTAATTAGATATACAGACCTTTGGTGACAGCAATATACATTAATACATCTTTGATAAGTTTTTCTAATGTCACTATCTCCTGATTTTTGTTTCTAAATATATTAACATTTTAAATATATAAAGCATTGCACAAACTTGTATTATGCATTGAAAATAATTAATTCCTTTATTGATTTGCATCTATTTCTGTGTTTAACAGAGGACTTGAATTTCTCTCATCATTGATGAGACTCAGAAAGCCTTAGGTAATAATAATAATAATAATAAAAAATGAACAATAATAATAATACATGTAATAATAATAATAATAATAATAATAATAATAATAATAATAATATTATTATTATTATTATTATTATTATTATTATTATTATTTTTTTTTTTTTTAATTATTATTATTATTATTATTATTATTATTATTATTATTATCAATAATAAGAAGAATAAGAATAAGAATAATATTTTAAAAAAACATTATTATTATTATTATTATTATTATTATTATTATTATTATTATTATTTGAAATGGAAAATAGTAATCTTATATTTGGGGATTAAAAAAGTTAATTCGTTATCTTTATCATATAATTGCATTTTACTAGCTGCATGCTTTATGGACTTACAGCAAACACCAACGCCAAAAGTAAAACTAACCAAATTTTTCACATGATAAAATTCAAGATGGTCATGGTCTTTTTGCTCTTATAATATTCCACACGAATTACCTCCCCTGAATACAGAGTAATATACCATATGTAATTATATCTCCTGAACAGAGTTAAAACACCACATGAAATTACCTCTCCTGAATAGAGTACACTCATGGATTTCAAGGATGATTTCTATCAAAAACTGGTACACTGCATAGGCTATCAAAATCCATACAGCATAGATTGGAGTGGAAGCTCTGCTTAGTAGGACACCAATTATCATTGTTAGGACTGAAAATAAACAAATCCATCAGATGTACAAAAGTATGTGCAAGCAATGCATCAAGAGAAAATAATACTTTCTTCAGAGACCATACCCTCTGCCAATAAAATGTTTTCTTACAATAGGTGGTCTTCAAAGAGAGGCAATAAGATTTATAAAATGAACAAAAATGAATTTGTATGTTATGATACAGGTCCTTGGTCTCAAAAGGTATGTGGTAATGAATTTGTGTCATTATGAATCAGGTCTCAAATGGTATGTGATAATTATGACTCGGGTATTACATTATGTCTCAGGTCATACATTATGACTCGGGTATTAATGTACTAATGAATTTGTACATTATTTCTCAGGTCTTACATTATGACATAGGTCTTACATTTTTTACTTGGGTAATAAATGGTATGTGGTGATGAATTTGTACATTATGACTCAGATCTTAAATGATACGTGGTATGCCCAAAACTGATTTGTCCAGTCAGGTCTTAAATGATACGTGGTATGCCCAAAACTGATTTGTCCAGTCAGATCTTAAATGGTGTATGGTATACCCAAAACTGATTTGTCCAGTCAGGTCTTAAATGGTGTATGGTATACCCAAAACTGATTTGTCCAGTCAGATCTTAAATGGTGTGTGGTATACCCAAAACTGATTTGTCCAGTCAGGTCTTAAATGGTGTGTGGTATACCCAAAACTGATTTGTCCAGTCAGGTCTTGAATGGTGTGTGGTATACCCAAAACTGATTTGTCCAGTCAGGTCTTGAATGGTGTGTGGTATACCCAAAACTGATTTGTCCAGTCAGGTCTTAAATGGTGTATGGTATACCCAATACTGGTTTTCTAGTTGGGTCTTAAGTGGTATGTCGTATTTCCAAAACAGTGGTTATTTAAATTTTTAAAATTTATATTACTGTATTCTTGCTCATCATAAGATTGGTTAAATGATTTGTATTAAACAAGCACAAGTGAAATAAATTAATCAGAACAGTACTTTTAGATCAAGAAATTGCTCAGAATCTGACATATATCAGATATTATAATCAGATATCAGTCTGACATATGGGTTCAACTGTACAAAAATATCAGATATTACAATCAGATATCAGTCTGACATATGGGTTCAACTGTACAAAAATATCAGATATTACAATCAGATATCAGTCTGACATATGGGTTCAACTGTACAAAAATATCAGATATTACAATCAGATATCAGTCTGTTATTTTTAAATGGACAATCATAATCATTACATGAGAAAGCCCTTATCCAAATGTTTGGGTGGAGGGCATGTTGCTAGGTTGATTGCCTATTGTTTTAATTACATTAACAATTCTGTAACAAAAGTGAAGAATCTTGCTGATATAAAACTTCAATTGTAGGACTAGCCTCCCCCCCTCTTTTAATTATTTAGCTGCTTGCTGGGGTGAGGCGTATTCAAGACAGGACTGCTACAAAAGTTACAGAAGATTAGATTAAAACATTTATATCTAGTATAGATTTATAAAGATTAAGAAATATATTATTCAAAGCTATGCTTAGTGATGGACTGGTGCATGTATTTGTAAAGTCTGTGGAAATATATTATTCAAGGCATGCTGAATAATGGCCTGGTGCATGTAACAGGATCATGACTTCTTTTCCTAAATTTTCTGCTTGGTGCTTGACATGACCTAGTGAATGACCTTGTGTTCAACAACTGAGTTAAGTGAGAAACATGTTGTTGTTGTTGTTGTTCTTGTTGTTGGGTTTAATGCCATTTTTCGGCACATGATAGGTTATACATGGTGGCCAGTATTAATGGTGGGAGACACATGTCCTTCTGAGATCTGAAAGCAGATCAATTCACAAATAACACAACTAAAACAGCTTGAACCAAAAACCAGCTTGATCCAACTGAATTATGCAAGATAAAAAAAAACAATACAAGTATATTTACCTGACAAAATATGTGCAACAGTGCCAATAAACCAATGGGACCAGCTGAAAATTTCTCTGATTCTTGTACCACGATGTGGACGCAACAATGCCAATATGGGCTGAAAGACAAAGAAACCATTCAAATATCTGTAACAAAATATTTGTAAAGTTTGCAAAAAGAGGCTAAAGTATCCCAAAGTCTAAAGCTTATCTTGGATTGAATAGTGTGAAGCAGACGAGAGCTTATGACATGACTACACATGGATGGAATGCTAAGTTATGTCCTGTTATTGGTTAGTCATTGTAGTCATATTCAAACTCTCCAGCCTTTGACTTGTATACTCATTCTGACCCAAGACCAGAATGCAAGCTCAAGTGACATGATAGCAATAGCTTTAGAACATCAAAAATCCATAAAGTATGTACAGGAAGACCTTGTATGATCTTATACTGTTATAAGTAATATATTTTGTAATATTTAGGAGAATTTGTCAAAAACTAGTGATCTATTAAACCATGTGTCATGATTTATGCCCCTCCCCAATATTGAACTTGCAAACGTTTTAGTACGAAACTTTCACATTGGAAACAATTCATAGCTGGAAATGTGAGTCAGATAAGATGGTATCATGTTACAGTTCTGAAAATGCACAATTCATATAAGACATTGTTCATTATCCCAGACCATGATTGGACATTGTTCATAGTCCCCAGATTATGATTTGCCATTGTTCATTGTCCCCACATTATGATTGGACATTGTTCATTGTCTCCACATTATGATTGGACATTATTCATTGTCCCCACATTATGATTGGACATTGCTCATTATCCCCATATTGTGATTGGACATTGCTCATTATCCCCATATTATGATTGGACATTGTTCATTATCCCCATATTATGATTGGACATTGTTCGTTATCCCCATATGTTCATTATCCCCACATTATGATTGGATATTGCTCATTATCCCCATATTGTGATTGGACATTGTTCATTATCCCATATTATGATTGGACATTGCTCATTATCCCCATATTATGATTGGACATTGTTCATTATCCCCATATTATGATTGGACATTGTTCATTATCCCCATATTATGATTGGACATTGTTCATTATCCCCATATTGTGATTGGACATTGTTCATTATCCCCATATTATGATTGTTCATTATCCCCATATTATGATTGGACATTGCTCATTATCCCTATATTATGATTGGACATTGTTTATTGTCCCCAGATTATGACTGTACTCTATGAGAATATGGAAATATACGTGAATTAAGACAATAATTTGAGATAAAATGATACATCCTCTATGGCTTTGCAATTTAAATCACATTTAAATTATAGATACCATTCCTTATTTTAGTATTGTCTCTCACATCTTGAATTTAACATGCAATTTAATCCAAATTGCAGACTGTGGATTTTTTAAGATTCATATAGTGTTCTCTCTGTTTATATGCAATTATGCTGGGAACCATGAAAACTTACATTTATGACTGCAAGAGCTGTGACTATTACTCCAAGAATTGGATGAGCTCTCTGGAACATAGTGCTTCCTTCAAGCTGAAAGAAAAATTAAAAATGAAAGACCATGCTTTGTTAAGGAAAAATTTTAAAAAAGATGAAAGAGTATTTCCTACAATCTGAAATGACTAGTAAAGATGACAGTGTTTCCTACAAACTTAAATGCCTAGTAAAGATGATAGAGTGTTTCTTATAATCTGAAATGACTAGTATAGAATACAGAGTGTTTCTTAGAAGCTTAAATGACTAGTAAATAAAATGACTAGTAAAGATATTGTAAGTAGTTGGACATGACATATAATTGAGTGCATATAGTAACTTCTGTGTTATGTAACAAATGAAAATCTCTTCCCAGTCGTATTGGCACATTACCCATAAGACGCTGTCTCAGTTTCCAAAATATCAAGTATTTCATGAAACCCAGGATCTCCACCACATCTATGCAAAGAGGTGTCTCTCCACACCTTAATGACTAGACTTGCCAAAACTTGAATACCGGTACTCTACTTTATACATGAATGCTAACATCACTATCACGATTGCTAGAAAATAGTGTCCCATGAAACTTAACGTGCAGAGAAAAAAAAAATGGAGACATTCAAACTGAATTGACATATTAGACAGCCAAATTTAATATCATGTTTGATGCAATTAACTGGTTTAAGAGAAAGAAATCTAAAAAGAAACAATCTGAATTAAAAATGAGAGTCACATATATTACTTACATATGACCATCCCATGACATCTATAAATATGATGATAAAAGCAGCCACGACACATGCAAAGGCTGTAACCATTAGCCCACGATGTAACTGTAAAAAAGATGAAAAATTTAGATACATGAAGGTATAAGTAATAAAGATGTATATTTTGAGATACATTAAGGTATAATCATGAACTTATGATTTTTGTTGATCAGTGTTATTGAAAAGAAGCGTTACTGAGCAGATGGAGTACTTTATGAGTCCTAACATGCAGATGAGGTACTTATGAGTCCTAACATGCAGATGAGGTACTATGAGTCCTAACATGCAGATGAGGTACTTATGAGTCCTAACATGCAGATGAGGTACTATGAGTCCTAACATGCAGATGAGGTACTATGAGTCCTAACATGCAGATGAGGTACTATGAGTCCTAAGATGCAGATGAGGTACTTATGAGTCCTAACATGCAGATGAGGTACTATGAGTCCTAACATGCAGATGGGGTACTATGAGTCCTAAGATGCAGATGAGGTACTATGAGTCCTAACATGCAGATGAGGTACTTATGAGTCCTAAGATGCAGATGAGGTACTATGAGTCCTAACATGCAGATGGGGTACTATGAGTCCTAAGATGCAGATGAGGTACTTATGAGTCCTAAGATGCAGATGAGGTACTATGAGTCCTAAGATGCAGATGAAGTACTATGAGTCCTAAGATGCAGATGAGGTACTATGAGTCCTAAGATGCAGATGAGGTACTTATGAGTCCTAACATGCAGATGAGGTACTATGAGTCCTAACATGCAGATGAGGTACTATGAGTCCTAACATGCAGATGAGGTACTATGAGTCCTAACATGCAGATGAGGTACTTATGAGTCTTGACATGCAACACATCAGTAACACATTTTTATCAAAAAGACAAAACCACATTGAATACAAAACATAGCCAGAGCTTTTTCTTTAATTATAACAATGTCTAATTAAGTCTAAGATAATTTTGCCTATTACTGTAGATATAAGAAAAATTAGGTTTGTTAAACATGCATGTATATATGTTGTTACACAATGTTTTATTTTTGTATTTTTATATATCTTTTTGTAAATTACAATCTGTCAATTTAACACATAGGAGTCCTAAATTTGTCCTGGCTTTTGTGTTTAATAATTTTGTGTGGATATGTAAGTTTTTATTTCACTGATGAAGAGCTAATTTTAGCTTGATGGAGTGGGAAACGGTTTTTCCATTAAGTTTCAAATAACTATTTATAACAGATTTTGCACTAAATTTAGAGTACTAAATTTACAAACATACCTGAAACCAGACTTTTTCCTTGCAAAGTGTTTTGCCAGGCCACTCAAGCTTATAATAGCGAGCCATAACTATCCCAATACTGGCTGCAAATACCCAGGCAAAAACCATGAGACATCCTGTAAACAAAACTCGCTTTAAAATTCATCCAAAAAGAAAAAGTATATTTAAAATTGTTAATATAATTATACATATGACATTGTAAAAACTTTGTTCATTAAAGTAAAACTTTTATGAAAACATGTCAGCACTTTCCATGTTATTCCAAGTCCTGACAATGATTTCTCAAGTCAAGTACGTGGTCCAAAACAATTCCATGAAGCCTTGTCAATAGCTAGTAAATGTTCATGTACAATTCCATGAAGCCTTGTCAGTAGCTTGTAAGTGTTCATGTACAATTCCATGAAGCCTTGTCAGTAGCTTGTAAGTATTCATGTACAATTCCATGAAGCCTTCACAGTAGCCTGTAAGTGTTCATGTACAATTCCATGAAGCCTTCACTGTAGCTTGTAAGTGTTCATGTACAATTCCATGAAGCCTTGTCAGTAGCTAGTAAATGTTCATGTACAATTCCATGAAGCCTTGTAAGTAGCTAGTAAATGTTCATGTACAATTCCATGAAGCCTTGTCAGTAGCTTGTAAATGTTTATACACAATCCCATCAAGCCTTGTCATTAGCTTGTAAATGTTTATACACAATTCCATCAAGCCTTGTCATTAGCTTGTAAATGTTTATAAAAATTCCATCAAGCCTTGTCAGTAGCTTGTAAATGTTCAGTTGAAATATTTGCTAAGTAGCACTCTCAATACAGGCTGACCTTTGACACAACACCATCCTGTCCACTATGGCTGATAAGCTTACCATAAAAATTACAAAATTTACATTTCTGCTTCCAAGTGGATTTGTATTTGATTTGATATGTATTTCTGTTCTCTGTTGTTGATATCAAACATGTGTCATCCAACTTCCTCTTCAACATCTTAAAACGTAATCATAAAGGCAACCAATTGTACTGTTTCTTGAATATAAGCATCTGATTAATTGAGACAAATTAATAGTTTTAGTTTATTACTTGAACCAATTATTTCTCAAGATGCAAAATTATTTGCCTTGCCTGCTGTGAATGCAAATAACCATCAGTAGTCAATTAAGGAAATATACCTGAAATTTGTTTTTGCGTGCCAACTGAAATTCAGTTGATATTTCACAAAAATTGTGGATCATTCTATAGGACCAAGTTTCATGACTCTTTTAGTTTTTTTTCATGAACTTTAACATATCTTATATTGAGTCTAATCTAACTAATGTGTAGATTATGTAAAATATAGTACTGGACTGTTCACCTATGCATAATTTACATCTACAAACAATTTAACAGACAGATGTGCTGTCAAAAACATAATATAGCATATAGGGGTCTAGTCTAATTATGCAATATGTGGTCTGATGAAAACACAATACATCCTGATCCTTTTAGCATACACACACACACATGCTGTAGAATCAGAAATATATATAATGGTTTTGCAGTATAAGATAAATGTATATTAGTTAATTTACCATGTGCTTTGACCAGAGGGAACTTTGCATTTCTTGACAAATCGATTTTAGTCTGAAAATCCACTTTCTTTGGGGAAGCTCCTGGCAAAGGATCTTTTGAATGTGGTATCTTCAAGCCTATAAATATATATATATATATATATATATATATATATATATATATATATATATATATATATATATATATATATATATATATATATGATTCAGAGGAAAAAAACACATTAAAATGGTAGATAATTCTATGTTCATTCAGAATGAAGGTACAGAACATTTAAATGTTGAAGTACATTTTCATGATTAGTTTTGTTACTATGGTGACTAAAATCACACTTGACAAACCTACATGTATTGAACCATGTGACCAAAATAGGGCAGGTATAAATTATGGAAAGGGCTAAAACTGATCCAGTGAGACTTGTGTACTGATGATTCATGTCACGATCAATGCAGTATTCATGCAGAACATTTTAATTACAGTTAGGCATGTGAAAGTTTAAATTCCACATTAACAAACTGAAAATTCTGGTCAATTTGAGATATATACCTGTCAAAATGTTCTCTTTTCTGGTATGGCTGACAAATGAAGTGAAAGGAATTTAACAGAACCTGGTGTTTGACTTGAAAAATACTTCATTTCAAAACGTTAATATTTGTTGATAACAAAAAAAATTTCACTGTCATCACCACCATCATCTTTGAGACAAGGAGGATGCCATTGTTACTATCACCACCACCAATATTGTTGCTAACAGACAGGATACCACTGTTACCTCCATTAATATTGTTGACCACAAAGACAATGATTCTGTCACCACCACCAGCTTTGTTGGAAATGTAATACCTATCTGTCACCATGCTAACATGGATGTAAAAATAAAGTTATATAGTAGAAAAGTCACTTTAATATTTTCTTAATTTTGAAGAAATAAAAAAGAATTATGTTCCATGCACAAAGATATTATAATCTCCTTGTCTGTGAAAAAGACTCAGGTCCAGGACATTAAAAATAAAACATATGAAAATAGTGCAAGAATCATATACCTCCACTCATTCTTCCATTGGCAAACAATAAATAGTAGTCATCATTCAGGTTGAAAACTTTAGGATCATTTATAGAAATATTTCGAGATAGGCTGCAGGTAAAAATTCCATTCACAATTGAACTGGAAGAAGATATGATTCCCATTTTGGGCTGAAAATATAATTAAATAAATAAATAAAAATATATATATATATATATATATATATATATATATATATATATATATATATATATATATATATATATATATATATATATATATATATATATATAATGCAGTGATAAACCTAGGTCATGTAACTGTTTTAAGCCAATAATCTACAATGCAGTCATAAGCTTAGGGTCTTTAACTCAGTCATTTATAGCATTCCCTCATTATAATGCCATACTCCTACAATATGAAACTTATTCAAAAGGTTACGATCTAAAACTGAGTTTGATATAATAGCATTCCCTCATTATCATGTTGTTGATGTCAGCAAATGATGTGTACTCTCCTATAATGAAGTACATATAAATGTAGCATTAAATAATAAATGGGATTCATTACCATGCCATCCTTTGTAAAAGGAAGAATGTTATAATGAAGTGTGATATTGTGAGGTAGAAAATGTTCAAATTGAAAAAACAAATAAATGTTATTAATATTTAATTCCAAACCAGATCAAATTTTAATTTTATTTGTTCTTAAAATTAATGAGCACCATATCAATACAAAGTAACACAACTTGCCCTGCAAATGTCATAGTGGAGTATAAAGTAAGATGTGTCTAGGCATATAATGTTGGATATATACAGTGTAAGTCACCCAAAGACTTATAACAATGGTACTAACAGCTGTTCAGTTGGCGCACAGTATTAAGAGGTTAGTGTTAGGATTGGTTGGCCTGATGTCAGGATAATGTGATTGGATGGAACATAATGCTACATATTTGCTGCATGATGCCCCTTTGCTAGGCATCACTATAAACTGCCACTGTAGACATCATAATGATATGGCTGCAATTATTAAAGGTACCCTAAACATTCAAAACACACCAAAAAATACAATTTTGGTAGCTGTGAACTCATAACCTTGATGGTCTCTACCATTGTTCTTTGAATGCTGATATGTGAATATTTCAGAGTAAATCTATCGTTTATTTCTGCATCTTAAGGCTAGGATTTTTGCAGTTGATGATTGGTGAATTCGTGATTTTGTTCAGAAATATGAGGAAAATATTCTTTTTTTTCTTCATGATCTAATACATTAAATGTGGGTACAGTGCATTTTATATTAGAATATGCTAATAGACAGAACACCGGTGGATACAGCAGGATTATCCATTGCAAATTCAATTTTTACAGTTTGGTAGTTGCTATAAACAAAAAAGTTCAATTTCGAAATAAACAGTACTCTTATTCTGAATATAGAACTACTTCCCTATTAACAGTACTCATTTTATGAAACAAAAGGATGACTTCTCAATGAACAGTACTCCTTTGATAGAAACAATAGGACTACTTCCTACTAAACAGTACTCCTTTCATAGAAACAATAGGACTACTTCCTACTAAACAGTATTCCTTTCATAGAAACAAAATGACTACTTCCCAATGAACAGTACTCCTTTCATAGAAACAATAGGACTACTTCCCAATGAACAGTACTCCTTTCATAGAATAAAAGGACTACTTCCCAATGAACAGTACTCCTTTCATAGAAACAAAAGGACTACCTCCCAATGAACAGTACTCCTTTCATAGAACAAAAGGACTACTTCCCAATGAACAGTACTCCTTTCAATGAAACAATCAAACTATTTCACAAGAGCATTACTAAACTAAGTTGGAAACAATAATCGGAAAATCAATTTTGCAGCCAAAAATATTTCTTTGATAACACTTATCTAGTCATCTTTGCATGGATGCATCTACACACATGTGTGTTTGGGTGTACATATAGATGAATCTTAATACTCACATCATCATTTCTAGAATTGCTCTTTCCTGTATCAGCATTGTATGACAAGAAAACGTCGGAACTGGTTCCAGCTGCATCTAGTATCACACACTCAATCACGCTATCGGAACCCTGTGTAGTAAGAAAATTTTCTATTATCATAGCATTTGCACATATCATAAGACCAAAGTAATTTTACTATTATGGTAGCATTTGTATGCATCAGAGTAAACAATATACGCTGGATGAAAAAGAATAGTTGAATTAAATTTATGTTAATGGCCGTGTATGCGTATTTTGATTGGTTTACCTTAATGGGTGTGTTTGTGTATTTTGAGGTGCTTACTATAATGGACACATGTGTGTGTATTTTGAAGGGTTTACAAAAATGTGTGTGTGTGTATTTTGAGGGGTTTACATTAATGGGAGTGTTTGTGTATTTTGAGGGGTTTACATTAATGGGAGTGTTTGTATGTCTAAAATTTGTTTATCACCTTGTAAGAGTCACATAGAAATATCATTTGATAAGACAAGTAGTAGGTTTTTTCAACAATCAGCATATGATAAATAGAGTATACCACTTGTATTTATGACAGCTACATAACTCAGTAAATAATATCATTTGGGATTAATATCAACAGTTGATGTTTACCCACTAGCTGATGAAACCTTACATAAAAGTAAATTAAATCAAACAAGAAACATACAAATTGATAGATTCATAGATAAGTAGTCAAACAGACAGACAGGATGACAGATATACACACCATTTTGACATCCCTTGAGAGTCCAAGTGCTATCCATTGTGGATAACTTTCTTGTATGTCATAACTAAGTGTAAAATCAACTCTGTCTCTAAAAGCTGTCCATGTTATCAAGAAAGTACAAGAGTTCCCACTGCAGTCATGATAGCATCCTTTACTGATGCCACACATTACGTCCCTTGACACTGGACCACCATATTGCTACAACACAAAAGATAAACTGAAAATCTGATGTTTTGTTTAAAGCTACAGCCAAAATTAACATATTACTGACTTCTGTTGAATTAGAAATATTTCTATATATTTCATGGCAAATGTACATTTGCTATATATTGATTAGATTAGATTAGATTAGATTAGATTAGATTAGATTAGATTAGATTAGATTGTTAGATTAGATTAGATTAATGATTAGAGGAGATTAGATTATAGATTAGAATTGATTAGATTAAAGATTAGATTATAAATTGTATTATATTATTGATTATATTATATTATTGATTAGATTAAAGATTATATCAGATTATAGATTGATAAGATTATATTATAGATTAGATTAGATTAGATTAGATTAGATTAGATTAGATTAGATTATTGATTATAGGAGATGAGATTATAGATTAGAATTGATTAGATTAAAGATTAGATTATAAATTAGATTATATTATGGATTATATTATATTATTGATTAGATTAAAGATTATATCAAATTATAGATTAATTAGGTTAGATTATAGATAAGATTTTAGATTAGATTAGATTAGATAAGATTAGATTCGATGATTGATTAGAAGAGATTAGATTATAGGTTAGGTTAGATCAGAAGAATATAGATTAGATTATAAGTCATATTATAACATTTATTAGATTAAAGATTAAATTAAAGTATAGATGGATTAGATTAGATTTGAGATTAGATTATTTAAATTATATTAGATAAGATTAGATACTAGATTTGATTATGGATTAGATTATAGACTTTATATTAGATTAGATTAGACTATAGGTTAGATAATATATTATATTAAATTAGATTATTGATTATATTATGAATTAGATGCGATTATAGAATAGATTGTATATTAAATTATAGATTAGATTAGATTAGATTAGATTAGATTATTGATTAGATTAGATTAGACTATATATATATATTACAAGTTAGTAATGTGTATGCATTCCAAGTCAGTAATGTGTGTGTATTCCAAGTAAATAATGTGTATGTATTCCAAGTCAGTAATGTGTGTGTATTCCAAGTCAGATATGTGTGTGTATTGCAAGTCAGTAATGTTTACATATTCAAATAAAATATCATATTTTGCAGGTAATTGGAATTAATAAGTGTTTTGATATACAGATTCTATTAGAGATTGTTTCTTTACAGTAAATTGACATCCACTGTAATTATTTTCACATTAATAAGATTTTAATTTAAGTAAACTATTTCATTGCAGAAAATATATAACTTTGATAAATATAGTCTGGTTATTTAACCCTTAAATGAGAGTTTCAACCAGTTTGGTTTAATTCTCATATACCTACCATTTGTGCAAAACAAAGTTCTAAAAAAGTTAGGAGCAGGCATGTTGACTGGAATCTCATTCTATTATTCATCTGGTAATTTTAGTCAGTAAATACCTAGACCATGTATCTCAGTTCTGAAAGTACAAGAAACAAGCAAAATTATCATTAATAACAAAACTAGATCTTAAAAACAATTACAAGTAAATACAGCTAGTGTGAAATTAGAGATTTTTTACAGGGTCATAATTTTTGTTTATGTAATCCTAACCTGTTAATGAGTAAACACAATTGTTTGAAAAATTTATTGAACTTGTCCATGGGTCTATCAGATGAAAAATACCACAAGAGAGTTAGTGAGACTGAAATTATCTTGAGCTGCTCAGTGGGATTATCAGATGAGAAATACAATAAAACAGCTAGTGGGAATGACATTTTTTGAGCTTGTCAATGGGATTATCAGATGAGAAATACAATAGGACAGCTAATGGGCCTGAAATTATCTTGAGCCTGTCAATGGGATTATCAGATGAGAAAATACAATAAGACAGCTAGTGGGAGTGAAATTATCTTGAGCCTGTCAGTGGGATTATCAGATGAGAAATACAAATAAGACAGCTAATTTAACTGAAGAAATTCATTCAGCTTATCCTGTTATCTATTAGAGAAGAAATACAATAAGATGTCTATGAGACTAAAGAAAGATGACTTTAATCATGAGCTACCATGTCTAATTTGGAAGTGCTTGCTCTTTTTACCTTGTACAGGTAAATGAGACTACACTATATTAATTGCTACATAATATGCAGAGGTCTTTATCAGGGATTGGTCAAAATGTGAAATTTTACTGTACCTAGTATATATTGTACTAAAAAGATTAATATGCAACAAATAATACAGGGGAATAAAAAGTGCATCTTATAATTGCAACATTTACCCAAATCTACATGTGTCAATCCATGCTATTTTCAGAATGTTCCATATTTAAGCAGCATAGTTATCTACATTTTTATCAGATCTGTGTATACCTGTAATAAATTAACCAACATAATAACAGAATAATAAATAGACAATAGGAGACAAGACCATTTGACCATCTGTTATCAAGTTTCAAAATTGCTTGTGTCTCCATTCCTGTTCCTGTCCACCAATATGCTCCATCAGTGTTGGATTACAACCTAAATTATTTTAACAAACTGTATCATTTCAGTCATTTATATTTGCAACAAGGAATATTTTTTTTGTTAAATTGATTCTGTTTATTTCAAAACAAACTTACTTCCTTTTTTTAGCAACAGTGACCTTGACTTTTTGTCACTAAAGTGGTCTGGAACTAAAGTTATTGTGCAAAAGCCTCCAACATTTTTCTTCTTTTTGAGCTTGACTTTTGACCTAAGATGAATAGGCTCTTTTTTACCCACTGTGACAGTCATCCATAAATTTTAGTGATAGTATATGGGAAGGATCTGAATTTTTTGTGAGGATCTGAATTTTTTGTGCAGAAACCATTTTCATTCCTATTTCAGTTACTCTGACCTTTTACCAAATTTTACCTCAAAAAGGAAGGTTACTTTCTTAACCCAAGTGCAAGACATCCACAAAGTTTGTCCCATATATGTACAGCTAATGTTAGTGTGTATAATAGTGTGTATAAACATTTTTCATGTTAAGCCACTGAGTACATGGCTTTTCATCTTTTAACACTGAAATTTATTGGGTTTTCTTTTTCCAAAGCACAATCAATCCACAAAGTGTTTGATAAATGTGGATAGTGGAGAACTCGAGTTATTATGCAGAAACCACTTTTCTTCTTTTGATCACAGTGAGCCTGCATTTTTAATGTTTAGTTAAGCATTTCCTTAACCCATGTACAAGCCATCCACAAAGGTTTTGATAGCTGTATATGGCAGACAACTCAAGCTATTGTATCAAAATTAAAATTGGTTTGACATCAGATGAAAAATATCATTACATAATGCACTCTGTTTTATGGCAAGCTTATACAAAATGGAAGGCAACTCCACAAGAAATAATGATTAGTATTACGAAGAACAGGGACAGCATACACAAGTGATATTTTTTATAAAGGAAAGAATAGTAATAACAAAGTCCAAGAGTTGATGTACATCACTTGTTTTACAGAGGCAGTGGAGGGTTGCATTTTATCGGCACTTCTAACAACACAGAGCACCACTGACCACACAGAAAAAAGAAAATTGAACATTACTGACACTGCAGAACACTGACAATAGAAGACTATTGACAACACATAATACTAACAATAGAACTCTACTGGTAGTACATAACACTGACAATGGAACACTATTGAAAACACATAATACTAACAATAGAACTCTATTGATAGTACATAACACTGACAACAGAAGACTATTGACAACACATAATACTAACAATAAAACGCTACTGATAGTACATAACACTGACAATAGAACACTATTGGTAACAGAGAACAGTGACAGGGGAGCACTAGTAAATATAAAAACTGTATAAAATGTGGGTTCAATATTTAGTTGCCATAACCCAAATAAACTATTATGTATTAAACTGATAATCAAATTTTGTTGAAGTGATACAAAAATAGACTATAGAGCATCATATAAAATCAATTCAGCAATAATAATTGTGGGGAAACAAAAGTAGACAGATCCATCTACCATGGACCTCAGCTCTTCTAAATAATGCAGATTGAATGCTAAAGAATCAAACTAAGAAAGATGTCATCAACAAGGTGTTATTTTGTAGAAAGAATAGTTGATGGTTGTAAGTCTGAAAATATGACGCAGTAGTTACCCATAGGTGGTCATGTTGCCTAGTCAACACTGAAAATGAAACTCAGCTGAAGTCTCATAAATATCAAGCTGCCAACTAAATTTAAAAAAATCAAATAACACATTTTCATGTGCACAAATGAAAGTGGCTTGATTTAAAAACTTTCTCAGCAGAGGTCTGGTTAAATTATTAAACTTCATATCAAATCTGGCTGAAATCCAATTAAAATGAATCGACTTCCTGTGTAAAAATGAAAGTGACTGGATTTGGCAATTTATTCAGCAGAGGTCTCAATAAATTATTAAAATGCATACCAAATAGTTGAAATCCCATTAAATTTAACTTCCAATAAATCAATAAATAATTATATATCAGGCTGATACCCAACCTCTGCCATGATGATGTATCAAACAACTCAGTCATGGTATGAAAAAATATGACTGCCTATACACTTTGGTTAAATTTTGATTATAATTAAGGGGTTATTTTCAGAAATAAAAGTGGACAAGTCTGACAATCAAGGGCAATATTTTTGCTAAAAGCTAAAGGCTTCTGAGAATCAAATTCAACTAAGCTGGTCCCATTAGAGTTAAAGCTGTACACCAAATTTAGATGGTATATAATAATAATTAAGGGAATTATCCTGTAGAAATGAAAATGGGTGGTTATGACAACCTGAGGCAATAACACTGCTAAAAAAATATTTAGGATGTTGACAACTGAACTCACCAACCACTCATCAATTTCTTGCTGCATACCAAATTTGGTTGAAATCCAGTAACAGATAAGGTCATTATTGTGAAGAATTTGAAAGTGTGATGAATGAGCAGAAGAATTGACATTAAATTGTCAAATTTAAAGTTTTTCTGTTTTTGTTGTTTAAAAGCAATGCTCAATTAATTGTTTAGCAGATGTAATTGATAAAGACTCAAAAGATACCTACATTCAAGTACATAGCTAGAAATGACAAAGATGCAATACATTTTCCTGTGTTGATGCAATGACAAGGAAACATCTAAATCAGCCATTAAAGTAAGAAATGGTGAATATTGAATTTGATCTGGTATTTTAAAAATGTAAAATCTTATATAAAAAATGATTTCCATCTGTGAAATCTTAAAAAAAAAATGACCAAATTTTCATAAGTAAAATGTGGCAAGAAAATGCAAAATACTATATTGACAGATCATTCAAATTTGACAAATATTAAGATAAGATTTTATGAAAGATCTTAAAGTATTGTAAGACACAACAGACAAATAATGAAACCAAACTGTAATTTATGTTTTATTAAATCTTGCATATAGATTATACTTTTCAAGAGAGAACCCCAGCTACTTACCACCAACAATACTATATAATTGTAATAATCCTGCTAATTGCTTAATTATCTTTAAAATTAATGTCATTGATTTTTACAAAAATTAAAAGTAACACACATATAGTATGGACTACTAAAGAAAATGTTCCTTATCACAAAATTTCAGTTGTACTGATAGTGTACAGATAGTGTACTGATAGTGTACAGACATAAATGGAAGAAATTTACAATTAGCAAAAATTCTAGTACAGTATTGCAAAGTCTTGTTTGCAAAATACAAAGCTCTCAAACTTCAAGGTGCCTGCTAGAAAGTACAAAATATAACTTAATAGGTTCATAAACATGACATCAGCATCACATTCTAGGAACCAGTTCATAGCCAGAATGTGTACTGACCTTGGTAATCACTACAAGTGTAAATGCTGTCAAATGTTTTTAAATGTCAGTAGGGGAAAAAATGTACATTTCATGTTTGACCAAAATCCAGTGACATTTAAGTACTGAGGACAAATGCCTCCTCCCTAATCGAAAGTGGGTATCAAGTTTAATAAATTTCCATCTATCTGGTGTGGAGGGGATAGAATGAAAGATGGACGTACAAAGGATTAATGTATCAGCCACCACAATACAGCATGAGGATAATGAGTTTAACAGCTACAAAATAATCCCAGATATGTTCTATCTACTTTGACAAGGAAGACAAAAATTGTGAAATCTGTCAAATAATAATTTTCAATACAAGACAAAATAAATAGAAAGCAATTATCAGCTGTTTTCCTTATGCTGTAGTTATTCATTCCAGTACATGTAAACTAAACTGGGTGTTTCCTAATCATTGGTTCCAGGCTGGGTGTTCTCTTTACTAATACAAAACCTTGGGCGTTTCCCTCTCAAAACGCTCAGTGGGTTACCTTTGAAATATACAGTTACAGGTATATATACCTTTGAAATATACAGTTACAGGTAGTTGATTATTGGAAATTTATGTCATTTGACATGTACAGTTTAAGCTATTTATTTATGTTATCACCACAACCCAATACAGACTTCTATCATCAATTCTTGCCTGGATTGACAAACAGAAGTAATATTGTCACTCTCCAGTAGTTAAGCAATTGGCAATTACATTCTAAGCAGAGACCCCAAAATGAAATTCCCACCAAGTTACTCTGAACTCGGTCATCTAATTACACTTGGCCTGGCTTTTCAGACCTTTCTTAACGCAGGCTAAAAATCAAATTAATGTGTGGGTGTTATGTATCCTGCTTATTTTTAATCTTATTTATCAACTGCCAAAAGTGTACAATAGGCAAGGATGGGCTGTAGTACTCTGTAACATGTTCAGTCAAATATTGGGAGAATCAGGATAAGGAACTATATCTAGTTCCTTATCAACCTGCCATATTGCACATCTTTTCAAGAATGATTGAATGACAATGAATAGAAATGGCATGACAATGAATAGAAATGGCATGACAATAAATAGAAATGGCATGACAATGACAAATGGCATTACAATGAATACAAATGGAATGACAATAAATAGAAATGGCATGACAATAAATAGAAATGGCACGACAATGAATAGAAATGGAATGACAACGAATATAGATGGCATGACAATGTTCTGAGCAATGTGAATATTAAAATTTTTACATTATCATTACCTTGTCGATGGGAGATTTTGAATTTCAGGTGATTTAGCAGGTTTTAGGTTGTTCCCTTGAATATTGACTCAGTGCTGCCTAATTTAGATTTTGCTTGTTAATTTCATTTACAAAATGCGGCCAAACTCACTAGTTAAACAATGACATATTTGTACACATATTTGCTGTTCTAATATTCACAAAGAATATTCTTTTTAAAATTATTCATTTCATATGCTGTTGACACATTTGAGAAGAATATATGTTCCATTGTCAGTGGACACTGGCACAATACGTTGGTTTTGAGATCCATGTACATGTATAAGTGACTTCAGTAAAACAAATTATTTAAAACTGGGATATATAGGAACCCACATATCCACCCACCAAACAAACCATCTTTAATTGATTTGTATCAGATGTGATAAATGTTATGGATTGATGATGCACATATTGATAAATAATTTTGCTCACATAATATTTGTAAAAAGTTATTGCCAATTTTTGTCTGGAAAATGAAAGCACTGTACAAAAGATCCTATAAATGTAAATATCCTCACTCTTTGTAACTGAGCACAATAAACTTGGTAAATGTCAGAGTCATCATCTTCATATGTGACAGATCACTTTATGCTCACAGATTTGGTTAAAACTACTACCCTTTTTGGTTTGCAGATTGGATTCAGTGTAGGACAATATCATCTAAATGCAACTTGTGTCTAAGATATAAATGATTTACCATGAAACTTGGGAAATACTATGGTCATTATTTGAACATACTCAACAAACCACTCTGGTCCAATAATTGTTAGACAAGGTATTGCCCATTTTGATTTGGAATCCAGAGGCAGGACATGATAGAATTTTGTGAACACATCTATTCTCATTTTTATTTTATTTAGGACAGAAAATTTAAAACTTCCACAGCTTTATCTGAACCTGAGTGAATCGTATTCATTTTCATTATCATCATGCATGGGTTATTATCAAACATGGCTCTATCATTAAGCCTGGGGTTATTATCAAGCATGGACTCTTTTATCAGACACAAAGACACAGTGATCCCTTTCAAGATTGCTCTTAAAACTCACCTTTTCCAACTGCAAGAGCAAACTAAAGACCTAATAATATTTACTACCTTAAATATTTTTAATATTTTCTAATTTCATGGTGTTTTGTATTTTGTAGTCATATCATTATAGATGTTGTAAAGTGCTTAGAGCTTCTAAAGATTAGGAGCTATACAAAGTCCTCATTATTATTATTATTATTAATTTTATTATTATTATTATTATTATTATTATTATTATTATCAAGCATAGCTCTATCATCAAGCATGAACTTACCATTAAGCATGGGCTATTGTCAAGTATAGGTATCACCATGAAAGGGTGCTATGTTCTAGCATAGACTCAATTATTAAGCATGGGGTCATTATCCCGTATGGCTCTACCATCATGCATGGACTTATCGTCAGACACATATGGTAACAAAATCATAGTTAATGTGATATACATTTAATGATCAATAGACCATAAATCTGCAAAAGTCAATCTACCCCAGTAAATCTCAGCATGACAGTTTATGTGAATATTTAATTTTATTACAGACTAAGGGTACATATACTGTAACTATCAAACAACGTGCAGTGCATAAAAGACTATGGAAAAATTTACTAAAAAAAATTAAAATAGTATTCATTGTTTACAAGGGATGGGTAAAAATGCTATATACGGATGGGAATAAAAAGCAAGTTTCTTTTTGATGTTCCAAGGACTATTGAACATAGCTTCTAAAATGAAAAGACTTAAGGTAAAAATGCTGGACATTTGTCTCTAGCAAACATACTATAACTTAAATCATTCTAAAAAAAAGTATACATCTCAAATGAGAAATCCAAACAATAAATTGATGTATCTCTAAACAACAGGAATAATTTCCTTCTTACTGAAAAATAACTACCATATATATTCTCCAATAAGTCAAGTGCCCACAAACAATATGGATCCTGATCAAATACAACATAATGCATCTGTAGATCAGGGTCTAGGCTGCTTATTCTACTGATTACTACAAACTGCATAAACTCAGATCTACTGGAGCATTATGCAATGGCATATTTGGGTCTGTGAAATATTGAGCTGGTCTCTCTTATAAGCAAGTATTTTACAGTAAGGGCATATTCCTAGCCCATTACCATACCAAGTCAGCAAAAAAAAACAAGACATCAGAAATCCAACTTTAGCATGCATCATACAAGAAGCTGGCCTTGATCTGCATGCATGTTGAATGCATCCAAGAACTTTGGCCTTTGGGCATTACTTGTTTGCATGGATAAAGAAAAGTGCATACTGAATCAATATTCCATATCCAAAGATGGTGGGAAAAAGATCACATTGAAATAAAAGGAAGCAAAAAACTTTTAATGTTGAGGGTATCAAAGGTATGTACAGATGTAGAGTCGATGGACAAATACAATGGTCAAAATGATCACTGTCTGTTAAACTTTCATCAAAACATACTTGGCACTATGCAGGGGTAGTGGAGATATTGAAAAAGTAATAAATAAGAAAATTTATACGTAGCCATTAAATTTAAATCTGTATTCCACTCACAAACCAGTTTCAACTAATAGACAGCACTCTTGTTTTGTAGCTGCCAACAAGGAAAGTGATCACTACATTGATTGAGCCAGTCAACTGTCTATGGTAGTAGGTAGGACACTCATTAATACTGTTTTGCTGAATTTATCTAGAGATCTGTTCATCAGTGAATAATGTTGATTGCATTCAATAAAAAAAAACAGCTAGAAAGCCTGAACAGAAAATATTAGCTTTTTTTCAGTTAGACCTCTTGGTTTTTAAACTTCCATTAAGACAGGCTTGGCACTACACAAGAGTATTGGAGATATAGAAAAAAGTCAAAATTAGGAACATTTATATACAGTAATAGGTAAGAAAATCATTAATATTGTATTACTTCATTTTTCTAGAGCTCTGTTGATCAGTGAATAATGTTACTTGCATTCATTAAAAAGCAGCAATAGAATCTAAACAGAGAATAAAATGTGTATTGCCTTAGGCCTCTTGGCTTATTGCATATGTGGACAATCAAACAGATGTACTTGAAAAAGTTCTAGAAAGTTCACTTGCACTTAAAATTACAGTCATATCATTCAGCTATCCAATAAACTGCAAACATAGTAAGGTGATTTTTATACTCTATCCAAATTAGCACCTAGACTGGTGATTTTTATACCCTGTCCAAATTAGCATCTAGATTATATGGTGATTTTTTATACTCTATCCAAATTAGCACCTAGACTGGTGATTTTTATACCCTGTCCAAATTAGCATCTAGATTATGGTGATTTTTTTATACTCTATCTAAATTAACACCTAGACTATGGTGATTTTTATACCCTGTCCAAATTAGCATCTAGATTATGGTAATTTTTTAATACTCTGTCCAAATTAGTATCTAGATTATGATGATTTTTATACCCTGTCCAAATTAGCATCTAGATTATGGTGATTTTTTAATACTCTGTCCAAATTAATACCTAGCATAATTATGATAGTCTTTGTGCATCTTATTATCATAATTGCACTGGCTTTCATAAAAAATCTAAAACAAATAAATGAAATGTCTAAGAAACTAAGACAGTGATACTTGTAAAAAAAAACTGTCTTGACACCAAAGTTTACCCACAATGTGTATGAAATCCTGTGTACATTAAATAAAGGACCCCAATGCCAGATTATATTTTTGTGTACATACAACAGAATGTCAATAACAACCATCTGACAACTGGCTGACATATTGACATCAAAGTGCAAGAAGGTACCATGGTATCACTGCATTTATTAACTTCACTATACCCCACTGCAGTGTGAAATCAATTTTCTCTTCCTGGTCCAGGTAAACTTTATGAATATGTTCCAGGTAAACTTTATGAATACAGTCTGTTAATGTGTCTAGGCATGTTTTTCAAAAGAGACTGATTGCCATCATGACATTTCAATTACACTGTTAATCTAATTTTGCATACAATCTACTGGTGTAATAGTCCTACAATGTAAGACATCAACCCAGATAATATATCTGATAATATATCTGATTCCGACAGGTGAGGGGCACTATCTTGGACAAAACTTTACAAAATATTGTTGAAATACTGTCATATAAATTGGTAATCAATGTTTAAAAGTCACTAACCCATGAATTAACTCCAACTTGCTTGAAACCAGCATAGATCTATATGCCATAAAACAACATGCCAAATTAAATAATTTTTTTCAGGTTTTTTTTAAAATAATGCATTGAATGCTGAATTTTCAAGCAATGATTTTCAATAGCATGTACATCTACTGTACATGTCCAAATAAGAGTTCCTTCCTCCAAAAACCAAGCTTGCTATCATATTGGTATTTATTTAAAACAATGTTTGACCTTATTCAAAGATTTTCCTTAGTTACCATTGTCTTGTTTTTAAACCATATTAGGAGATTTTATCTCATCACAATAATTAATCTTAAAGGAGTGTAAGTTTTACATGGATGTATTTATATCTTTGAGAATTTAGTAATTTTTACCATTATTGTTTTTGGTGCATAACGTTTAGATGCCTTGTCATGATCGTGTTGATTTGCCATTAAATTCATATATATAATTGACAGTTATGGATAGACCTTTGGAGATGATATTTGCATGAATTACTATCAATTTGTGACTCGAAATCACATATATATCAATTAAAATTTACAAAATGTACAAAAATGTTAAGATGTACAACAGTGCATTATGTTAATAAATTGATTAGTGGATACAAATGTTTGGAATAAAAAAAAAGAGATTAATTATATGCTTGTTTAATTAAACCATCCTGCTTTTAAGCATGGTTAGATTGTCTGCTTGCTTTAACTCAATGATAGCCAATCTGAGTAAGGCAAATTTAGAATATATAATTGATACATTCAATGCATTTTTGCTCGATTGTTTAAAATATATTTTTCACAAGCTGATCTAATATGGTACATGCAGATCATATTACTGATTTTGGCAAATAAATCATTAAGGTAAAAAGGTATTGGGTGACAAGGGCTTTAGAAATGAAAATATATCTATGACATCAGCCATATCATGCAAAGAATCTATTCAATTACCGGTTATTGACTACAGCTGCACAGTTTGGGCTTGATGCACTAATGCTCCTCATGTAATCAAATTTCAAACGCATGCAGCTAGATTTATTATAGATGTAAATCCAATAACACCACCTGCTGACATGTTTGATTGCTTTACACTTTCTTCCTTTTGATAAAGAATTTAGGTGTCTGATATTTTGTCAGTGTTTGTAGAGATGACATTTTTGAAACATATAACATTATAGAGGACTTCAAGTTTATCACCAAATGTAATACTCCTAGGATGCTGTGTCTTTATGTTTATCATCAATGTAATTAATACTCCAAGGATGCTATACCTTTAAGTTTATCATGAATGTAATACTCCTGGGATGCTGTGTCTTTAAGTTTATCATGAATGTAATACTCCTAGGATGCTATGCCTTTAAGTTTATTATCAATGTAATACTCCTAGGATGCTATGCCTTTAAGTTTATCATGAATGTAATACTCCTAGGATGTTATGCCTTTAAGTTTATCATGAATGTAATACTCCTAGGATGTTATGCCTTTAAGTTTATCATGAATGTAATTCTCCTAGGATGCTATGCCTTTAAGTTTATCATGAATGTAATACTCCTAGGATGTTATGCCTTTAAGTTTATCATGAATGTAATACTCCTAGGATGCTATGCCTTTAAGTTTATTACCAAATGTAATACTCCTAGGATGCTATGCCTTTAAGTTTATCATAAATGTAATACTCCTAGGATGCTATGCCTTTAAGTTTATTATCAATGTAATACTCCTAGGATGCTATGCCTTTAAGTTTATCATGAATGCAATACTCCTAGGATGCTATGCCTTTAAGTTTATCATGAATGTAATACTCCTAGGATGCTATGCCTTTAAGTTTATCATGAATGTAATACTCCTAGGATGCTATGCCTTTAAGTTTATCATGAATGTAATACTCCTAGGATGCTATGCCTTTAAGTTTATTACCAAATGTAATACTCCTAGGATGCTATGCCTTTAAGTTTATCATCAATGTACTTAATACTCTTATGATGCTGTGACATTCTACATTAGCTACAGATTCATAATTTACAAACAAGGTGCTCTTAGGTCTTTTTCTTCTTATATACCACACCATTTAAAGATATGTTTAAAGTCCTTGTTTAGTATGGCTATGATCATACCAGCCCACCCTAGACTTGATTGGTGAGATATTTGTGATATTTATATCAATTTCACAGCTGTTTTACTAATAGTCAGCTACTACGGAAACTGTAAATCAAAGGGATTGTTTGTTAAGTGAGATCTTTCGCATAGCTACATTAATGAACAAAGATTCATAAAGTAGAAACTCTTGTGTGGATTACATACCGAAATTCATCAAGTGGGAACTCTTGCGTGGCTACATACAGTGATTTATCAGCTATACACTTACACAATTTTCATGAATCAATACTATTATGACAAAAACAAAAATAAATCTGGAAGAAAATTTCTTACCAACAGTATAAACATTTAGGCGTGCCTATGTTTTTCATTGAAGTTTGCGTGTGGTGTAAATAAATCAAACTGAATAATTCATTTATAATGGGAAAACGGTACTGTATATTAGGATTTTGTAAATTTTAAATAAATGTAGCGCTACTGAAAATGTATCAATGAAGCTGATAAATAGACATTTTAAATGCCAATACTACATATTTCATTCTGATCTCTATAAATATCAAATATGATGTATTATGTTGCAGCAGATCAGCACCTTTGTTGTTTGCAGTCTGCGTCGTCTTATAAGTGATTATATAGATACCAGATTGTTATTACCATCAATATTGTTGTTAAGATTTTTATAGGTGGTAAGATCGGATGCTGATAAAAACAATTTTCATGTACACGTATCAAGAGAACGCATCTAGCACAATAATCACAACAGACAGTACGTTTGATGAGCCACCATTATACAAAAATGTCCATTGTAACAAACGCGTACACACGCTCGCACGAACACATGCAAACTTGCACATACTTACCTACCTACCTACTAACCTACCTACCCACTAGCCTACATACGTACATACGCACACACACAGATATACATACATACGTACGTACGTACGTACGTACGTACGTACGTACGTACGTACATACATACATACATACATACATACATACATACATACATACATACATACATACATACATACCATGTCTGGTATCAATACATTCACTAAAAAGGTACAAGACACAAATTTTATATATTTATGTTCCGCATCGCATGAAGTGGCATGTGTTAACCTACCCAATGATTATACTCCCACCCACTAAGAGTCTTCAATTGTTTATCTGAAGAAGGACATTTGCAAAATTATAGGTATGTTAACCCCTTGCAACTTAATCAAAATCTTAATTTTTTTAAAAAATATTGTTCTAATTACCATTTATTTTTCTCAATCCCTAGTCCCCTAATACCCATCATAATTTCGATCTTTAAAAGCCATTGGTCATCTCATTCTGTAACACGTGGGGACAAATAAGGATCAATTATTTATGGGTACAATAAATACAAAACAATCAATAATAACAATGAGCGTAAACTTACGTGTAGTGCTGTACTTATTCTTCCTGTAGTTAATGCTATAGTATTATGTTGGTAGTTCCAGAATCTCAGTCTAGGATAAATGGAATCAATCAATACACTTGCTATCACTATATCATAGTACTACCCTAAAGAAAATAATGTTGATGTATCAAAAACAAACTAATACATCCGTTGAGAGATTAATAATACGTGTAAATTGTATCAAGGATGAGTGCATTTTCAGGTCTCCACCCATCATGTGACTATGCAATATTTTACATTGAATGAAATTGGTTTACCTTCCCTAGAGACATAAACCAAATTGAAATGGTAATGTGTTATGTTATACGCCCATAGCATCAAAGGAAGGGTGTATTATTTAGCTACAACATACGTACGTGACTAGCCATTCAAGCGTCATCAATTATTGATAAAATAACGCGAATGTGATATACTCTAGCTGCCAGAATGATTACTGTATTGACCAACCTAAAAAATGTCTTAATTTCAAAGTGACGCATTTAGGGGAGGAGATATTTGAAACAATGCAAGAAGGGAAATAATCTTGCACGTGGTTTTATGCACACCACTCTGTACCCTACTTGCAAAATTGTGATTATTGTAGATAAGTTGTTTTATTATGACAATTTGAAGACATTGCTTGTTTTATCATGCTAACGAAATGGTATTTTTTTTTTACATGGATGCAATGAAGCAGCTGACATGGGCTGGCCGGGATGGGGTTTGAACATGAAACCTTTGGCTTGCAAATCCAATGTTCTACCATGGCTCCCAGAACCTTATTTCTTTTATAACACTTTTAACCACCGCCTATCTCCCAGTCCTTGTCTTTAATTGCCACGAAATTAGCATTTTCCCACTGTGTTCTCCAGAGGTTTAAATTAGTCTCCATCCCGTTGGAGACAGATCTTTAATTTTATAATACGTACAACATGCACTACACAGTAACAAACAATTCACAAAGAATTATACACATGACTAAAAAAACAATTGTAGGCAAAAAAGCAAATCTTTTCGAGGCATATGAGTGGACCTAAAAAGCGCCTTTGGCTTCTTCTATTTTCTTTAGTTTATCCACCATTTACTGATTTTCTCAATGATTACATTCTTCTTCTCCTTTTCCGTCTCCGGAAGCGGGAGGTCGTGGGTTCGATCCCCGGCCGAGTCATACCAAAGACTTACAAAAATGGTACTAACAGCTGCCTCGCTTGACGTTCAGCATTAAGAGGTTAGTGTTAGGACTGGTCGGCCTGGTGTCAGGATAATGTGACTGGGTGGGACATCATGCTACATGTCTGCGGCATGATGCCCCAGTGGTAGACATCACTATAAACTGCCTCACTGCAGACATCGTAGCGATATGACTGAAAAATTGTTAAAGCTACGTTAAAAATCCTAATCAAACAAACAAACCGTCTCTGGCATACTGTCAGGTTGTCCAATGGATCTAAATTTATCCAGTATCCTTCAGACAGTCGTAGTTCAAAATATTTCAAACTTCTCCTTTGTCTTTTTGTTGTCTTGTTTCTTTATGGTTTTTCTTTTGTTTCTTTGCCCATGTAAATTATTTTTAAAACCACTTTTACCTCTGTTTTCAACACTTTTCTCATTTATTCCGCTTTTTGTAGCTGGTAAACTCCTCACTTCACAAATGACCACACTGTCCAATACAATGATTCTTCTAGAAAGCACATGACTTTGATGACATTGTCAAGTACCTCTTTTAAGCTTCCCATTCTCACATATTTTACTTTGATACATCTTATTCATTTCTTCACTTCCTCCTCTATCATACCTTCTAGCAGATCACTCGCTAATTTTAAACTGGTTACAAAGTTTAGACTACCTGGATACTTTAATTTCTCACGTCTTTCCTCCACATAGGCTACATCCATCATCCAAAACCAACTGTCTCTCCAATTATTAAATAAATTGATCGCCATCGTCTCAGACTTTTCAATGTTGAAAGGCGCGGGGGGGGGGGGAGAGAGAGAGAGAGAGAGAGAGAGAGAGAGAGAGAGAGAGAGAGAGAGAGAGAGAGAGAGAATGGTTAAGTGTACAGTCTACAAAACTAGATTGGCCCTCTCGACTCAATTCAGGCAAGCTCCAGCGTTACAAAATAAGAGAGAGAGAGAGAGAGAGAGAGAGAGAGAGAGAGAGAGAGAGAGAGAGAGAGAGAGAGAGAGAGAGAGAGATTTTAGCTGCCTACGTACTTGATAACTTTTGCGACTGGTTAATTCCCGAAGGTCGGGATATTCAATTCGTCGGTGTTGTAGGAAAGGTGCGACTACAACTCCCGTATTAATGTGCGATAGCAGCACTAATTAATTAACATGCCTGGAACTGGCAAGGTAGGAAGGTACCTGGCAAATTAAGATGCATGAGTGATTGATTCCAAGCAGACAAACTCAAGGAAGGCAGGAGGTTAACAATTAATGGGAGTCCTTATCGCAAATTATGTGTTAGCCACAATCATAATTATAGTCTCACCAAATAAGTTTTTTTTTTAATTTTTCTACTCTCTTATCTGTACGAATTTAATTTACTAGATGTGCATAAAATTAAAAAAAAATACTTCCTATAAAAATGTAGTCAAAGTGACTATTTTGAATTTCTGTCAATATTAGTTGTTAGAATGGTGTGTTTTTGATCGGTCGCCAAAGGAACATATTTGTTTAATTTTTCTAGTTCAATCGAATCGAAGCCAAATCAGAAACCCATAGTTAAGAGGCATTTTTGACAGCAATTTGCTCTTAACAGGGCTTAAGGACGGCAGTCTAAATGCGCAGCGGTCATCTTCGTCTACAATTTCAGCTGAACAACGTGGTTTTCGACGTCTCTGGTTGGAGAATACCTAACGTATTGCAGTGAGTTGATGCGCAGCTTTAGTTAGGATGTCCATGGAGTGTTTATGGAATGCGTCGTTGTAAAACTGTTCTTGGATACGGACTCCGAATAGCCATTGATGAATTCGCGGTCTTCTAGCTGCAAGTTGGCGCTATCCTATATGTTTAACCGCACTGACGTAGTTCGGTGCCTTTCTTGTGTTATGTAAGGTCTTTCTTGTGTTATGTAAGGCCTTTCTTGTGTTATCTAATGCCGCTGTTGTGTTATGAATTGCCGCTTCTAATCTGAGTTTGAGGAATTGTTCCGTGTCGGCTTCATCGTTCTCAGTTATTTCACTAGCTTCGCCCTCCTCTCTTGCAGATGCGTCTTCCTCCTCACTATCTTCTGAGACAGGGATATTGCAGTCAGTTTTGTATTTCTACGTTGTTTCTGTTAACATGCCGTCCTTTTGTTGTGATATGGGTGGTGGGGGTGAAAGTGACCTTGTTCGGTTCTACCAGTTGACTTTTTAGGAGTGGTTCATCTAACGATGTAGAATGGTTCGCGGTATTTAATAAGGCTGCTTTCCTCCTCTCCTTGAAGTTTAATAAGGCTGCTTTCCTCCTCTCCTTGAAGTTTCTGTTCAACCTACGTTCGTCATATTCTTCCGAATCGGCTAAAACATGGTTCGTCCCTTCACTTTTGTTACAGACTAAAAGTAGTGCAATTTTTTTCATTCCAGCTGTATGCTCGAGTCTTATCTAGGGCTCTAATTGCACATAGTGCTGGAGTAGGAATAATAGCGTCGGCTGGCAGACCACGCGCCAAGCCGTCGCTGATAATTGCTTCCATCACGGTGTGTGCTCTCTGGCTCGACGTAAGACGTAATCGCCCATGCGGGCATGCACACCTGTTTACTGTCCGTAACGGACTATTCAATTGTTCGCAAGGGACGGAATTGTGCCAATTTCCACTTTTGGATACCTTATGTATCTAGATTCTAGTATCTAGATTCTTATGTCATGTCACTGGTCTTGATTGGAGCCGTTGGTACAGGCCGTTGTTTTACATATAAGGTTGCTTCCTGTCCAGGGTGTTGTATCGGGATAGTTGTGTTGTTCGGCTTGACGTTCTAGCAGGTTGAGGTCTTTAGTTAGTTCGTATATTTTAATTATTTTAGGTACCTATTTCCGGTGAAAGTGGGTATGATTTTCCTAGTGGGATGGAATGGTCTATTGATCAATACCCGTGTGGCATATTTTAATATATTAATTTCTTCCGAGTCGTATTGGTGTTCAAGTGCAGACGTTTAGGGCCTTATATTGTATGGAGTCAAGTTTTTTTTAAAGAGTTGTTTGACAAGCTGACGCAAAGACTTGGCATCCTTAGTCAATTATTGATCTTATTATGACATTATACAGTGTCGTAAGAGTTCTCTGATTGGCTACCCACGTGGTGCTTTTGAGATTTCTTAATAAGTTAAGGTCAGCTATGCACTTGTTAGTGAGTTCTTTAATGTGGTGTTTACAAGTGAGGTTTTTGTCAAGGTACATTCCTATGAATTTTGTTACTTTGGCGAATGTTACTAATTTACCTTGAATGTACAGTTTGGATTACCTTACATGCTCGTTTGTTTACATGGGAAAACATGATAGCTTCTGTTTTGGTGTTAGATATTTTAAAACCCCATTTATCTGCCCACCGACCTATCGGGTTTAGGCTATCTTGTAGGTGCTCTATGACTTTTGGACTGGTACGGTTACTGCTTTCCATACAACGTTATCATCAGCGAATTGGGATAGGTTTTACCTTATTGTTGCTAATTAGTATATCTAGATCGTTTATCATGATGTTAAATAAAGTGGGGCTACGTACACTGCCTTGTGTTGTTCCATTCTCTAGGGGGAACGTATGTGCGTATGTGCGCATGGATCCCCTACTTTAGTTATCATTTTGCTATCTGTGAGGAAATTTCATATCCAATTATGCATGCTGCAAGTAGTTCCATATACATTTAGTTACGCAATTAGACCTTTGTCTATACTAGTTCAAATACTTTCTCCAAGTCGAGATATACTGCGATTTAGTGACGGTCGCATTTGCGTTTGGCATTGATGCTAGTTTCCAGTCGTACTTATTGATCAAGGTTGGATCTTTTGTTGCGAAAGCCGCTTTGGTTCTCGGATATAAGGTTGTTCATTTCTAAGTGGCGCTTGAACCTGTTAGTTATCATAGGTTCCAAGAGTTTGCATATGTTATCAATAAGTGATATAGGCCAATAGAAATTGATTTCCAAGGGATCTTTGCGTCGCTTAGGTATGAGGATGATGTTTTTTTCTTCCAATTTTGGGGGATTTGTCCCTTTTGCAAGGTAAGGTTGATGAAGTTTAGTATTATTTTGATTATGTTTTCAGGGATATGTTTGCAGATTTTATAACCAAGTTGGTCTTGCCTTTTTCCTAGCCAGGGTCGCTGTCCATTCTGTTATAATAAATCTTCATTTAGTAGTGATGGTTTGGGACCATGATCGGTGAATGAATTAGGGTATTTTTCTCTCCATTGTTTGGCGGTGTTCTCTTAAGTTTTGGGTATATTCGTGTTCCTAGTCATACTTGATAAATGTAGTGCCAAGCAGTTGACATTTTTTTGTTGGTGAGGTTATCAATGAATTTGGGGGTTTGTTGGTTGGAGTTTCCTTTGATTGCATTGATTTGTCCCATACTTCTTTTGCATTTGTTTTGAAGTCAAGGTTTGAACAGAATGTTTGACAAGATTTTTTTCTTTGCGGTTTCGATGATGGTCTTCAGTTTTTTTCCCCTAGTTTTATAACGTTTAAAGTCATTGGAGTTGCCTGTATCCTTGAACACATTTAGAAATGCTTTTCCTTCTTATTTTAAGGGCTATCCTTGCAATCGTTTAGTTTTTTCGTAGCCGTATATATTAGGACTGACGTTAGGAAAACTTAGAATCTTGTCGTCGGGGTGCTCGTCCATCCAGGCTTTAGTCGATTTCATGGTAATGATGACCACCAGGCCGCTGAATGTAGATTAAAATGTCCGTGGCAAAGTACAGGACACGATCTCATAACTGACAACATACATCCACATCCACCTTCTCAAAGTGAGAGGCATATCTACACACGTCATTGGCTTTCTTAAATTCAGTTTTATTGGTTGGCATCGTTAATCTTTAAGTTTTTGGGGGATGCATTTCTTTTTGATAGACGATTTAAGGCATTTTATTGTTGCAACTATGAGGTTCACTGAACTTTAGCTTCTTTACTCCAAACAAACCCCAGATTCACAAGTTTGAAAATAAAAGAGAAAAAAAAAAATCCATGCTACTCAATACTGTACACTTGCTCTACCGATATGAACATGTATATGTTTAAGTGAGATAAAAAGAAATTGTTAGGTTCAAAACGCGAACCAGTACTGTGACCGTTTAGTAATGGATGTGGTAAGAATAAATCGTACGAGTATTGTGACCGTTCAGTAGTTGATGTGAGCATATTTTGTTATTTTGCCACGCTACATTCGAACAAAACACTGCATCACTCATCATAAACGATTACATTGTTTAGACTTATTTTGTTGCCGTGTTCACTTTAAATTGACTTCAGTTGCTATTCACATACTGTCGAGATCGGTTTTATCTCCCCACTAGGCAATTTATAAAAAAAAAATAAAACAAATAAAACTAACGCAAAGAACAATCGTACCCTGGGCTATCCCATGGAAATTATGTCACTTTTATAGTCAAGTACATCATATTTGGATGAACTATTTTGTGCGAACGTTGTAGTCGCATTCTTTATCATTTCACGCTGTAGGTGTAAGCCACTCTTCTCAATGATCTGGAAGTTCGTTTTTGTGTTTCTGAAATCTTCTAATTTTTTTTATGGACCGACCAAATTTCTTTCGCGTGAGTCAGATCTTTTGGTTTTGTGATATACGTTGAGATCGTTGATTCAAGCTCACTTATGTTGTCTTTTAAATCGCTGGCATGGATTTGAGCTAACACTTCAATTCTTGTTTGGGGCGATACGGCACGTCGTTTCCTCTTACTTTCTCAATGAAATCTTTTCTTCTTATTGCAAATTTTCATTGCATTAGGTTTCACACGCAGCAGGTCCCTGTATTTAGGAAGAGTGTCTTAGCCTATTCATTCAACTCTCAAACGATCAAGAAGATGGAAGAGTCAGCTCAGATCGACTACTGGTCAAAGATTTGCTAAGAGTAATACGAAAGCATGAGTCACAAGCGAAAGTGGCAACAAAAGTTACATTTTTGGGTCGTTGATTCGATGAGAGTCATTCAAAAGTGTTTAAGTGCTGATGAAGTTTGCTCTATCTGCAAGGTATATGGGTATTTATCTCCAGAATATCTTCTTCGTCCAAGAAAGAGAGACAAAAGTCAAGATACCTGTTATCGTTGTCAGGAGAAAGAACACTGGGTTTCTGAGTGCTTT
The DNA here is from genome assembly GCA_029339505.1 of Unio delphinus. Classification (NCBI taxonomy): domain Eukaryota; kingdom Metazoa; phylum Mollusca; class Bivalvia; order Unionida; family Unionidae; genus Unio; species Unio delphinus. Next base: position 2,402,962 of record JAQISU010000007.1, on the reverse strand, counting down.
AAGAGAAAAGAGAACAATTATTAACAAGAGGTGAAAACGGAGAGGGGGTTAAAACGAGAAATAAACTGATGACGAGGAAGAACTTGTGCCACTAAAGAGATACAAATGGAAACAATTGATAATTCGAGCCGATGCGTTGGGCCTGATGTGAGATATGATACTAACTTAGAGAGAATAGACCAGAAAGAAAACATGTCTCTTGGTGTTTCCACTTTGATAATAATGATGGTGGGTTTTGTTTGTATTGACACTGCATGCATATGTGCTCTTTCACCTCTATATATCCTCCTGGTTCATTGTTTAGTTAGAATTTAAATGGAAGGGGTGTTTTCCTTCATGTACGCACTTTAGGCATGCAAGTGTGGAAAAAAGTGTGTTAATCCATCATTTTGTGTCTTGAATTTTTTCTAAAATCACATGCTGACGCCATAAAATAATTGGTTTTGGAGTGTGGGTGGGTGGGTGTGGGTGTTTGATAGAGTTGATCATTGTAGGTGAGGGCTTTGGTACTTTCAAAAAACGTTTTCTTTTTTACTCTGTGTTGATAGTATATAATGGGTTATTTTCTTTACTCTGTGTTGATAGTATACGATGTTTTTTCTTCTTCTTTCCTCTGTGTGGATAGTGATATTGGGTTATTGTTTCTTCTTCCCTCTGTGTGGATATTAGGTATAGGTTGATAGTAGATTTTGGGTTTGATTCTCTTCCCTTCAGTGTATGTGTGTGTGTGTGCGTGTGTGTGTTTGTATGCAGTCGCGTACGTTTATGTGGATAGTATATTTTGAGGCTTGTATGTGTGCGCGTACGTTTGTGTAGATAGTAAATATTGTGTTTATTATCTATATTTGGTGATTGTATTCCTTACCTTCTGTGTTCATAGTATATTTGGTGTTTTTATCATTTCCTTCTGTTTTGATAGTATATTTATGGTTTGTTTTCTCTCCTTTCTGTGTTGATAGTATGGTTGTGGTTGTTTTAGCACCTTTAGGTGTGAAAAGAGTATATGTTGGGTTTGTGTTTTGCTCCTTTCCGTGTGTTGTTAGTAGATTTTTTTGTTATATTGGTTTGTATGGGTTCGCGTACTTTTGTGTGGAAAGCAGATATTGTGTTTTGTTTTCACTGTCTTCTTTCTTGATAGTATATCTTTTTCTCCATCGTGTGTGTGAATAGTATATATATATATATATATATATATATATATATATATATATATATATATATATATATATATATATATATACTCGCTATTCTATCGTGCCATTGCACAAAACTGTCTTCTCCCTGATTGGTTGATAGGGTTGAGTGTGTGTTGGTTCTATTCCCACTCACCTGAAGGTCTTTAATTCGTGTCGATAGTTCCTTTTTGGGACTCGACACGACGACCAAATTAATTAGCATACTATGTATGCAGTAATACCCGTGGGGATGTGGCACACTTCCTTCCCCAGGGAAAAATTAAATAGTCATCTCTGATGACACTAGCCAGTCGTAAATGCACATAGGTGCGCACACGACTTTAATTTAACTTAACTAACTATATATATATATATATATATATATATATATATATATATATATATATATATATATATATATATATATATATATATATATATATATATATATATATATATAGTGTGTGTATATGTGTGTGTGTGTGTGTGTGTGTGTGGTTGTGCTATTTAGAAGACATATTGTATTGGACAGTGTGGTCATTTGTGAAGCAGGGAGTAGACCCGCTAATGAAAGCGGACGAAATGATGCGAAAGGTGTTGGAAGCAGAGGTGAAAAAGATTAATGATACATGGGCAAAGGAACAAAAGAAACAAGACAACAGAAGAAAAAAAAGAGGAGTTTGATTGAAAGAACGAATAACAACTGGATGAAGATACATGGACATCCTGACTAGATGCCAGAGACGAAAAAGAAGAATAGAATCATTGAGAAGAAGAAGAAGAAGAAGAAGAAGAAGCCAAAGTCTCTTTTCATGGCCACTCATATGCCTCGAAAAGATTTGCTTTCTTGCGTAAAAAAATCTTTTTTTTTTTAATAGCCGTTTTTATAATTCTTTGTGAATTGTTTGTTACTGTATCTTGTATGTTGTACGTGTTATATAAGTCTATGTATCACTCTTTGTTACCGAATGTGGTCAGCCCGGTGTACGCCTGACGTTACTACACCTGTTCTATTTCTATTGTCCATATACAAAAGTAGGGCATAACCGACTTTTGATCCGGAAATCGGATTCCACCGGATAGTATGAACTTCCGATTAATCGGAGTCGGACAAGGCAGGAACGACCGATTCGGATAATAAAAATAATAAAGTTGAATTTCTATAGCACCGTGTCTAACACTGCGCGTCATTCCATAGTGCGTTAATAAAGTTAAATAAGAAGTCAGAAAAGTCCAATATGGTCAACGCAACCACGCTGTGAGACAATCTATTTAAACCGGCGGGTGAAAACCGGAAATTAAGCCGGATATGGTAAAGTACTAAGTAACATGCTAGACACGGCAAAACCAGATACCATAAACCCGGAAACGGAAGATGACATTTAAAAAAAAAATACGGATTAGCATTACCGATTAATCGAATCGTATCCGGAATCGGAAAAATTTCATCCCCAAAATCCGGAATCGGAAATCGGTAGAAAAATGCTAATCGGTTATGCCCTATACAAAACCTAACCTATATTTCACTTTACCTTTATCCGTATATAGAACCAATATTGCCCATGTTCAATTCCCCTTGACGATAAAGTTGTCCGGTGTGGGGTGGGAGATCTGTATTGTATTTCCTATATACGCTAAAGTGTCCCACATTACTGTTATTATATATTTGTTGGAGCCGAAAAAGACAAGACAAATTGCTTGCAGTCCAATGTGTCCAGTGATGGTGTTCCTCATGAGAAGGGTCATAGACATTTTATTTTTACAAGTGCAGTTTATGCAGAAGAACTCTTTTTAAGGATTGTGCACTTTCTACCTTGGTCATTGTTTATGTTCATCTACTTCGTATAAATTTTTGCATCATATTTACCATTTAATATTGTATCATGATTTGTCTTCTAGAGAATTCGGCAAGATTTTATGTAAGCTTATTTGCTACTTAACCTTCTATTTGGCACTATAAAGGCAATGTATATTGTGTCATTTGTGTATACAGTACACTTATTTGAGATGAAATTGTTATGTAAGAAATGTTGTTGTAGTCATCACAAGAGAGAAGAGAGAGAGAGAGAGAGAGAAGAAAGAATTCAGGCTCTCTTAAAAGAGCGTGTCGCTACGATGATAAGACAGCTACATCTGTAATGAAAAACTAACACGCCACTAGCTTCAAAGTATAAGGGACTTTATTTAAATAATCAACAGACATATATATTACTACATTCTAGAAACACATCTAAAAACGTTATAATCGAAATTCATGAAATACATATTATATTTTCCTTATTAAGCTTTCCAACTTCGTTTTATTCATATAACTTCTGCACCTTAGAATATTATACAAATAGTTAATTCTCGATCAATTTCAAGATAGCCAAAAGTATAAAATATAATAATTAATGCATTTTACTCATTTTAAAATATAATATTGATTTAGAATATATTGCTAGATATTACTCTTTCTTGCTTAAAGAATACTTTATTTCAATCATTAAATCAAAACATGAAGTTGGTAGCGAATTCAACCTTTACCATAAAACTTACATGAATATAATTAAATATGAACATAAAACATTCTATTACAATATATATATATATATATATATATATATATATATATATATATATATATATATATATATATATATATATATATATATATATATATATATATATTGTAAATAAAAGAATTCAGTAACGATGTTGCAAACATATCAATTATACCATTAAAATCTCAAACATTAAAAATACTTATTTCTAAAAGAAGTTACAACTTTATACCGTTCTTACCTGTAATGAAAAACGAACACGCCACTAGCTTCAAAGTATAAGGGACTGACCTAGACAGTATACGCCTCTTTACTTATACTCACTAGGCGCAAGTCAGGACCAAATAAGGTAATCCCCTAATACTAAGCTAGCGGCAATGTCCGCCCAACATCAGACAAGAATCTGCCTACGACACTAACAGAATGCCAGGTTCAGTCTTAGTCACCGGATTGGAAATTCTCCAATGCGCAACCCCGAAATCTGTTTAGTTTACAGAATTATATATTCTTTACTGAGCAAACCTAGGAGCTCTAGCTAAGTCAGCGAAAACAGCATGTATAGTGCTCCTCCCGTAATATATTTCCACACAGCACTGTACATTGGTATAGCTTTAGTATCTTGCTGCTTCTACACAACACGGCGATATACATTGCCTATTTTTCGCTTGCTCAGCAATCCTTCTATTCTATATAGTTGTGCTTGAAAAACAAGTGAAATTACCTTTAATATCTTTTAGAATATAAACAAATAAAACATTACTTTAATACAATTCAAAGAAAATATCAATCTTATTAATTTTACTAAAAATTCAATCCTAACAATACCCTCTGTTTTATTGAGCCCAGACAACGAGGCTCGAAAAGAAAAATCAATTTCATTCATCAAAACAAGATAAAGGATGAAAGGTCAAAAATACAATGATAAAAAAAATATTGCGAGACATTTTCGCAAAGTTTAAAAATACAATGTAAACACTGCAAATACATTGCAAAATTCCAAGTAAAATACAAAAAAAAAATAAATACAATGAGAAGGTACATTGCAAAATATTCAGTCAAATTCAAAAAGTACAATAAAGAGTATAATACAAAATAGTTGATAATATTCTTAAAAACACAATGGGAAGTGTATTGTACAATACTCAGTCAAAAGAAATACAATAAAAAGTACAATGCAAAATTCGTGATAAAATTCCCCAAAAATACAATGGGAATAAAACTTAACAGCATTGAATACTTTGATAAGATATATATATATATATATATATATATATATATATATATATATATATATATATATATATATATATATATATATATATATATTTATTAAACACATAATTCTACAAAACCTACCTCTAAACTAGGCTTATCAGACGATTGTAAAACAAAATAATAGCATTCAGTTCTTGTTATCTTTCTTTTTATTTTTCTCTTTTAGTGTACTTTTCCTGTGTGTCCTTTTTCTTTATCTGTTTTTCTCTTTTATATGTTATTCGTATAACATCAGCAGAACACATTTATGGGTGAATACTTATTATATCGAGAGTTAGGAACTGACAATTTAATGTTGTACTAGCCTTAATAACCATGATGTATGTTCACTTGCAATCAAACTTTGACCTGTGCGTGTATGAATATGTATCGTCTTTGAATTAACCTAAGAACAGTAAGTGAAAATATCATTTAATCGTTTGGTACGGTAAGTCTAGTGCAGCTTTGAAATGTACGTGTTTTATCAACGTTATCTTTGACGTGTGAAAGAGAAGGTATTGCCATTATTGTTTCAAATGAATTTGACTCAGAAGCTGGCCGTATATAGACCAAAAGCTGCTCATGTCGTGAGAGCTATGCATTACGTGATCTCTGTGTCGAGTAATCGCGCGGGCACTTTGACTATTTGATCATTTATGGCGAATGCGACAAGACACAGTACCATTAGGTACATACTTTCATACAATGGTATGAAGTTGTGAGAAAAAAAAACCTCTAAACATTGTCAAACCCATGCATTAATGAGATTGCTTGTCACGGAATGTTGTAGTTTTTATTTAAGAAAGCCATGTACTCTGGTTTTGTTTATCGTGTCCAACGATACCTGAGGGTGATTTTATATATATATGGGCAGTTGTACTTCGGAATCGTGAGTACAATTTGCTCTATGCCGCACGTGCAGAGTGTTTTCGATACGGAGCACGAATCCGTATAAATACTTTGCTATATGTGAAGAATCTTCACATTACTAAGGGTTTTGTCAACAAGCGGCTAGTTTCAAGGACTGTAGCTATAGGGTTATAGATCCGAGGGAGGGAGGATTGCACAACTTTAGCTGTAGGGCTAATTGTACGAGGGTGTTAAACGTCCGGGGTGTCCGGAGCTGTCAAACGTCGGGAGCTGTGATTAAATGCACTGGTGTGTCCAGAGCTGTTTAATGTGCCGGAGTGTCTAATGTCTAGCGTCCGGAGTGTCTAATGTCAAGGGTGACAAGGGTGACCCAGCAGTAGAGCTGTCTAAATGACCAGAGTGTCTGGAGGGTCTAATGTTTCGTAGTATTCCGAGGGTCCGGAGTCTGTAGAAATTGTGAAGTTCTACTGTACCAGCTGTTGAGCTGTATACTAATAGTTGATTATATATATTTATTCGTAAATTGTTAGCCGTGGGCTAATGTGGGTTTGCGGAACCCAGTATATGGTTTGGGACTAGAAAGATAAGTTATCTGTCCTGTTATTATTTTTCAAATATAGTTTCGCTACTTGGGCGTATACATTTTTACTATATGAGTAATCCTGCATTGTTTACTACGTGAGTAAACTGTATTCATCTTTTTTTTGTATATTTTTTTTTACTAGGGTTTTGTATCATTGTTTTTGTATCATTGTATCATTGATTCGTATCATTGTTTTGTATCATTGTATCATCGATTTGTATCATTGTATAATTTGTTCGCATCTTCTAGTCTGTGCGTAATTATGTATAATTAAATCCAATATTTGGATACACTACGCACGCATTTCATTGTTTTGCTTATACATATATATCGCCACATTAAACCATAATCTTTTTATCTGTATCATAAAAGGTGTTTGTTATCAATCCGAAATATCCGTCTCGGTTATCTTGTTACAAATGGTGTCAGAAGTGGGATCATTTCGGATTTAACAGAGCACCGAAATTGTTTTGTAGCTTTTTGTGTTTCATACGCGCTTGATAAAGTACAGAGGGGTTAGGTAGATATCTAATGTTATTTTATTTCTTTGTATTTATTTAATAATTGTGTTGCAATTTTGAGAAGGGAAATACGGTTTATTGGTAATTGCGTGTATTGTTAAGCCTGGACTTTAAGGTTGGTCACCGCCAAACTTCTGAAATGTCTTCTATGAAAGAACTGGTAGAATTGGGGAAACAGTTCGGTTATGAGGGGGAGTCCCTTAGAAATTTCGTTCGTGAGGAACAGGCTAGGGATAGGGACCAAAGATTAAAGGAGAGGGAATTAGAAAGGGAAACCAAGAAGGAAATGCTAGAATTAGAGAAAGGGAGGATAGAATTAGAAAAACAAGCAGAAGAAAGGAGAATGGCTTTTGAAAAAGAAAAAATAGAACTAGAGAAACAGGCAGAAAAGGAAAGGATAGAATGGGAAAGGGAAGCAGAGAGGGAGAAGATAGAAAGGGAAAAACAGGTAAGGTTAGAAACTTTGGAGATAGAAGATAGGAATAGGCAGAGGGAGTATCAAAGGAATTCTGAGTTATTGCAAGCTAAGAAAGAGGGGGAAAATGATGTTAAACTGAGGGGTCCAAAATTACCCCCATTTGAAGACGATAAAGATAATATGGATAGTTACCTAAATAGGTTCGAGAGGTATGCTACGGTACAAAAATGGAAGAAAGACGATTGGCCGCTGCACCTTAGCGCGTTACTGAAAGGTAAAGCGTTAGACGTGTATTCGCGTTTATCCACGGCCGATTCGCTCAATTACCCCGTGTTGAAGAGGCACTTCTCAAGAAATATGAACTAACTGAGCAAGGGTTTCGCAAGAAATTTAAATATAGCAAATCCGAGAGAGGCGAAACATTCACCCAGTTCGTCAGTAGGACTTGTAATTACTTGCAGCGATGGTTGGAATGTGGCAAAGTAGTCAAGACATTTGAGGGTCTTGTTGATTTCTTGCTTCATGACCAATTGTTAACAACATGTGGCAAGGAGCTATATTTATTTTTGAAGGAAAGGTCCTTCACAAATGTACATGATATGGCCACACAGGCGGATTTGTTCGCTGAAGCCCGGGGAGGTTCGCAGAATGTCGTCACGCGAGATATCCAAGGTGGGAATCAGGTCAAAGACAGAAAACCCAGGGAACCTGATAAATCTGGTGGGCGTAACCAGGGGAAGCATAGTGACGCGAAATGTTTCATTTGCAAGGAAGTGGGTCATATCTCCCATTATTGTCCTAAGCGGAAGGGACCAGTCCAGAAAGTCGCGGTAGCCATTAGAGGCAGAAGGTCGGTAAACGGAAAACTCGATGTTTCCCAGCAAGCTAAGCGGGAAGCAGTACGCGAACCGGTGACGCGTTTAGAGACCAATTGCGATGCAATCCAATCAATCGGTACATGTATTTTTCCCGAGGCACGGGTGCCGATCGCAAACGGCACTGTCAACGGACAAGAGGTCACAGTTCTACGAGACACCGGATGCACTACTGTAGTCGTGAAACGGAGCTTAGTCCGCGATGATCAATTGCTTGGGTTTAAATCACCTTGCATGCTACTTGACCAGACAATCGGCCATGTTCCCGTCGCCAGGATAATGATAGAAACACCTTTTTTGACAGGGACCGTGGAATCTTTGTGCATAGCCAACCCGATATATGAACTTACGATTGGCAATGTACCGGGTTCAAGACTTCCAACCATAGAAGATTTCAGATTTCCCATCATCCAAGCTGTACAAACTAGAGGTCAAATCAAGGAGCAAAATAAACCATTACGTAAATTGAAAGTACCAGAAGCTATTAATGATATCTCCCGCGAAGAATTTCGAAATGAGCAAAAACGTGATGAGTCTTTACGTGCGATTTCAGAGAAAACATTAACGGGTACAGTGAAAAAGTGTAAGAACGGGGATTCCTCTAAATTCCTTACTCGAAAGGGTTTAATGTACAGGGAATATTCTACATCAGACAGGAAGTTCCTGCAACTAGTGGTTCCCCAGAATTTAAGGTCACATGTACTCAAGGTCGCGCACGAGTCGAGTATGGCGGGTCATTTAGGCGTAAAGAAAACAATGGATAGGGTATTAAGAGAATTTTATTGGCCTGGTGTCAACAGCGATGTAGCACGGTTCTGTCGCTCGTGCGACATTTGCCAGAAGACTACCCCTAAAGGTAGGGTAACTAGAGTACCGTTGGGTCATATGCCGTTGATAGATACTCCGTTCAAAAGTGTAGCCATCGACATTGTAGGACCAATATTTCCACATACAGATCGAAAAAACCGATACATTTTGACTCTGGTAGATTACGCTACCAGATATCCCGAAGCCACAGCTCTGCCATCAATTGAAACCGAACGTGTAGCTGAAGCGCTCGTAGACATGTTCAGCAGGGTGGGAGTGCCCGAGGAAGTTCTTACAGATTGTGGTGTACAATTTACCTCAGATCTCATGGCAGAAATTAGTAGGTTGCTATCCCTTAAACAATTACGTACGACACCCTACCATCCTATGTGCAACGGGCTGGTCGAGAAATTCAACGGGACACTGAAGCAAATGCTGCGGAGGATGTGTGCGGAAAGACCGAAGGATTGGGATAGATATCTGAATGCCCTTCTGTTCGCATATCGTGAGGTTCCTCAGGAAAGCTTAGGTTTCTCCCCGTTTGAACTATTGTACGGTAGGACAGTCCGTGGTCCTATGCGTATACTTCGCGAACTGTGGTCGGACGAGGTTGTGGACGAAGAGGTTAAGACCACTTACCAATATGTGGTTGATTTGCGCGAAAGATTAGAGAGTACATGTCGGATGGCTCAAGAAGAACTCGTGAAATCAAGTCGTAGATACGCAAAGTATTACAACCGAGGAACGCGGAGGAAAAAGTTTGACGTAGGAAATCAAGTGTTAGTGCTTCTTCCAACGAATAACAACAAGCTGCTAGTTCAATGGAAGGGGCCATATGAAGTCAAACAGGTAAAAGGCGAAATGGATTATATCGTTGATGTAGAGGGAAAATCCAAAACGTTTCACGCCAATATGCTTAAACTCTACGTAGCGAGACCTGGACAAACAATTGATAAAGGGATCTTGAATGTAGTATGCGTAGCGGTGATAGAAGATGGGTCTAATGATGAAGGGGAATTAGTCTCCAGTAAAGGATTGCCATTTGAATACCCTAATGACGTAGTCAAAGAAAGTATTGACCAGATAAATATATGCCCTGATTTATCGGAAGGTCAGCGTACACAGATCATGGAGGTTTTTTCTACATACCCAGAAGTGTTTACGGACAGACCAGGCCGTACGAATCTAATTCGACACGAGATAAAATTGAATACATCTGAGTCTATCAGGATTAAAGAATATAAGATACCCTTTAATGCATTAGAGACTATCAACGAAGAAGTGACAAAAATGTTAGATCAGGATGTGATCGAACCGTCAAATTCCCCATACTCGTCCCCTGTGGTGTTAGTCAAAAAGAAAGATGGGACCAACCGGTTTTGCATCGATTTTCGACAATTAAACAAGATCACCGTATTTGACGCAGAACCAATGCCTGATATGGAAGATGTACTTTCGAAATTGGCAGGCCACAAATACATTTCCAAATTGGATTTAAGCAAAGGATATTGGCAGATACCAATCTCTGATAATGCCCGCAAATTAACGGCATTCACGACTCCAAAGGGACTTTTCCAATTTAAAGTCATGCCGTTTGGTTTAGTAAATGCCGGAGCGTCGTGCGTCCGTCTTATGCGTAAACTGTTAAACGGAATGGAAAGCGTCGACAGCTTTGTTGACGATATTTTCGTTTACACACATACATGGGATGAACATGTTAGGGTATTGCGAAATTTGGTCGTTAAACTTCACACTGCAAATCTTTCAGTTAGGCCTACTAAATGTAGTATAGGATATTCAAGTGTAGAATGTTTGGGACATCTGGTAAGTGGACTAGGCCAGTTGAAACCGCAACCAGATAAAATAGGAGCAATCAGGGATGCACCTAGACCAGAGACAAAAAAACAAGTGAGATCATTCCTAGGTCTAGTCGGGTTTTGTAGGAAATTCGTCCCTAACTTTGCAGCTATTGCAAGCCCATTAACAGATTTGACTAGGATTGGGGAACCGAATAAAGTTTTATAGGGTGCTTGCCAGGAAAAAGCCTTTAACGTTTTAAAACATAAACTGGTGAGTGCACCAATTTTAAAGTTGCCAGACTTGGATAGACCTTTTGTACTGAGGACTGATGCGTCCGATACGGGTCTTGGGGCTGTTTTGCTACAGGAGCAAGGGGGTGTGAAATTGCAAATTTGCTTATGCAAGTTGGAAATTACTCCCTAGAGAGAAAAAATACTCCGTGATTGAAAAGGAGTGCTTAGGCTTAGTATGGGGAATAGGAAAATTCCACGCGTACCTTTTTGGGAGGGAGTTTACTTTGCAAACGGACCATCAGCCACTCTTATATTTGAATAAAGCGAAGGTTGCCAACGCAAGACTGATGCGTTAGGCGTTATCTTTGCAGCCGTATTGTTTCCGAATCGAGGCGATTCGAGGCTCAGAAAATGTAGGGGCTGATTTTTTAAGTAGGGTGTAGTGGGCAGATCATTTCGTTCAGCGTACAAATTTTGGAGGATTTTATAAGGGTTCATATTTCACATTCCGTGATTGTTCTAAAAGTGATACCACTTATTTTTAGGGGGGAGGTATTGTCACGGAATGTTGTAGTTTTTATTTAAGAAAGCCATGTACTCTGATTTTGTTTATCGTGTCCAACGATACCTGAGGGTGATTTTATATATATATGGGCAGTTGTACTTCGGAATCGTGAGTACAATTTGCTCTATGCCGCACGTGCAGAGTGTTTTTGATACGGAGCACGAATCCGTATAAATACTTTGCTATATGTGAAGAATCTTCACATTACTAAGGGTTTTGTCAACAAGCGGCTCGTTTCAAGGACTGTAGCTATAGGGTTATAGATCCGAGGGAGGGAGGGAGGATTGCACAACTTTAGCTGTAGGGCTAATTGTACGAGGGTGTTAAACGTCCGGGGTGTCCGGAGCTGTCAAACGTCGGGAGCTGTGATTAAATGCACTGGTGTGTCCAGAGCTATTTAATGTGCCGGAGTGTCTAATGTCTAGCGTCCGGAGTGTCTGATGTCAAGGGTGACAAGGGTGACCCAGCAGTAGAGCTGTCTAAATGACCAGAGTGTCTGGAGGGTCTAATGTTTCGTAGTATTCCGAGGGTCCGGAGTCTGTAGAAATTGTGAAGTTCTATTGTACCAGCTGTGGAGCTGTATACTAATAGTTGATTATATATATTTATTCGTAAATTGTTAGCCGTGGGCTAATGTGGGTTTGCGGAACCCAGTATATGGTTTGGGACTAGAAAGATAAGTTATCTGTCCTGTTATTATTTTTCAAATATAGTTTCGCTACTTGGGCGTATACATTTTTACTATATGAGTAATCCTGCATTGTTTACTACGTGAGTAAACTGTATACATCTTTTTTTTTTGTATTTTTTTTTTACTAGGGTTTTGTATCATTGTTTTTGTATCATTGTATCATTGATTCGTATCATTGTTTTGTATCATTGTATCATCGATTTGTATCATTGTATAATTTGTTCGCATCTTCTAATCTGTGCGTAATTATGCATAATTAAACCAATATTTGGATACACTACGCACGCATTTCATTGTTTTGCTTATACATATATATCGCCACATTAAACCATAATCTTTTTATCTGTATCATAAAAGGTGTTTGTTATCAATCCGAAATATCCGTCTCGGTTATCTTGTTACATTGCTGTGTTATACCGCGTATTCGTTTTAAGACGTATTATAACTGTGAAATAATATCATTATGTAGCTACATTTGACATCCCTGTGACAATATTCGATACGTTCAATTAAACAAGTCCGTGTAAACCTGATTTAAACTGTGAATCCACTTATAGGCTGAACTATACAAGAGTGGGAGATTCTGGAGATAACCCATGTTTCAAATTGTTTTTTTTTGTTTGTTTGTTCTGATACCATGTACTCTGAATTCAGAGTTAAAAAGAAACATATACCTACGAACCAATCCAAATTTCATCCATACCTTAAGAGAAAGAAAGAGAACTGAGAGATTTGGCGCCAAAAAGAAGAAAAGAGAAATAGAAGGTATGAGAAGAAAGAAAGGAATGGACGATAGGACTATAATTTTCTCTTCCAAATACGAAGGAATTTGTTTAGGATTGAATTTTTAGTAAAATAATAAGATTGATATTTTCTTTGAATTGTATTAAAGTAATGTTTTATTTGTTTATATTCTAAAAAATATTAAAGGTAATTTCACTTGTTTTTCAAGCACAACTATATAGAATAGAAGGGTTGCTGAGCAAGCGAAAAATAGGCAATGTATATCGCCGTGTTGTGTAGAAGCAGCAAGATACTAAAGCTATACCAATGTACAGTGCTGTGTGGAAATATATTACGGGAGGAACACTATACATGCTGTTTTCGCTGACTCAGCTAGAGCTCCTAGGTTTGCTCAGTAAAGAATATATAATTCTGTAAACTAAACAGATTTCGGGGTTGCGCATTGGAGAATTTCCAATCCGGTGACTAAGACTGAACCTGGCATTCTGTTAGTGACGTAGGCAGAGTGGTTCTTGTCTGATGTTGGGCGGACATTGCCGCTAGCTTAGTATTAGGGGATTACCTTATTTGGTCCTGACTTGCGCCTAGTGAGCATAAGTAAAGAGGCGTATATTGTCTAGGTCAGTCCCTTATACTTTGAAGCTAGTGGCGTGTTCGTTTTTCATTACAGGTAAGAACGGTATAAAGTTGTAACTTCTTTTAGGAATAAGTATTTTTAATGTTTGAGATTTTAATGGTAAAATTGATATGTTTGCAACATCGTTACTGAATTCTTTTATTTACAATATATATATATATATATATATATATATATATATATATATATATATATATATATATATATATATATATATATATATATATATATATATATATATATATATATATATTGTAATAGAATGTTTTATGTTCATATTTAATTATATTTATGTAAGTTTTATGGTAAAGGTTGAATTCGCTACCAACTTCATGTTTTGATTTAATGATTGAAATAAAGTATTCTTTAAGCAAGAAAGAGTAATATCTAGCAATATATTCTAAATCAATATTATATTTTAAAATGAGTAAAATGCATTAATTATTATATTTTATACTTTTGGCTATCTTGAAATTGATCGAGAATTAACTATTTGTATAATATTCTAAGGTGCAGAAGTTATATGAATAAAACGAAGTTGGAAAGCTTAATAAGGAAAATATAATATGTATTTCATGAATTTTGATTATAACGTTTTTAGATGTGTTTCTAGAATGTAGTAATATATATGTGTGTTGATTATTTAAATAAAGTCCCTTATACTTTGAAGCTAGTGGCGTGTTCGTTTTTCATTACAGATGTAGCTGTCTTATCATCGTAGCGACACGCTCTTTTAAGAGAGCCTGAATTCTTTCTCTTTCTCTCTCTCTCTCTCTCTCTCTCTCTCTCTCTCTCTCTCTCTCTCTCTCTCTCTCTCTCTCTCTCTCTCTCTCTCTCTCTTGTGATGACTACAACAACATTTCTTACATAACAAGTGGATGGAGAACATTACAGATCTCCGGACCCTCTCGCAAAGCCAGTGGAGTGATTATTTCTTTTGAAGGAGTGTTTTCATAAAATTAATGGAGAAGATTCTTGAAAAAAAATGACATTAGTGGACAAGTATCTTAAATAAAGAGGCCACACGTATAATTACGATCCATGGGAGAGATTGGCACCAACATATTTACGATCGTCCGACTTTATACCGCCAATGTTCGCAGTTTTCTGCCTGGAACAGACACACAGCTATTCACGTGTCTGATTCGTGCTTCTACCTACATACTACATCGCTCTTGCTGGAATGTCTTCACAAATTCCTAGTAATGTATATACCAGTATCTACGCGCTATCCAGTTCCAGTGACGCACACTCCATTCGACTATAGTTCATTGATCCTACGTAGACAACGATTGAAAACCAAATCAAGTTCTATCAACTCACCCCACAAAACTACGTCAGCAGCAGCACTTCAGTGACCTCTGCCAGCTCAAAGATTCCTCAAACGTACTTTTACACGGCAAATTAACTGTGTATACATTTACTATCAGCGCCCAGAACATTGTGAGTTAAGCCGTTTAATTCAGTTAATGTGACTGACTACTATTGACATTATTCCTAGGAGTGCAATTTTTTCTCTGGAAACACCAGATTCTCAAGTACAGGTATGTCTCTTATCACATTAGATATTTTTAAAGTTGATCAATCACAAAATCCTGTTAAATGGCTAAATCAATTTTTACAATGGGCTAATTTTTATGATTTATCAGAAGCTAAAATTTTGAATGCTTTTCCTTTTCACCTATAACAACATGCTAAAGTATGGTATGAATCGCTACCTGATAACGTTAGGAATAACTGGTCAAGTCTAGTAACTGCCTTTACATCTAGGTTTCACACTGACGATATCATTTTAGATTTATCAATTTTACAAACTCGACAAGAATCGTCTGAAACAGTTTTGGACTATTTAAATCGTCTCTTACAAATTGCAAATAACCAAACTATCTCAGATCAAATATTGTTAGCAGTTGCATTACAAGGTTTAAAACCAGCTATTAAACAAATCGTAATGAATAAAAATCCAACAAATATGGATGATTTACGACAAGCCGCAAATCTAGCTGAGAAATCTCTTGTCACAACTGAGAATGATGATTGGTCAACACTTAACACAATTTTAGAGGAACTTAAACAACTTAAAGATGAAATTAAAGCAGTCAGCTCAGAACAGAACACAGAAAACAATGTACATGTATTATCTCAACCCTTCGTACGTGCCAAAAACAAACCATTTCGGCTGCATTGCTATAATTCTCATCATTATACATCGTCTTATCAGACAGCCAAATTTCCAAATTATTTCTCCAGTTCAGTACATAAATCTCGCGATAACTCTACATATCAGTTACCTCCTCATGATGCGCGTAGTAAGCCATTCTGTCCCAGATGTGGTATTTGTTTTCAGTCACATGGAACATTATGTCCTGCACTCGATAAAAAGTGTTACTTGTGTCACAAAACAGGTCATTTTGCACGAGTATGCTTTTCCCCACAACAACAATATAAATTCGCGCCAAATCAAAGGTCACAACCTTGCCACAAACAAACTCGAGAACCACAAATCACATTAGTCACACCTATTCACAAAAATCTTGTTCCTCTTTATGTTAAAAACAAAATCACGAATGCGCGTCCATTTCGGCCATCAACTTAAAATTTCTTTCTCGCGCAGGATTCAATTCACGTCAAATTCAACCGTCAGATATTTCTAATATTATAGCCGCCGGAGGGGAGACACATTTTGTCTCAGGTATTATTAACCTTAATTTGAAAATAGGAGGAATACGCTTCTCTCATTCATTTTATGTTATCCCTGCTTTAAACCATTCAGTCATTCTGGGTTTAGACTTTCTCACTAAATACAAAGCAGTAGTGAATCTAGATACACAAACGCTCTCTTTGCTAGTCGATACGGTAGTCATTAATCTGCTGCGCCATCAGCCTGGCTTGGCACGCGCCCAGCAAAGTACAACGATTCCACCAAACTCAAGTTGTTCTATTTCTGTTAGTATTAGTAAAATAAGGAAAGGCACACCTGTTTTACTAGAACCATCTCATAATATGTCAAACTCCACATTTTTGACAGCTAGAACAATTGTAACGGTTTCGAAAAATAACCTTGTTCAGATCTTGAATCCTACTTCGAAACATATACTCATACATGCAAATACCGTACTAGCTTATGTCGACGTACTACACCCACAAACCATATTTACTGTTAGTGAGGACACTTATGACAAGAATATCACACCTGATACACCTGACATCGTGGACACACAAACTAGTAAATCACAAGAACCAATTAATTTTGATTTACACTCTTCAGATTTGTCAGAAAATCAAAAACAAGAACTTCAATTATTTCTGAATAAACATAGGGATGTGTTTGCCTTGAACTTAGAAGAATTAGGAAGTACTACGGTATTTACCCATCGAATAGAGACAGGAGATTCCATGCCAATTCGTTGTCAACCTTATCGTGCGTCTCCACACATCAATAAAGAAATTGATAGACAGGTAGATGAATTATTAGAACACCACCTAATCGAACCCAGTTCTTCAAGTTATGCATCTCCAGTTGTTTTAGTCAAAAAGAAAAATAGGGAATATCGTTTTGCTATTGACTATAGGAAACTTAATCAGGTGACACAACCAATTACATTCCCTCTTCCAAGATTAGAAGATGTAATTGATGCAGTTGAACAAACTAAACCATGTCTTTTCAGTACATTAGATTTAAATTCAGCATTTTGGCAAATTAAAATGGATCCAGCAACAAAACATAAGAGCTCTTTCATAACATCACGTGGTCTTTACCAATGGAATGTAATGCCGTATGGACTCAGAAACGCGCCCGCCACATATTGTATTCTTTTAGGTCATGTACTTAGAGGTATACCGTGGTCAACATGTCTTGCATACATAGATGACATTATTATTTTTTTCAATTCATTTGAAGAACACTTAGCACATCTTGAACTTATTTTTGATCGATTACGTCAAGCAAACTTGACACTCAAACCATCAAAATGTGTATTCGCAGCATCTGAAGTTATTTATCTTGGTCATAAATTCTCAACAAAAGGAATCAAAGTAGATGAATCCAAAATAGACACAGTTACACAATTTCCTGTTCCAAAAACACAGAAAGATGTTAGGAGTTTTCTAGGGTTGTGCAATTATTACAGAAAATTTGTCCAAGGATATTCTACAATAGCAGCACCTTTAAATAAGTTATTGACAAAAGACAGTTCATTTCTTTGGACAGACAAGTGTCAAAAAGCATTTGAAACTCTTAAAACAGCCTTGACCACAGCTCCTATCTTGGCTTATCCTGATTTTAATAAACCATTTAGACTCACATGTGATGCCAGTGGTACAGCTCTAGGGTATATCTTGTCTCAGATAGGGACAGACGACAAAGAACATGTTATTGCTTATGGTGGACGAGCATTAACAAATGCTGAAAGACAATGGTCAGTAACTGAACAGGAATGTTTGGCAGTTTTAGAAGGTATCAGAACATATCATGTTTACCTATCACATCAGAAATTTACTGTTATTACAGATCACAAGGCACTAGTATGGCTAAGGACAGTTAAACACACTTCGAATAGACTAAATCGTTGGTCACTTCGCTTACAAGAATACGATTTTGATATCGTATACACTCCAGGCCATAAAAACACAAATGCAGATGCACTCTCACGTCGAAACTACGACCAAACAGCTAAGACTGACAGCCAGTTAGAGAAATCTCCCGCATACACTAACACTCAGGCTCAGTTAGAACCACCAGTACACTCCATTCAAGAAGAAATGACAGAAATTACATTCTTTTACGATACGGAAGAAACTACTAACCTATTTTCACTACAGACTATTGATAACATGCCTAGTAGTATTTCTGCAGAATTACCGGATCTCGCTAGTATGGCTAAGGACAGTTAAACACACTTCGAATAGACTAATTCGTTGGTCACTTCGCTTACAAGAATACGATTTTGATATCGTATACACTCCAGGCCATAAAAACACAAATGCAGATGCACTCTCACGTCGAAACTACGACCAAACAGCTAAGACTGACAGCCAGTTAGAGAAATCTCCAGCATACACTAACACTCAGGCTCAGTTAGAACCACCAGTACACTCCATTCAAGAAGAAATGACAGAAATTACATTCTTTTACGATACGGAAGAAACTACTAACCTATTTTCACTACAGACTATTGATAACATGCCTAGTAGTATTTCTGCAAAATTACCGGATCTCGCCCAATATCAGCGCGAATGCCCTGATTTTAAAGACATGTATGTTTACTTAGAACAAGGAATATTACCAGAAAACACTCGTCGCGCAACAGCTATTCCATATGAAGCAAGCCAATATGAACTAATCAATGGTGTCTTACATCATTTTTTCCAACCTCGTACAAAACACAAAACTTCTCCAGATCAACTCATAAAACAAGTTGCTTTACCCACAAATTTGAGACTCGATGTCCTTCTATCTTATCACGATTCAAAAGCAGGAGGTTGTCATTTTGGTGTTCAAAGAACATATCAAGCTATCAAACAGAAATATTATTGGCCTAAAATGTATCAAAATGTGTATGATTACATTACATCATGCTCTAAATGTCAACTCATTAAACGGGACACAAATGCACGAAAAGCTCCGTTGCACCCATTGCCCCCAGAAGACGTATTCTCTAGGTGGCACATGGACATTTTGTGCATGCCAAAAAGTAAGGAAGGTTATCAATACATCTTATTGGTGACAGATAGTTTGTCACATTGGTGTGAAGCCTTTCCTTTACGTTCTCAAACAGCAACAGAAATCGCCAGTGTTTTGTACAATGAGATATTTACACGTTATGGTGCACCGCGAACACTTGTCAGTGATCGTGGACGAAATTTTATGTCTCAAATTGTACTCGCACTTTGTGAACTATTTCAAGTAACACGTCACCATACTAGTTCATACCACCCTCAAACTAATAGCCTCCGTGAGAGAAAAATAGTACCATCACTAAGGGCTTATTGTAGCAAACATCAAGATGATTGGCCGTCCATATTACCCAGCGTAATGATGGCATTCCGAATGAGTCCAGCAGTTAATTCTACTGGATACTCACCTTATTACATAGTCTTTGGGAAAGGAATGACTTTACCCTTAGATGTATCTCTTACGCCTAAAGAAACTGTACAAACACAAACACAACAGTACGTAGATCAATTGATTCAAAGATTGAAAATAGTTCAAGAAATAGCTAAAGCAAATACACGTGAAGCACAAAGCACAAGCAAACAGAGGTTTGACCAGAAAACAAAAGAACCATCCTTTCGCGTTGGAGATTATGTACATTAACAAATCTCACATATACCTGTAGGGTTATCAAAAAAGCTTTACCCTCGTTGGGAAGGTCCATATTACATCACTCAAGTAGGTCCGAATAGCACCTACAGATTGCGTCGTTGTTTAGACAATAAAGTAATGAAATTACTTGTACACGCAAACAGGCTTAAGCACTATAAAGATCCTAGGGATTATAGACCTCCGACACTGGACACAGTCAGTACATCCCCACAGTCGACTCAAACATCACCTGATCAAGCAAGCAATGAGCACACACCAACCAACAATGGTACCGAATGGTACTTAGTTGATAAACTATTGAAATCCAAATGGATTTCTGGGAAAAAGCATTATTTGGTTAAGTGGTCAGATGGATCCACGCCATCATGGCAGACAACGGAGAATGTTTCTCAGGCATTAAAAGAAGCATTTCACAGAACACGCACAGAATCAAACACACGTCGCAAACGACGAAGTCGAATCTTTCGTAATTGAGTTCAATACGAAATTCTAAAAATTCAATCCTAACAAAATGATGATTATTATCTTGAAAAGCATACATGTCTGAGACAATTTTTCACTGTCCCATGAACCATTTTACAGAAAGAAATCAACGGCCAGTAACCATCCTGTATATGCCATTATTGGTCAGTTTATCACATTTCAGAGGTATTCTAAATTCAAGGCACTCGTGTATTTAAATGCTATTCAAGCGATATTAATTGAAGAAAAAAAAATTAACCATTCTGATTAGTCGGAATATGTTTAGAGTAAGTTATGTAATGTTTTATTATATGTATTGGTCTGGGCTGACATGTAGCAATTAGGTTGTAAATCATAATTAGCATAACATGTCCACAAATTCAGCAAAGAAAGATAATGAAATTACTTATATAACAATGCCAAGTAGTGTACAATTAGCCAAACCTTAATTCACAGATAATTCATCTTTTTCATTTTCTCTTACAGGTGATATAACATAATTCTTATCAGAATTCTTTTCTCTCGGGAGATATAAATTTTAACAGCAACAAATGCAGTATTGCTACTGTAATTAAAAAAATGATTAATCTTAAAAGGTAAAACCGTGCTAACATCTCACCCCAATCTTAGCAAAAATATCAAAAAAGCTCCAGTGTTGGTATTTCTAAAATGAGGTCAACTTGTTCTCATCCAAAATGTCAACAAACTTGAACGAATTGAGTCTGTAGCTCCCAGGAACTCGAATAAACTGCAAGAGAGGATGCCGCTCTAAGGTTTTGGTAGCCAACATGTATTCATTTAAACACACACCATCTAAGAACCTCAATGATCGCAGAATTTGAAAAGGATGTATATTTTGGAGCCTCGAAAGGATTTGTAAGCTTTCAGGGTTGGGGGGAATTTAATGTTAGTGGTTCCTTTATTTCCTCCTTTAAAAAGAGGTGGCAATAAATTAAACACAGGGAATTTAAAATATGAATGCCTTATATGCTTCACGGCACCTTGAACTACAAGGCAATATTTATTAACTGAATGCAAGTGAATTATATACACACCATTGGATTTTTTCATTTTGTCAATGTGACCTACTATATTAATCTCTGAATAGATTTCAAAGTGGGATGGGATGATACTTAATTGTATACTGACACCAAATATACCCTCAAGTACAGATGACCTTCTTTGAAAACGAAAGTCACGTGACCTGCAGTGTCTCTGGTGTGCGACTTTCCAAGTATTATTAGTAATGGTTAAAGGATTACAGGTATATGTAAGTACTGTATTAGATACAATGTGTATAGTGTGTAGCCAAGTGTGAACAGTTGTGACCTAGTTTATTTAAAGGATCACCTTATAACACCAGCAGATCACCGTCTATATAAACTACTTCTTCATTCAAGGATAAAAAGATGGGATTGATTACATGCTTTATGATAAGCCCATACCCAGTTTTCAGGAACGTTCTAGCAAATATTATTAAAAGGGCTATCTTTATTTAATGATATGCCCACCCTACTAAAGTATTCTGGCTCAATGCTATAGTGAAAGAAGAAATACTGTAAAAGTCACAGACAGAACAAATTGTTATTATGGTCAAAGATATCTTTAATGAATAGTGCCAATTCTTTCTTAATTTGGGAGAACGGCTTTATTAAGGACAGCTTATGATTAAATACAGATAGCACTTTCTTCCACTTGATGCATATACTCATTTATAAGTGAAGAGAGAAGTACTTCCTTCTACTTATTGCCTATACTCATTTATGATTGAATATAGATAGTACTTTTTCTACTTAATGTATATACTCATTTGTAATTGAATATAGATAGTACTTATTTCTATTTAATGTATATACTCATTTGTAATTAAAGAGAGAAGTACTTCCTTCTGCTGAATGTCAATATTCATTTGTAACTGAATAAAGATAGCACGATATAGATATTATGTTCTTCCACTTGATGTATATACTCATTTATGATTGAATATAGATAGTACTTATTCTACTTATGTCTGTACTCATTTATAATTGAATATAGATAGTAATTCTTTCTACTTATTGTGTCTACTCATTTATAATTGAAGAAAAAATGTACTTTTCTACTTATTGTCTATACTCATGTATGTATGATTGAATAAAAATAGAACTTTGTATGTATAGTCAAGCCTCTACAAACTGCGGGATATCTCCCATTCATTTCATCGTGACATTTGGTGCAATCATTTAATCGTGACATTAGGAGTATCTACCAATCATTTCATCGTTACATGAGGAGTATCTACCAATCATTTCATCGTTACATGAGGTGTATCTACCAATCATTTCACCGTGACATGAGTAGTATCCACCAATCATTTCATCGTTGCATGAGGTGTATCTACCAATCATTTCACCATTATATTTGGATCAATCATTTCACCGTGATATTAGGAGTATCTCCCAATCATTTCACAGTGACATTTGAAGTATCTTCCAGACATTTCACTGTGACATTATTAGTATATGTCAGTCATTTCACCGTGACATAATAATAATAATAATAATAATAATAATAATAATAATAATAATAATAATAATAATAATAATGAGGACTTTGTATAGCACCTAAACATTAGAAAACACCTTTAACATAAAAAACGTATAATATGATTACGAAAAAACCGCCATGAAATTAGAAAACATAAAACGTGATGAAAAATATTTAAGTTAGGAAACATTATAAGGTCTCAAAGTTCGTTCTTGCAGTCGAAATAGGTCAGTTTTAAGAGCACTCTTGAATGGGATAGCTGTGTCCTAGTGTGTAAGTTCAGTGGGCGATTCGTTCCATGCTGTTGGGCCCTGGTATGCAAAAGAACGTTGTCCATATGACTTCGTTTTCACAACGGGAATAATAAGTGTACGATTCAGATGAGGAGCGTTATCTTGCTGGTGTATACACATGAGTGAGGTTGGATATGTATGTTGGACTGGATTCCGTCAGTAAAACATGGCACAGAGAACAAATTTTCTTACCAGTATGCATGAATGTAAAATGTGAATGTTAGATTATTTACTTAAGCGTGTGCATAGATTTTCGTCTATTTGTCTGTATGTATCTGTGTCATTTTGATTTTTAGCGTAGTTTTAACAATTTTGTTCAGTCATATCGCTACGATGGTTGCATTGTGGCAGTTTATAGTGATGTCTAGCACTGTGATATCATGCCGCGGACAAGCAGCATAATGTCCACCGAATCACATTATTCTTCCACCAGGCCGACCATTCGTTGCACAAATTTCTTAATAATAAGCACCAAGCCAGGCGGATGCTAGTACCATTATAAGTCTTTGGTATGACTCGACCAGGGTTCAAACCCGCGACCTCCCACATCATAGACGGAAGTTCTAACCACTTATGCTACCAGAGCGGTCTGCAAAAATGCAAAATGTTCAGTGTATTTTTCTTAACCGTATGCATGGATGTAAAATATTGACTGGCAGTGTATTTTTATTTACCCGTATGCATGGATGTAAAATGTGACTGTCAGTTGTTGTTTTTTACCAGTATGAATTGATGTAATATATGAAGATCAGTGTATATTCTTATCCGGAAGCATAGATGTAAAATGTGTCAGTGTATTTTCTAACCCTTATGCATAAATGTAAAATGTGACGGTCACTGTATTTTCTTACCACCATGCAACATTCTCTATTATACAGATATTATAGTTTAAGATTTCACTCTAATTTTACCAGAGGACTGATACTTTGATAAATTAATTAATTCATTCATTCATTCATTCATTCATTCATTCATTCTTAGAAATATCTCAATACAGCATTCCATATATTTATATAAAAATCTAGGTTAAACCTGAGCTACTTTTCATATTATTCGATCTCAATCTATGCTAGTA
Source organism: Unio delphinus (assembly GCA_029339505.1). Classification (NCBI taxonomy): domain Eukaryota; kingdom Metazoa; phylum Mollusca; class Bivalvia; order Unionida; family Unionidae; genus Unio; species Unio delphinus. Next base: position 2,378,565 of record JAQISU010000007.1, on the reverse strand, counting down.
CTGCTTTAAATCTTTCTCTATATTCCATCTGGCATACTCCAGTGTTAAATAATTTCGATGCTACAAGATACGGATGTTATAAGACATTCTCGACATATTCCTGAGTGCTGATAAAAAATGGAAGCTATACAATTTTCCCGACATAACCATGAATGCTGATGAGAAATGGAAGCTACACAATTGTCTCGACATAGTCCATGAATGCTGATGAAAAATGGAAGCTACACAATTGTCTCGACATGGTCCATGAATGCTGGTGAAAAATGGAAACTACATATATTTTTCGATATGCTTCTGAGTGCTGAGAGACAAACTTCAATATCAACTCATGAAGTTAGAAGATCATTGAGAGACGGACATCTATATACATTGATGATTATGCAGATTGTTGAGAGATGGACATCGATATACATTGATAAAGTATGCAGATTCTTGAGAGACGGACTTTGAGATATACATTAATGAAGTACGAAGATCTTTGAGAGACATACTTCATAAATACGAAGATCCTTCAGACATGAGATGGATTTCAGACAACATGTAGGCTTACTATCTTTTTAATAATCTGTGACATTTTTCATGACGAATAATAAAGAATGGTATGAAAAATTTCCTTACCTTAAAATCTTAATCTAGAAGGCAGTTTGTAATCAATTATCTTGATTCTTCATATGAATTAGTTGATTTTCTGTGATATGATCTTTGTCACAAAAACGCTTTGAAAAAAAGCATCATGTGTATAAGATCACACTCAACAGGTTTCTTTAGTACTTGCAGGCTATGTAAAAGCTTAACACATTCATTTAATAAATGAACTCATGGAGACAAATGCAGAAAGTTAGTAATTACATTATCATAATATTCGAAAAGAATTTTGATTGAAAAAAACAACATATTTAGATAGATGCTTTTAATAAGGTGTTTATCTATGTATTTCTATTTATAGGTGTTTATAATTTTAGATCGTCTCTGTATAATAGGTACCTTAATTTTCTTCCCGTTTCTAAGAAATCTTTTTTTTTTTTTAAATTTATAGATGGCAAGTAATTTCATCTGCAGACGTGTACCGGTCCGGTGGCCTAGTGGTTACAGCATCTGCCTCGGATACGGGTGGTCTTGGGTTCGAACCCCACCGAATCATACCGAAGACTTACAAAAGTGGTACTAACAGCTTCCTCGCTAGGCGTTCAGCATTAAGAGGTTAGTGTTTGGGCTGGTCGGCCTGGTGTCAGGATAATGTGACTGGGTAGGACATCATACTACATGTATGCGGCATGATGCCCCAGTGTTAGACATCACAATAAACTGACACACTGCAGACATTGTAGCACAATGACTGAAAAGTTGTTAAATTCTAATCACACACACACACACACATACACAGGGACTTTTGGCTGGTTCCCATTTCAGTTTCCTTCAATTGATGTGCTCCTAGCCAAAGATCTTTTCTACTACTGCTGTCTGTATGCTAGACATCACAATAAACTGCCACACTGCAGACATCGTAGCAAAATGACTGAAAAGTTGTGAAATCCTAATCACACACACACACACACACACACACACACACACACACACAAACAGAGGGTCTTTTGGCTGGTTTCCATTTCAGTTTCCTTAAATTGATGTACTCCTGGTCAAAGATCTTTTCTACTGCTGCTGTCTGTATGCTATGTGTGTATGCTGATATGTTGTGAAATTGCTATAATATTTCCATGTTATAATTAGTTGCTGTTGTTGTAGGGTTTAACGCCATTTTTCAGCACACGATTGACTATTCGTTGCGGCTAGTATTAAAGGTGGAGAAAGAACCTGGGAAAACCCCCAGAAAGAACCACTGACCCACGAGAAGCTGATCGCAAGCTTTCTCACATACCCACATTGGCCAAAACTGAGACTCGAACCCACTTTAAAAGATGACGCCCTTTGGCAAGTAAAACAATTTATCCAGATGTACTCACACAACAAAATCCCCAAAACGGTTACTATTGCCGAGCAAAATGTGTTGACTCAGACTGGAAAACACTTTTGAAACCCCAAGAAAGATAGAAAGAGACTTCAAATAACATTTATACATCACATACACTATCAGAAAAATAACAAGGAGAGAACCGCTATAGATGTGAATTTCTTTTATTGCTAAAACTGAATTTAGTCTGTATGCCATGCCACGGACAATGATTACGGTGAAAAGATTTCAATTGATATATTTTCATTCCATGTCCACTCTGACTTCCTCAGCTTCCATCAATTTTGAAATCAATAGACAAACAGAAGACTGCATTTCTGAATAACACTCAATTGTATCTAAAAGTAAAAGTCCTTCAAACGAAAAACACCAGTCCAGCCGCTTATGCTAAAGAGTGGTAACAAATTGTGTGCGTCAGTTACTTAGAGAAGAGGAGTTTGTATTTAGACAACAAACCTGCTGCTTTTGTTTGTTTTGTTTTTTTATGGTTAACGCCATTTTTAAGCACAATATAGGCTATACATGGCGGCTAGTATTAATAATGGAGGAAGAACCCGGAAAACCCCGGAAAGAACCACCGATCCACGAGAAGCTACTGGCAAGCTTTCTCACATAACTACATAAGCCGAATATTAGACTCGAACCCACGCAGACAGAGGTGAGATGGCAATGATCCGTAACGGACAGCGCTTTAGACCACTCGGCCACTTGGGGCCCCTTAAACCCGCTGTATTAAACACAAGTCAAAAACTGCAAATTTTAACATATTTTTTTTTCTTCATATTTATTGTCAACCTATAATATCTAAACATTTTAATTGTAACCGAAAGGGAGGTTCTCCTAAATTACTCAGAAACCCATAATTTCTTGCATCTAGTATCACGGTCTTAAAACTATCATTAATATTAAAGCTTAAAAAAAGGAAAAGTGCTCATAATCGGCGTGCAGGATGTCACGTGGCTGTAAGCAAAACATCATGTAACATCATACGAAACGTATGTCTTGAACGCAATTATTACTCGCTCGATCGTGTCTGCCTCAAACAATCGCTTTTCCACGTGGTGTCATATTTTGCTGTCCTTGTGGAACATGACTTTTTTTTTGGTAAACATCTCCTGCTTGCAAGGAGAATAATCGTATAGGATTATGCCACATAAAAGTAACATTGTAAATGAATGAACATCTCTCTCACGCTATCGTGTTTACCTGCCTTGTTTAATTCGGTATAATGATTAACTTAATGACATTGTGTTATGTGGAGATATGAAGATTTGTTTACCCGTTACAAATCAAGATACACAAACGCTTCACTCTCGTAAAACGAGACTCCCTTCTGTAAATAAATCTTTATATCTCACTTTAAAAGAGCAATACATATACAATACCCCTTGGTTCTCGAAACGTTCTGGCCTGATTTGATCAGATTTTTATATGCACAATTTCCTACTTTATTGGATGGTTTAGGAATTGTACAATACTAAACATTTTTCTTGGAGTGTTTCGGCGTGTACTTTGTTAGTAGTTATGTCGAATTCTCGCAGCTGGATATACTATTTATATTACAGATCTAATACGTTTTAGTGAATAGTGCAATAATGCTTCTTTAACTTGAAATTGAGTATATTCAAAAGCATCACAATTTCAGATGATGCTGAAACCGCCATTAACATTTCAAGGATTTCTTGTCCACACGAATTTTCAAGTAAGCCCAGTATAGGTAACTCTGAATACCAAACAGGAACTGAAGAATCCAACTTGGATATATACTCAAGAAATCCTCCTTCTTTATAAGGAGGAAATCCATGCGGGTCAAAATAAATGACACATTGTGGATGTATCACGTAACCCACCCAATATACTCCAGATTTATTGCTAAAACCGATAGCAAGTATACCGGTTTCAAAGATTTTTGGTTGTGTTGGTAATTGATTTTCCTTGAATATACCTCTGAAATGTTTTATTGGGAGTTTCTTAACTATGTCAGCCGTGTTAATATTGGACTTTTCAACTATGGGTTTTGGTAATATGTTAGCAGAAATAGGTTTATAAAACCACGCTGTTAGTTTTTTCACTTGTTCGAATAAACTTCTCCAAATATCAATCATGTTATTTTATATAATTTCTCTCTAAAAAGCGATTACTCGTATATTCGTGTACGGTTTTATAGGGTGGTTTTCCCGATGATGAAATAGCGTTGAGGACATTCAATACTTCTATGCCACATATTGGTGGGTCATTCATTTTCTGTGTTGGTAGCATAGCATACCAGATAGGAGTTTTTAAGTGGTTTATATAACTCATAAATTCTTTATGCGGCGCTATTCCATATGAATCGAAATAAACAATTGCACGCGGATTAATAGCGTTATCAACCCAGTGAGTTCCGGGTCCAGTGCTGTTATAGAGATTAATAATACCGGTTTTAACGCTGTTTGGTTGATGTGGTAATTGATCTTTCATAAAGACACCTCTAAAAAAGTTTATCGCTAGCATTTTATCAGCATCGTGTAAATCAAAATTTGACATGGGAACTATTGTTGTTAGTAAACTGTTCATAGTCTCAGGCCTTTTCCGCTGTACCATAAATACGGAGTTCCTGGTAATCTTAGACCCTTTCCCTTTTTTTGTATCCCCGCCCCTTTATTGGTTCATCTGATTAAGCAATGCTGTGTACTGCTTTTGCACCAAGAGCTCCAGCAGCTCCTAACGCGGTGGGTTTATCAAGTGCAGTTAATGCTGGAATCGCAGCGAGAAGTGGGAATACACCACCTGATTTTAACATGTTCTTAATCGCAGCCGCAGAGAGAGTGATCTGAGCACCCCTTTTATCTTTGATGGAATCATTGAAGTGCAGAATTTCTCTCAGATATCGAATCAAGCTGCATCGAGTACAACCATGGTGGATATGGAATACAAAATACGACCCTAAAATTCTTATTTCTGTTGATATGATTGCGTGTTATCCGGGAAGTTTTCTTGGGTATGGAGAGTGCTCTGAGTACTTCAAAAGAGTTGGACATCCCACACATGAGATGACCCGTGTTGCGATTAATGGACCACTGCCTGATTTTGATCTCACCGGATTCGCTCGTGTGGTATCATTTGAATTGACTAAAGGACTTCATCCGTGTTGTTATGTTTTGTTTGGTAGACACATCTCTGAAAAACACTGGATGCCAATAGTGTTATTACGGTATATGATTCATTCTTAAATGCTGATATCGCTGATTGTCAGTGAAGCAATTATATCATATCGGAAACAAACTGAAATCTGGTTACCACAACCCGATAGTCTACATAGTATAATCACCGAAAATAAAAAAAAAAACAATTCCCCGATCTCGACGAAGAATATATCGTGAAATGGTCCAAAGAAATCTTTGAAGTTAGAAATAAACACGCTAAAGATTTCGGTAGAAGAATAATTGGTAAGTTTATACAGGGTGGAAAATACGACCACAAACGATATTCTTCGAGGTTGATTACCGATGATGCTGAATACGATTTTATAATCGCAAATGTAACATCTGGGGGTATATACGTCGATCGTAAAGACGCTTTCTTATCCGATGGAACCAAATTAGGTACAATTGTTACTTACACAGATGGAGAAAAACCTCAAGACACGTACTTAAGGTCGTATTAGCTGGCCTATGCTTCTATTAATTTACTTTCGATGATAAATATATTTCCTGAATCAGCAGTTAGAGTAGTCACTGATTCATTTTATATAGACGTAAAATATAGCGAAGCAGTGGCTGAATTCACTAATTCAGACGAGAGTTTGGTATCATGGAGAATTAAAAAAGAAATACTGCGTGATTACTCCAAATCAGCAGATGTTACAATTGAAAACAATTACTTGAAAAATAATCAGATATCAAAACTATCTAATGCACCGTCGTATTCCGATCCAATATGTAGATGTAAAACCAGTTTCTTAAACGGCTGTGGTGGGTCAGAGAAGATTGCGATTTAATTATTTCGAGGAAAATCAAAACATGATTGTTCTAACACCAACACATAGACTTGCAAGAGAGATGAAACAGCGAGGAATTAATGCTTGCACTTATCATAGTTTCTTTCGATGGAAAGGTGACGAATGGACTCCTGATCGAATGGGCGAAAAATATATTCCTGAAATCATTATTTGGGATGAGATATGCACAGTGTCGTTATACGTATTACAAAAGTTTCTTGATTGGCTATAGCTAGCGAATACAAAAGTGATAATATGTGGCGATCATGGTAAACCATCACCATTTGTCGGTTTATCCCCACATGATTGACTAAAACAATTTGTAGACTATTATGAAGAAATTAGTACTGATCATAGATCACTTGATGAACAATTACGCGAGTTCAATAAACTAATAAGATTACAACCGGATAGAATCCAGTGTCAAATAGCGCGTGAAATAATTTCAGAAACTCCATTAAATGATTTCTGGGAAGCGTGGAGACCAAACGATTTGATAGTGGCAAGTAGAAAGATAGTCAGACACACACTTCAGATGAAGTTATTTAACTCGCATAGAGAAAAATTTGCAACAATTCCAGTGCCGCTGTGTTATAGACCCAAGGAAACACGAAGACAAAATATCGAAGTTGATATTCCAGGGCAAAGTGAAAAGCAGAATTTAGTGTTAAATGATATTGTGTTAGTTGATATCAATGTCGTCGAAGATGCATTGCGCGCTAATAAATCCCCATGGAAGTTAGGATACGCAGCGACGATACATTCTTCGCAGGGGTTGACAATATCCGATACAATTGTTTGGATCATAGATAATCACATTGAGTGGTCGAATTTAGTTGATCTTGCGGTATCCAGAGTACGAAGAATAAATCAACTTCGAAGAGTTGTTTTAGACTATAATGACACTACAATAAGTGATATTGTCAGCGATGATATAATCAGAAAAAAAACTATCTGGTTATAAACAACAGGACAAAAAAAAAATAAAAAAAACAGAAAATTTGATATTGATGCTAAATTTATAACCACATTAAAACAACAACAGAATAACCACTGCGCGAGTTGCAATTGTATAATGCGTTGGTGTTGGTCGGATAAAAACCCTTGCCAATTTACTGTAGACAGAAAAAATAGCAGTATTGGTCATACCAGAGATAATGTGATGCTGACTTGTTTTGAGTGCAAAAGACGAAGAGGTGCTAGTTAAGACCACGCGGCGGTAATTGAGTGTCCTTGGGTATCACTTGTAGTTGTTCACGAGTAAACCCACGCTGAGGAGCAGTTGAATCCAACCTATAGACTGGCGGTCTACCCGTAGATCGTGTTATGCTAGATATTATATATGCAGTAATACTCCAAATAGGATCAGTAGCTCTTTTTTTGCCACCTTCAAGCTCTCATGGTTCATATAAATATCTAACAGTGCCATTGCCGAGTATTGGTTGTTTTGAAAAATCATGTTGCGGTTTTATGGGTATATACTTTTTTAAATCGCGTTGTTAGGTTTCATATTAATTGTTCGAGTAATCTCATTATTCAGCGCGGTAATCACGCCTGGTAATCTCTTAACCCATTCACGGGATCGTTTGTCCTGAATAAATTCCTTCGCGTATTGATATCCAAATAACCGCTCAGCAAGTGTGCAATTAAATCGTTCAACATTTGCCTGATCGCTACGTAATGCAGTATGTCCTCGTCTGATGGTGTCATTATGATGCTTCATTGTTGATAACACTGCACCCTGAAATTCCTTGCCAGGATCAACTTGTAATAGATTTGGCCAATACAGAGGACCTTGTCGATAAATCCTTTCAAACGCAGAAGTTACTTCAGTTGATGATTTTGTCTTTAGAGGTTCTACTTGTTTGTATCGACTCGCAACATCAACTACGGTTAGCGCATACTTGTAAAAACCATCATGCAGCAGAAATAATATATCAGCCTGATGAACTTCATTAGGTGCGTTGACATCAAAATGCGAGTAGTTAATTTATTTAGGCGGTGGTAGATAAATTTTCCATATCGCTTGTTTTGATAACCAATCCGCTGCAGTGGTATTTTTCACCTTTGCGGCGCTAGCGAGTTTACTAATTGCTGCTTTACCCCTCCAGTATCCTCTTGGAGAATAATAAATAGATTCCATGTTGTTATTAATTACCAGCACCCAACATCAATTTACTTTTCCTCGCCGATTTTATCAACCATGAAGCCAATTTTTCCTTGAAGGATTTATCAGTGATAGAATTCAACGCATGAATCAATTTTACATCTGCGATGTCTGTTTTGCAGATTACTGCTTTTATAAGCAACATCATGAGCATAACACGCCTTATCAATGGCGTTTATTGGGTTTTCACCGGGTCGGGGTTGGTTTTAATCATCGACTCTGCTATCGAGTCTGGTTCCGGGTCCACAATAACTATATCCTGGAAGGTGTTTTTCTTCTGGATATTTTCCCATGGTGTTCCTGGGAGTTTTACTAACTTGGCTGCAATATCACCTCCTGTCTTTTTTTTTTAAATCATTGAATTTATCAAGTGAAACAAATCTAACAATTTTTGTACCACATTGTACACACTTACCAGCAAGTGCTGATCTGTTATTATTAGTTGTAATCGTCGTCAAGTCGTTTGTGCTAGTACGCTTCTTACATGTCACACAATATATTAGATCCATAATTTATTTATAATAACATGAATGAAATTGATTTTTCGGCGACAAAAAAACGAGAACCTGTTCAACATCATGCAGCGCTACCAAATTCTATTCGCATGATTATAATCGGACCATCTGGAAGTGGCAAGACACAATTACTACTTAATTTGATAACGAGATGGAAGAAATGGGACAATTTGTATTTAATAGCTCCTAGGTGTTAAAGGATTATAACGAGAAAGAAAAATCAGAAATCGATGAAGATATTATTGAGTTTATAATTGATATCGATGAAGCACCGAGTATTGATGGTATTGATGGAAGTATTAACAATTTAGTCGTATATGATGATGTCATGTTAGACAATCAAAAGATTCCCGCTAGGATATTGTCCAGAGGTAGGCATACAAATACCGATGTAATATATGTCACTTAACGATACACTCAAATACCAAAAGTGATCAGATATAACTGCAATATTCTTGCTGTATTCAACGGAGTTGAGATACACACGCTACGAAATATTTGGCAAACTTGGTGCGGTGGTGATATGGATTACAATCTCTTTAGAAATTTCTTTAGTCACGCTCAGTCAATCCCACATGGATTTGTAACGATAAATTTACATGATCCTAGATCAAGTTATCGTGTCGGACTTGATACAATATTTGGTTGAAATCTTAAAAGGATTTTTACCCCCATAGCAGCAGGAAGGATGCGACAACGACTTGCGTCCCCAAAAGAAACTTTTTTTTAATGGTTTTGGAGGAAGCCTTGGTTTGCTAAATAGACGCTTTTTTACGATTTTGGAGGAAGCCTTGGTTTGCCAAATGGACGCCTCTATAAAAGGTTGTTCGATTCGCCCCTCTTCCCCCCCGCTGCTACGTTTAAATACGTAGTTATGGTGTGTGCCCTAAACAAATTTAGGCCAATAGATATTTTAAAAATGTTTAACTCTTTCTGAGTAATTTACTTCCGTTATATGATTGGCAATTTTCGCTAACATTACTCTAGACCAATCTCGTATTCCGCAAAGAAGTCAAATTGAATATAGTCTTCTTAAAATTACAATCGTACTTTTTTATAATATGCGTTATTATTGTTTTTGTGGAGATCGTGTAATTCCATATGGTCGTTTATAAGCCGTTTTTATGTTTAATCATAGTTTTTCTTATGTATGCATGGGTAAAAAGTCAAGTGATATTTGTGCTAAAACACGCTCGAATTCATGATTGATGTACTACACTGTTCAGCTTAATCCATTACTAGCTGAATCCGGTTAGAGTGGATGGAACCAGTGGTGTTGGCTCGACTTGGCGTCTAAAATATAAAGGTTCATTCGTCAGTATGTGTCACATAATAAGGCAAGAAAGAACTTTGTTTCGCCTTATAAAGAGTTGCCCATTTTGTCGTATATGCGTACAACATTACTTAGGGTTAATAATTGTTTTTCTAATTAGTTAAGTAACTGAACTAGCATGTGTCTCTTTTCGTAGATCGCTTGCGGAGAGGCACTAAAAGCTCAGTATACACGGGTATTTCACCCTTACTAAAACTCTATTTTTTAACTGAATCATTGGTCTTTGGATTTTGTCAAGGACTGAACGTAGTCCATGTTTATTCTCCAGCCAAAGGATTGTCTGTAGCTGCCAATAGCTGCACGTATTTCTGTGCACATGGTGGCTCCATGAAAGGTGGACGTGGCGAATACAAGTGTGCTAACCCAATTCAGGATAACTGTTGTGCCATCTGTACGTATGAGTGTGCGGGTATAACAGACTCTGGCCGTCTGTGCGTGTAAATGGATATAGAAGATGATGTAACCATCCAAGCCATACAAAGACGAACTCGCTAATTTGTAAAGTTGTGGGCACGGTGGATCCATTAAAGGTCTAAGCCACATAGGCTCGTTGCAAAGAAACTTAGGAGTATTGGTCTATGAATCGAGGGATGGAAGGTCTAAGCTGTAACAGTATTACAAGTTAGATACCCCAATCCCTTGATTCATGGACGGACATTCCTAATTTTTTCTGTGATGTTAGCGGCTGATACAAGTTGGGCCAACATAATATTCGGGATAACTGTTTTGTCAGCGGACACATTTGCAAATTTTAAAAATATTTATGAACAATAGGGCTGTACAAATGACAAAGTCGTACGTTTATTCCAATTGATTGTTGTTTCAATATAGTACAATTTGAATCATTTTGATTAGATCAGATCATTTGAATCTCACTTTCATTGTACGAAATTACACGAGATTATTTGAATCTTACTTTCGTTGTACGAAATTACATGAGATTATTTGAATCACATTTTCATTCCATGAGATTATTTTAATCTCACTTTCATTAGATGACATTACATGTGATTTTGAATCTCACTTTCATCACAGATTATTTGAATCTTAAATTTTATTCCATGAGATTATTTTAATCTCACTTTCGTTGTAAGAATTACATGAGATTATTTGCATATTTTTTCCCTTCATTCCATGATATTATTATTTTTTATTTTATGTTGTGTTGTCACTTGATTCAAGCATTCATTCCGGTCTATCCTGTTACAACGTCTTCTCTAGGGGCCCCGAGTGGCCGAGTGGTCTAATTTTCTCTCAGGTACGGATCACTGTCATCTCACCTCTGCTTGGGTTAGTGTCAGATTCGGCCAATGTGGGTATGTGAGAAAGCTTGCCAATAGATTCTCGTGGGTCGGTGGTTTTGTCTGGGATTTTCCCGGGTTTTTCTTCCAACATTAATACTGGCCGTCATTTATAGCCTATCGTGTGCTGAAAAATGGCGTTAAACACAACAACAACGTCTTCTCAGAAGTAAATTTTTCTACGGGTCCTTCGGGAATTGTGAAAGGAATACTTTGTGTGATCTGTCCTTTTGTGCGTCCTTGCAGTTAAAAAAAAGTCGATGCTATTTCCGTTGTTGTTTTAGGTCTTCATAATTTCATGTTCGTTTTAGGAATGACATGATATCACCACATCAAATCCGTTACAGTATTGTAGATGCGTGTTTCATTTGTGAATAAAATAGCTTCATACGGTTATGACGTCAACATCGATTTACAATTTCACAAGTTAGATGAATAGTTTTGCGTCCAAAGTGAAAAGATCAGTGTCATATCTAACAAAGTGATTAGAACAATGTGAATATAATAATTTTGGATCTGATAATATTAAAGGGACTTTCTTATCAACCCTTTAGCCACCGCTCCAAAGACTCCCGTTTCATCACATTTAGATTGATTTTCCCATGCTCGGGTTATCCACTTAAAATATGTCAAGCGATAAACTATCTCGATTATTCACTCTAAACCACAATCTACTTTTGATAGCGACTGCTACCCTTGGTACGATGCCTTTGCCTTTTGGATAGTTGGATGAAATGTGGTCCCATTCATTACATGTGAAACTCATTCTGTTCTGGAGTTACTATGCTTTCTGACGACCTATTCCGATCCTTGGGCCGCCTATCTTGTTAATTGTCTTTCGACTACGTTTTGTGTATATCTTCTCCAAGGCTTCTGTGAATTAATCCACATGCAAAACCATATCACCTACATTCCCTCAAGATCATAATTCTCTTTCACACCAATTATTTTCTTAGCAAGAAACAAATCCAACGTTCCATCGACTTTTCCACATTCTATCCATCGTCGCAAATAGTTCCCTTACTTAAGCATAAACTTGTTAAACGTTACATTTCTTTCATATTTACTGTGTTCTAACTCTTTCTAAACCCTTTCAGAGCTAATTGAAATATTTGAAAACAGTTTATTTTAATTTGCTATAATCAAATGCGTCACTCGAGAAAAGACTGGACTATATATATGTAATAGTTAATTTTGTAAACACTTTGGTTCCATTTCTGCGCAGTGGTGCATATCTCAAACTTTTCGAAATAACTATCCATCCTATCCTAGTCTTCACTGAAAGGGTATAAAAAAAATTTGGATTCATATTCTAACTATTTATTAAACCCTAAACAGCTCTACTTATCGGTCATGCATCCTTTTGCTTCCCGCTGTCTAATTTCCATTCCTTTAATTTGGTATTTTCACCTGTTTTTCTATACAAAGGTTTCTTTGCTTCCTTTTCCCACAAGTTTTTTTTTACATTTTTCTGGTTGATTATCTACCACTCTTTACCCTACTTCATTTTTTAAAATTATATCTTTCTTTCCTGCTTGGTTTACTAGTTTAATAATTTCCTTCTCAAATTCATTATAACGTTCTCTGCCTGCTGCTCTTTTTGTGACTTTTCCCCTGACATCTATATATCCCTCTTTAACTTATCCATTTCTAGCTCACGTTCCATTAGCGTCTGTTACATCTCACAGGTCTGCTTCTCCCAAACAAATTTTCTAACGGATACAACCTAGTTAAACAATAACATTTTGCTCTGGTACGCAATTTAGATTGGACAAATGTTTTCTTCAAATGACAAGTTGTCAGAAAGTTTCAGTGTGTATTTGCAGGATTTATCCGCGCTTATGACGGAATGGATGCATGTTGCCTATTGAATAAAATATATTAACATGTTCACAAATTATCCGTATATTATAATAGTAATTATTTTAACATAAATATGTCAAAATGTTCTGTTCAATCAACGGATTTGATATTTTCCAATCCAAACCACAGGAAATTATGAACTATGATATTCACCCTATGTGGTCAAAGCGTCGGTTGCAGGAGGTCGCGTGTTCAAACCCCGGCCGAGTCATACCAAAAACTTATACAAATGGTTCTAACAGCTGCTTCGCTTTGCTTAGCACTAAAAGGTTAGTGTTAGAACCAGTCGGCCTGCTGTTAGGATAATGTGACTGGGTTGGAGATATGCTAGGTTAGTGGGGTCACTAAGAGGTGCGGACCGCAACGGATGACACCATCAAGGGATGATAACCAAAATCATTAATTTTTTTTAAATGTTGTGCAGAAATGATGCTCATAGGTGTGACACCATGAGTTACCACACATGACTGTCTATAAAAGTGTGTTGTTTTTATTTGCAGGAAAGAGGTACGCGGGGGTGACACCATGAGTTATCGACTTGATGACACCAACCTTAGTGACGCCACTGTGCTACATGTCTGTGGCACGATGCCCTAGTGCTGGACATCTCTTTCAACTGACATCCTGCAGACATCGTAGTATTATGATTACAAATGTTAAAAGCTACGTTAAAAATCTAAATCGCACACACGCACACACAAGGTACACATGCATGAAATTGTACCATTCACATAACATACATGAATGCACGAAAATGTGACACTGTAGTGTTCATATAACGAAGATATGAAAATAGGAAATTATACTGTTGATAACGTACATATTATATAACTACGCCAGAACCTTAATACGCGCTGACGTAGACTGAAACAGGTTATCAATACATTACCTCAGCTCATGTGGCCCATCCAAGACTTGCATAAAGCCAACACAACTTATGTCACAACCAACTATTACTGTGTCAAGTGCCTAGGTAATTAGATAAAATGTTAAACCAGTTAAAATATTGATTGAAATCTGTATTTACCTTATTGCACAAACACCATTACGCATTTTACATAGACGTACATAAGACAAGACTTAGTGAAACATCATAACTATTCCATGTTAAGAAGGACTGTACCCTGTCCTGTGAATACACAATATCACGGCGCGTGAGGTGCATCGGGTATAAATTGGGTGAAAATGGAGATACAATAACATTTAATATCTTAGTTAATAATTAATGTATAATTAATATAAATCAACGAGAATGTGAACCAGAATGCTTTATTTCCGACTTACTGTACCAACGATCTTGAGGTTGTAATACTGCATACTCATCAGTTTTGTTCTTGTCTCTCTTTCTTTTCTTTGATCTCTTAAATTGCTTACTCTTTTATCATTTCAGATTATCTGAAAGAAGGTAATACTACTTCTACTACTACTAAAATGTACTCTTGTGTACACTGGGCATAATTAACATTCTCAAATTCAACATTCCGGTAGATGGAGTTTTATTTCTCAATGAGCCATATGACACATATCGGTTAGCCAATTATATAACCATCTCGATTAGAAAGATTTGCATTCTCAAAGTAGCCCTCGATATTAAGGAATCAGACCCTTAAGTATCGTTGTGCCTGTGTACCCATCTATTGCCATGTGTTGGGTCAGACTGATGGAAGTGTTTATACGGCTTCTGAAGTAGGCCTCACTTGTTGATTCATGAATTATAATTCATATTTTATATTAAATATTTTACTTCCGTGACTTAAAAGACCATAATCTAAACTGCTATTAATTTCCATTAGAAATAATTATTTGTTCACAGTAATAGTTTAGATGTCCATTTCAGACAGAGAGGAGATATGCAACAATTATTTCAAAAATTGTTGGTTGAGAGTTTCGCTTCACATCTAGGATCCTTGACCTGTTCCAGAAAGGTGTTAACTACCATTATCTACTAACAGTTTGAAATAATATATCCGTTATGAAATACAATATAGACCAGACATTTCATCTTTGAATACCTATAATATTATCGTGTATAAAATACAATAAACACAATTATTTTTTGAAATTACATTTCAAACGATAGTAACCCCAACCAGAAGTAGCCAAGAACTTTCTTCAGGATGTAAATGCGAAAACATACCTCCAACCCACTTCACGCCTTAACGAGAGTTAGAGCAACAAACATTCTAAATATACTATATCTTACTCGTGCATTTTTCTATATATGTATAATACAATATTGGTGATGCTTTCTTGTACCAATCCGTATTTATGCGAGCGGCAACTAGCAACAGTAATATTCTAACAAGAACTCTTTTCTTGTTCCAGTGAAAAGCATACTTTTCATACATCACTTAGTCTCTAACATAGGCATCAAACACTATTGGCTGAGAAAGGGTTTTGCCTAATCATGTCGGAGAAGACTGAGCCTGTGACTTCCATTACCTTTCGTAAGTACTCGAGCAAATGTTTGAACACAACAAACCGTGTAATATTGATATTCTTACAGATGGTCAATTAAGATATACTTGCAATCTATAAAATGAGTTCTACTTTTAAAAGAAGAAAAGAAAACAAAAAGGCAAGAATGCACTCAAGTAAAACAGGGTTAAAAAAGTCTTATTGCTTAAGAATATGATTTCCTAGGTGAAAAAATAAATGAACCTGCAACACGCACATCAAATGTCACGGAAGATGGAGTCAACTAGAACTTAAACAAATGATGGATTGAATTTCATAATTAAACTGGATTTCCAGATTCAAGTTTCTACCCTAAAATAAAACAGATGGATCTTGCTTCATGAGGAAAATTAATTTTCAAAAAATTAAAGTTGCTACACTGGGAGACATAAGTGCATAAGAAGTTTTGCGTATTAGTTACTAAGCAAGTTAGCCCAACACAATGCCAAGCATTGCATTCTAAGTACTGCAGATGAACATGTTTATGTAGTTACCATTGATTTTTAGCATTTATTTTCCATAGTCATACCGGATATGACGTAATGCTTTGGATCAGATTTCAGTTGATCAACATAAGTGCAATAGGTAAGGTTATAATTATTATGATTGATAAATTGTAAATCAAACTTAATTTTTAGATCGCTGAATTCTTACTGGATTTAAGTTTTATTGATGAAATTCAGTCCAAGCGTAGTAATGGATGAATTTACATTGTATAGAAGGGAACTACCCTCTTCCTCACTGTCTTCATATTTCAATCAGATAACACACACACACACACACACACACACACACACACATTAACGAAAATTGTCTCAGCTAAACCTCCCAATATAGTATTATGATTTGATTAGTTAGGGTAGTACGGCAAACATCATATGCGATTATCAGCAGCTGACGGGTACAAATGTGATAAGAGATATCAATCTTGTCTTCATATTTCAATCAGATAACACACACACACACACACACACACACACACACACACATTAACGAAAATTGTCTCAGCTAAACCTCCCAATATAGTATTATGATTTGATTAGTTAGGGTAGTACGGCAAACATCATATGCGATTATCAGCAGCTGACGGGTACAAATGTGATAAGAGATATCAATCACTGTCCAAAGGACAGAATGCGGCCCTTATGAAGTGTAGCTCACGTTATCTTACCGAAGAACAAAGGTCCCCAGCCATTAGATGATAATTCAATCTGAAGCAAAGCTTTAGCGACGGCAGTTTATACTGTCAATATAAAATTAAGGAAATATGTTTTAAAGAATTCTTTAAAATTTCTGGGACTGGTTTCATTTTCTGGAATACTGTTTTTTGGGTAATATGAAATGATAAACTACAATGAAAAACGGAGGAAAATTTGTCTATGGATAAGTTGAAGCCGCATAAACTGCATTTTCCATGCAAACAAGGTAACTCAGTTTATCATAACATAATTGCCACTTATGTCACACACACACACACACACACACACACACACACACACACATATATATATATATATATATATATATATATATATATATATATATATATATATATATATAACTAAAATGGTTAAGTGCACACAATCTTAGAAACTAGAATGACTTGAGAGAGAGAGAGAGAGAGAGAGAGAGAGAGAGAGAGAGAGAGAGAGAGAGAGGATGGGATGGACGAGAGATTAAAGTAAAGACTTTGTCAAATTGTGGCTGGTTTTTCCTTAAAATTTACACAATATTACAACCAAGACTAGGACATAAATACATGGACATACCTTTATTGTTTTCTGTTCATCCCACTCCTTTGAACAAGAAAAAACTGTACGAGGAATACAGTAATATAAGAAAACATCTGTGACCATATTGAAAAAAGTATGCTATACTGTATTGAAGGACTTTAAAAAATCAATAATTAAAAAAAAACAAATTTGGGTAATAATTTAACACACACACACACCCCAAAGATTTTGCATGACAATTTGTATTTTAATTTAAATACTTTATATACGATTTTTGAAGCTGAGAAAGATTATACATACATATACACGTCCATTATATTCTTGTCATTTAGATTTTAATCCGCATTTAATCAGTAGAACATTTATGGAGGGGGAAGTTGCCGATGACCGAGTACTTGTTATCTGCGCTGTCTAAATTCGCACATCTTCTGCATGCGATAATCTTACCTTAAGTCTTTTAATCGTCAATGATGTTTACATTACTCAAATATTTCATGCAATTCATGTACATAGCCCTACGCCGTGTTGACCAATTCGTGGGAGGGAATCTTTTAGATTATGTACGAGATGATCAAGAACACTGACAACACAGTAGGGTTTCCAATAAAACGGATAGCTCACATTACATACCAAAATTCCAAAATTTAAGAATAGGATTCGACCTGTAATCACTTTTATTTTATTTTCTCTAGTTTTTAATGATTCGCATATAGGCCACGTGAAAATGTATTTAAATAGGGATTTGTTTTTTTAAAAAACAATTCGTTCCTCTTCGGTATCAGTCTTTGGGAATCCATGATCAAAGCTTGCAGTTGTGTTGTGACATCATATATAATTCAAGAGGAGTTATTTTTAAAAAAAATATTTATTAGAATCTCTAAAGTGATCATTGACTTTAGGCCTATTACATTGAAAATACAGGTGCACGATATTACTAGTATATTGGTTTATTGCCGTATTTATTTCAGAGTACGTATTCACTGAAATGGTACTTCTCTAGTTTTCGTCTGTAAAGAATCTGCTGAAATTACACAGCAATATTGTTATAGATTTAAAGATATTAGCAGCATATTTCATTTTTCAGGACAAAATAATTAAACACACTTCTCATTATCAACAAGCCCTCCAATGTTGTCGCGTAATATAATTGCTGTATACCGTGGTATATCCCCCTCCCGCTCTACCCAAATGACTTCCCTTGACGAAATATTAAACTTAAGTAAACTAATGTGGAGATGGTACGACCGAAATATGATACTCTAATCAACCAAGGTGAAGAAAATACGGATTAAATATGATACTCTAGTCAACCAAGGTGGAGAAAGTACGGATTAAATATGATACTCTAATCAACCAAGGTGAAGAAAATACGGATTAAATATGATACTCTAGTCAACCAAGGTGGAGAAAGTACGGATTAAATATGATAATCTAGTCAACCAAGGTGGAGAAGGTACGGATTAAATATGATACTCTAATCAACCAAGGTGAAGAAAATACGGATTAAATATGATACTCTAGTCAACCAAGGTGGAGAAAGTACGGATTAAATATGATAATCTAGTCAACCAAGGTGGAGAAGGTACGGATAAAAAATGATACTCTAGTCAACCAAGGTGAAGAAAGTACGGATTAAATAGGATACTCTAGTCAACCAAGGTGGAGAAAGTACGGATTAAATATGACACTCTAGTCAACCAAGCTGGAGAAGGTACGGATAAAATATGATACTTAAGTCAACTAAGGTGAAGAAGATACGGATTAAATAATATACGTATCCTAGCTTCAAAACCACCCGTGATAATGAATGTGACTGCTTGACCAAGAAATACATTGTGATTAGAGACTAATATCAAAGTCAGAACTAAGGCTTATTTTTCTAAAATTTAATTGATAGGACTGAACTAAACATAATGACTATCGTAAGTATTTTTTCTACAAGTGCCGTTTTTAGCTAGAAATATCTAAACTTGGAAGAAGTTTATGCCATATATTTGACATCTATTTTGTAGCAAGAGTTGTAGATATTCGACAGACGGTCTTTTGTCAGTGCATGAGGACTTTGATGAATCAGATGTATCGTCGATCAAATTTTCGAAAGATATACGAATAGGTAAGACTAAATGAGGTTTCGGTGTATTATGTCGTAGATTTCTCACAAAGATTATAAAGGTACAATTCCACGATGATCCCCAATCATTAGGTATTACTGTTAAGACGCGATTTCTCTTTGCTATTTTTAATAAATGCCTATTCCCTTGTGATCTTCTTAAAAGTGATTTTGATTAACTGGGTAAATTATAGAAAACTAGTACGCCACATGTTTATACCTCAATATATCTCACCTGTCAATATTCTCAGATCCATAGGTGAGCATCTCCAATTGTGTGATAAGTTTAGTTATGTCCTATTGGACTTATAAATACAGTTAATACAGTTGGCCATACAAGAATTGTTTACATTTCTCAGTGACTCATACAGTATTGGTTGGATCACTGTCTGTACACAATTTGTACACAATATTCTCATTGCCCTTTATGTAATAAGATAATTTCTACCTTACTACGGTTCGTCCATTTATAATAACTATCAATGCTGATCTACATTCCGGTCTTGATTCACGCGGACACGAATCTTTACATTTGAATCATAACATTACTGGGTCAAATCTCATTGCTGACAAAAATCTGAATTATTTAAAATGAAAAATATGCATTCCTATTAAAATTGAGATTTGTTGGTGGGTAGCAGTCTATTATGATCATGGCTGTACTAATCTCGTGCATATAAAATACTTTAATGGGTTTGACTCAGACATAGTAACATTTCTGTTCCACTCTGGTACTTATAGATGAAATTCAAATCTGCTGACCGTTTTATAACCAGGCAGAAGAGATTGTCGTGGATAATGTCAGATTACCGTATCGGGCGTGATAACAGTAAATGCTTACCTTATAGTGTCTAATAAAAGTAAACCTCGTTATGAGTATGACAGGGATAGTCCGAATTTCCTCTGACCCTTGCCATCCCATTTTTTATATTTGGACATTAATGTGGGGGAAAGGGTCAGAGGAAACTCGGACTAATGCCCAGACTAGAGCTCCATTTAAGTATGCCCTTAAACTTTGTAAGAAGTAATAATTAAAACAGTGCAAATACGCTTGAAAATAAATTTGAAGTTTTAGACCAAGATGAAACCGGTTGGGATTGGATCTAACGAAAACGCTAAACAAGACTACTTGAATGAGATGTTTAGGTATAATACAAATTAATGATTAACGAATCTGCAACTCTGTTCATGCGAACAAAATCCAACGAATCTAACAAAACAATATAGTTCCTACATGGATACGTTGAAAATCATGGAATTACAAATGATCTCATGTGTCAACCGATATTATCAGTGTACAAAACTGATCAATATATTATGGATCCTGATACACGGTCAGTATCGGACAAAAGCTGGTCCAATGAGAAAGTGCAGTTGAAATTTCGATGTCGATGTCAAGAAATCCAATATTACGTTTCGGGTCAAATTGCATGTCCTTAAAACTCCAATATTCTAGATAGAGATTTTAGATTTTTAATGTTGAATTATACGGTGGGATGATTTAAAGTTCTATTTCCTATGTCGACGTTTTACAGTGTCTATTTTGAATTCCACTGCTGTGGTTGAAATTTCAATATCATTAGTCGAGAATCCCTACTTTACATGTGGTATGTAACTGTTTGTGATGAAAGTTCTATTTCATTTAGATTTTAGATGTTGAATGTCACAGCATCGAGAAGCAGCCTCCTTGTTTAAAAATAGCTTGGTCTGTTCACAGGAGCGAAATCTAGCGAAGAAGTTATTGACTGTGAATGGTAACTTTCAAAACTATAAATGCCTGAAATGTAATGGCCCCTCATAATTGAATACACGAGTGATGACAATTAATACTAGATATTACTTTGAATTGTGTAAGTGGACATTGTGTATTGTTACTTTGAATATCAACACATTATTTCACCATATAAAAAAATATTTCTGACAAGCACAATAAAATGTTTACAATCAACGCTGTGTAATTCAACAGATACAATCTAAAAACTCAACATATGAAATTTTACTTTCAGCACAATCAATGTGATTCAAAATTTTGAATTGAAGTTATCGACTTATGACCTTAAAATGTCAACAACCATGTGTAATTTAAAAGATACAATCTAAAAACTCATTGGACATCGAGTTTTCAACCAGCGTTGTGTAATTCAACATACGAAATCTAAATACCCAAAATATGAAATAGAACTTTCAACATAAACTCTTTCAACGAATACGTAAATTAGGAATTCTCGACGTATGCCATTGAAATTTAAACCACCGCCGTGTAATTCAAGCGACACTGTCTTAAACCTTGACATAGAAAATATAACTTTCAGCCACTGTTGTTTAATTCAACAGATACAATCTAAAATCTCGACCTAGAAAATGTAACTTTACGGATAACCATTTTTGATACAACACGTGAAATTTGAATGCTGCACATATGATATTAAAATTATAACGGCAACGTTCCGACTGGACCAGCTTTTGTCCGCTACGGCACCTCATATTTTATATACACTTGTGATGGATGCATGATTTTCATACCCATAGTGACATTGAGCCTTAGGTTTCTCGTGCCATCCAGTCGATGTTCACAATATATTTCCGACTCTAGAGCTCTTGTTAAATAATTAAGGAACGACCTGGCTTGGTACGTTCCTCCCAGACTGCCGAAGGATTCATCAAGAACATCGTTGTCTAGCAGAAACGTTAATCCAGAATCTTTAGCCATTCACAATGAGTAGTCTAGTACCGTCATTCGGACCAGCGTCACAAAAGACATCACATAAAAAAATCCAGAGTTCGTTAATTCCAATAGCCATCTAAAAATATAAACACTGAACCATTTAATACATAAAATACGTTTAAGAATGATATCAACGGTATAATTGCGCATGCGCTCACATAAATTGACATTGTTACACAGTATATTACGTTAAAAGAACGTCTGCTCAAAATTATTATTTGTTGTAATAACTAGGTTTACTTATGAATTTGTCTCTGAAAGAATAATTGCACTGAATTATAAGAAATCAAACATTTCTCTTCATTTCGTGCGTGCAACATATAATTGAATTTATTTATTTATTTATTTATTTTTGACCTTTTGCAAATGGACAAAGCCAGTTACTGGAGCTATCGAAAGCGACAAATAAAATGAAAATACAGTCCCTTTTATTTGGTATCGCTCAAGGTAATTACCTTTACTTCTCCCTCTGTCTGTCTTTCTCTCTCAATATAATGCACAATGTAATTAACTCCAATTATTTCGGAACGATATACATTTGTATGTGCTGTTGAATATCCCCCACGTATCTCTTACCTTACATCTACTTATTTTCCGTTTCTGAATACACATGCAATGTTTTTGGTCTGCACGCTGTTGCAAGTCCACCATTAGATGCAGCGAACCTGCACATTGAAGTTTGCAATCTTTGAAATCATTCTTAACAGCAACAACAACAAAAAAAAATAAATAAATAAAAAAAAAAAACTAAAACCGACATGCATTTATTTTTCTTTTACTGTATTTTGAATTCAATAGTCCTTGGATGTACCTACTTGAATTTACATGAGCAATATCCATGAAGTTCGCTATTAAGTTAAAAAGAAACCAGAATGATACAAATTACTTTGCTTACACTTTACAACAGGGAGACTTCAAGTACATTATTTGAAACTAAATAGAGAATTAGAGAATGGATGGATAATAGCTAACCTAGACCGAATATTTGTCACATAAAGGAACTATAGTTGTCTGTTGGAGTTGGAACCAGTCGCGAAGTAATCATCTTTTGGTTTCTGCATGCATATAAACAGTTCTGAAAGAACACAGTAATCTTCCTTCTGCTTGCATAGAACCAGTCCTAGAAGTAGTCGGTATTCTGCCTTTTGCATGCATAGAACCAGTCCTGGAAGTAATCAATATTCTGCATGTATACAAGGACACCAGGCTGTCGATTGGGCAAAGCGATTGTCGTTACCTATCACCTGCTATCTCACCTCAATCTGTATGGCTTGGAGTGGATATGTGAGAATACTGTCAGTAGGTTCACGTGGGTCGGTGGTTCTTACTAAGATTTTTCCAGGTTCTTTCTCCACCGGTTATACTGACCGCCATGTATATAATATCTTGCTTTGAAAAATGGCATAAACGCCTAAACAAAATCTGGATGCAAAGAAAAACATGTCCCAAACGTAATCAGTATTACACAGATTGTTAACTTTATAAATCATAATTTGAATTGAAAAAGATGAAATACTGTGTATTCAGTAACAACATTTCTCTCTCTCTCTCTCTCTCTCTCTCTCTCTCTCTCTCTCTCTCTCTCTCTCTCTGATTTAACGTACGTGTTCGTGGAAGAAATTCCGTTACAATTTTGTTGGTAAAATATAGGTGGACTTAAATCGTGTTTGTGTTGCATTCATTTGCGAGCATTGCTATAAATGAACTCAATCTTGGTTGTTTTATTTTACATCAGTTTTGGCTTCGGTCAATGACGTGACGAACGGAACAGTTTGCAGAACATGTAAGTGTGTGAACTTTAAAAAAACAAAAGCAAATATAAAATTAATTATATATAGTATACGTAATTCTTTGTCTTATTTACGCATCAGTGAAGTTATAGTTTAGTTATATTTCTACATTATTACATATTCGCCATAACGTTTACACTGATAATGTTTGGCACGTGTATGTTTCAAGGAATGTAGTCCACGTGTGCCCACAGTGAAGATCTCCTTGTTATGGATTGGGAGCTGAGCTGCAGTTTTGTGAGCTGGCAGACAGTTTGATATACACAGACTGTAACAAGATAACCGGTTGGGATTTCCGTGTTCACAACAGAACACTTTTGACGATGATATAAATACAACGTTTAATAATGAGTGACTTGAGTCAGCAGTTCATTATGATTACGTGCGTGTATATTTAATCCAATATTGGATTAATTAACACAAGAACGCACAAATGTAATAATGAACAATACAAACAAATTACTCTACAAAATACAAACACAAGGGGTCAATAATTCACAGTGATTACACAATGGAGAGATGTATATAGTTTACACAGCTAGCAAGCAATGTAGACTTGCTCATGTAGTGAAATGAATTCACTCATAGTAAAAATGTGCAAACGAAAAAGGACACATACACAACTTATCTTTACAGTCACGAAAAATACAATTGGTTTTACGAACCCCAAAATTAGCACACGGCTACAAGATTATATGAAAGGAGATACAATCCGTCATCAACACAATTTTTTTTAGCTCTACGGCTGCTACAGTTCAACTTCACAGCTGCAACGGTTAATTCCTGTGGTTGGCTTTACCGCTTGCCTCTATCACTCTGGACACTCCAGACAGCCCTATACATTCAGAACACACCGGACTCACTAGACTCTGGGCAACACCGGGCACTTTAGCCTCTGGACAATCAAGACTCTGGACTCTCCAGACGCTCGACAGCTCTGCAGCTGAAGATGTGCAAGTCCTTATTGTAGACTGCTGACTGACAAGAAAATCCATGATGTAAAGAGCTTTACATACGGTGAGGTATTTATACACAGATATTGTCTGTGGCATTCGGTTCTTCCCATCGAAAGCACTTGGCACGTGTGGCATTGGATTCACGGAACTCATTTTTTTGAAATACGACACAATATATATTAATCACCCTCGGGTATCGTTGTACGCCAAAAACGAAACTCGAGTATATGTATTTAATAAATAAAAGGATTTGTACAATTCGGGTCATACAGACAACCATTTATTCGATTTTCACTGCATGTAAGTTGGTTACCTGATTTTTTTTAACAGCTAGCGCTCCGGTTTCGTATCTACACATGAATTTTGTCGGTGGCTCTCCATTTCAGCCAGTACTTATTCAAACTCACCCATGCTCATCTTTTTTTATCTTCAAGAGCCGCAAAATATAGTTTGCAATTGTGCTGAGGCTAGTTTGTTCCACAGAGAGAATTTCAGAATAGATGCGTATTCGTAAATGTCGCCGGGGAGAAATAATGCCGATAACCGTAACTATCGATATAAGCAAATCCGACTGGTGTACCGATGATGGCTGATGTAGTCACAATTCAATCAGCATCTATGTCAACTGGTCATCGCGGCGAAGATTTCGTAAATAGCACCCACGATCACACACATTCGTTTATCTTTTGAGAGTATATATCTTTTATTGGTAATTTCATCTACCAGCTGTTGTTCCGCTTTGATTATTTTCTCGTGTCTGTAACTTTGAGGGTCATTCCCATTTCATCTATTATACAGTAATCGTAAAGTATAAATGCTTGACATACTAGCTTAGTTAGGGTGTAAGACATAAATAACTAATTGTCTTTCTTCCTGAAAATTGATGTCTCGAGCGGTTATGAGTTTCTGGGACTTAGGAGAATGCTCATTTAGAAGCAAAAAGAGTACCCCCATCTTAGGTGTCAGCAACGATTCTTCTTTCAATTACTCAATAATTATTATACGAACAAGCGCACTGTTAACTACATTCGATATCTTTCCTTGCTTGGTTGAATCAACGTGAGTTTTTTTTTTAACGTAATCGACGGTTAATGCAACCAGGTTCAATTTGTCAGTGAATTCCACTCTATCATTGTATAAAAAAATATCCAATGGCGTTTATAAGCTTGGCGGTTTAGTCAGAGATTGGACGTTTTCGCGTTATTATTCTCTAACTCAAAGATAGGCGAGTTGGTTGTGGCAAATAATTCAGGTAGTCCTAACGGTAGATTTTTGTCTGGCCACTGCGTAGATTATTTTTGAGCTTATAAAGTGCTTGATAACAGATATTCGCCGACAAGTGTAACAAACTTGCTATCAATGTTGGCATCCAATGTCATTTGGTCTAACAAGCTGTCTTTCAATTCCACAACACCGACACCGCGTGCGTGTTCAGAATGTAAGACGCATTTGTAACGATAACTATTAAACATAAATACCAATTACAATTAAGTATCCTTCCGGACAGACTTTGGATACTCCATTGATGGTGCTACTGTATATGTGAATAATTATGAAACAATGCCGATTCAATCGTTATAGTATACTGGTACACAATAAACGAAAATAACGCTGAAACAATGCCGATTCAAATCGATATGGTATACTGGTACACAATTAACCAAAATGACATTGAAACAATGCCGATTCAAATCGATATGGTATACTAGTACACAATAAACCAAAATTACGCTGACACTGCTGATTCAATCGAAACGGTATACTGGTATACAATAAACGAAAATGACGCTGAAACAATGCCGATTCAATCGTTATGGTATACTGGTTGATTACTTATTAAAGCGCTCGACAGTCTGGCACCTCTGATATACTCATTTTCAGTAATGTCGACCAGATTTATCGCTATGGCTTCTCGCGGTTTGCAGTTTTACAACTTGATCCTGAAAAAGCCAAAGCTCACCTAGGTCGATAATAATAAAAAAAAGCGAGTAAATTAAATCAAATCGGCTCTTGTAGCAAATCTAGTCAGATCATCGATGCCGCGTTGGGAAGCTGGTCTTGCGTGTCTGAACATTTATCGACATACGGTTCGTATGTGTTTCAATGCCTCAATAAGTGATTGTGGAGTCGGGCCTCCCGCGAGCGCATGCAGTGGTTTAACAACTAGATGTCATATATTGGGCCGTTTATACGAGCTTGTAACGTAGCGTTAAATAACAGAGCGATGGCGTGGTCTCCCCGGAAATGTCTATGTACGTGGCGATGCAAGCCTTTATGAGTCAAACTTCAAAGATCTCGAATAGTTACCACCTATGCGACCCAGTACGTTACATGGCCTGTTGTCGAATCCAGATTAGCGATGCTGGTTTCCAACGAGAGGCAGATATCATCTACGCAAGCTCAACTCGCATAAAAAGCAACCGAAGATAATTTGGAGTTTTCACGGGTAGTCAAAACATTTTGTGGTCGTATCTGGAAATATAAGACATTTTCCTTTTTATATTCGTCTATGTATCCACGAAGCGCCTTTATCAGAGCCATGTCAGATGCATTTCCAACGGCCCCGAACGCAACTGCTAAAATGACTGGAAACGCCGTGAGAAGTGGAAATGTTCAACCGATTGTTTTCCATTTGAGTTTGATAACTTTATTGTCACTGAAGTATATTTTCAATTGGCCGTCTTGAGCTGAAACAGTTGTGTTTGGGTTAGTCACAATATGAGTCCGCAATAGGTTTTAATTGCGTTCTTTATTTTTGCAAGCTTATTTTGAATAAGTTTAGCATTAACTTCGTGATATTATATTATTTAAATAGTACTGTTTACTTGCTACAACTGCATGTTTGTGAAAAGTGTTGGATGTCCACAGGCGAGTCAATCATTCTCATCCTGCTATCAATACCCTTCCAAAAACAGTATCTTATAAGACAAAATCAAACAATACATCAGTATTTGGGAATGATAACGATGTTAAATGAGACCTCGAACTGCAAATCCACCTAGGGGTTCCAATACGTTATGACCGATCCGCAATCGCTGGAATATGTATTCTGTGTTTAATTTGATGAAAACTTCAGTTCTATCGTTGAAGCTCCAAGCTGCAGGTTTAAAAAGTACAGTCGGCGGCGATATCGGTTAATGTATCAATGTACCTGATACGTCTTTGAAAAAGTCGTTGTGACCTATTTGAGAAATCGATATGATACATTCAACTAAATAGTGATTTTATCGTTTTGTGACGTGACAAAGATGCCATTCTACTGCTAATTTGATTTCCGCATTCGCCGTATATCATTTTTTATGTATCAAACCATTGCAATTCACTATTAGGGAATTAATTAAATATCGACATGTCTTTGTTCACAGCACTGCATTTCCCAATCCATGACAAGCAAATATTTCACGTGGTCACGCATTGGCTACAATCACAGATGCACACGTGTGCAAAAATCGCAGTGGAACAAATAATGAGGAATCCCTAAGAAGTTTCGGACCTGGCGGTGGATTTAACTGTCTCAAATACCATTATATACAAACTTTGTGTTATACTGCAAGTTTGTGAGACAATATTAGATAATTGTTTTTTTGTGTAGATAAAATAAAGAAGAAATCCTAACACACGATTTAAGATATTCGCACGAAAATGTTGTTACCAAATAAATATAACTATATGTTTTAGAGTATACGTTGAATTTAAGATGAAAAGTGTTAATGCGATAAACACATTTTTTTTTGCACAGCTATAGACTCCACAAAGACACATTACTTATCGGGAGATGACATCATCATCTCGTGTACATCTATGGATTCTTCCGTAAATGCAAAAGACTTGTTCTTCCGTGACAAAAATGGGCAATTCCTTTCACCGTCCTCCATAGTCAACGATACTACAGTCGAGCTTCTTGTAACACATGCTGAAAAAGAAGATGGTGGAACTTATGAATGTTATCATAGCAACTGTAATTTATCTTTCCCCAGTTGGAAAACAATTCACGTTGGAGGTATCTATCGGTTGTTTGTGATTTTAAATTTGAGATATTTCTTGTAAAATGATATCATTGATAACCGTACAATAATTTGCAAATGTTGCCTTAACACAGTTATATGTTATTGGAAATAAATTTGATTGGTCGTACTAATTAGAACTATTCATCTCTGAATATCAGGTGGCGCTCTATACTTGCACATTTATTATAGGGTTAGAATTTTTTTAAAAAAGAAAACAATTTCCCCTGGTTTCATCACCGTTTATAATGGCTATTTAAAAAGGATTTGTATATATTAAGTATTGTTATAAGAACCTTTAATTCCCTTTATTTTGACGTTTGATTGATGGGTGTAATACGGGTTATTGCGTAAACAGCCAGGTCTTGCTTCAGATATGCATCTCTCAAAACAAACTACTGGCTCCGCTTGGTTACTTTCACTTACTGTACATTGCAAACGTAAGAACTGATAACTTTTTTTTTTAAAAAATATATATATTTGGCAATTCTTTCTTTCCACTGTATTTCTCAAAATCTGTGCTTAGATCATGTATAATTTCTAACAAGTACAATATCGGAAGAAATTTAAGTCACAGTACGCGAAAGTAAATTTTAGGTATGCATACATTTTCTCCATTGTGAATGTTGCAAATGTAAAGAACTTCGCCTTACACCCAGCACTCTCCCAGAAATTCATATATGTAGAGCGCCCCCCAAAGAGAAAAAGAATCGATAACATAGAACACCACAATCTTAACGCACGTCCATCGCACACAATAAAATCTTCTTTGAAAAAGATAATATAGAAATGTCATATTTTTTAAACGAAATAATGTCTTTTTAAAGAAGAAATCATCCAGCTTAAATGAAATACTATCTTGTTCAAAATAAAATTCTATAGTTAAGAAAGATATTGTCTTGTTTAGACGAAAAAATATCTTGTTTAAACTAGTTATTATTTCGCTGCTATCAGGTAGTGGTAGTATAGCAGTGTTATCCTAGCATATATGTCTGGGCCGGACTGGGTAGGTAGATGGAGGACAGGGGAGTGGGACTGCTTGTTTGGAAGTCAATTAAAACAAAATACACATGACGACTGGAACGTTTCCTTGAGTAAGTTTTCTTTACAGTTAGATTTTTTATTATCCCTTGGACACGTCTAAAATGCAAGAGCTTTGCTCCCTATGCTACTCCTTTTCCCCTATCGCCATTAGGTTTCTTTTCCATAAATCCCATGACTACTTCAAACATAAATTGTGTTCTTTGATCAGCCTTTACATTGAGTCTTGAGTTACATACGTCAAATTAACGTGCCACTCGTTAAGATCAGTATCCTACAATGAGCGAGAATAGAGTCTGGAGCTGTCAGTATAAAATAGTACATGGTAGCCACCTCAACCTGAATTCATTGCAGTTGTGACCTCATACTTTTATATTGGATTTAGTATAGTTTAAACAAGTCGCATCCACTTTTGATGAAGACATAAACAAAAAGGTGTACAAATTTCAGTGTCGATTCTTAGATGTTTCATTTTATAAAATTCTTTTATTAATTCCAGATTTGCCTCGACAGCCAGTCAATTTCGAGTGCATCTCTTTCAATTTCTTCAACATGTCATGCAGCTGGAGACCAAATGACACTATAACTTCTTGGAAACTTGAATACAATATCTTAAATATGTCGTCGTAGGTATTTTGATTTAATTTTAATGAATTTAATTTGTAAGGCTGCGATCAATTTTTCACTACATGCTGAGTTCTAAGCTTAAGAATAATCTTTATTAAATTATTTTATTATATTACTTTTTAAGTAAAGGTTTGATTCCAGCAAATATAGCAATTGATTTATATATTCGTTTTTTTATGTTAATGACAAACGATACATGTTGTAAAATTGTGATTACACAACAGGAAATAGCACGTTTGTTCATCTTCATCGGATAAAGGTTGGGTTAATAATCTTCGGGTTACACAATATAGTGTATCGGTATAACATTCTGTTAATCAGGGGCACCACCTCGATTCCGTTATATCATGATTAGATCTTGAATTCATGTCTGTGCAGTAACATTGATAAGCTCTTGGCCCATGTAAATAGTACACTTTGATTAAAGATAACTTAATGAAAGGCCATTCGATATATCATAATGCAAAACATACTTTGGTTCAATTAAGTTTCTAACATACAATTTGATGTATATTTTGTTAAAGACGATGGAATTGCTGTTCATCGTATCTACAGC
This sequence comes from Unio delphinus, assembly GCA_029339505.1. NCBI lineage: Eukaryota > Metazoa > Mollusca > Bivalvia > Unionida > Unionidae > Unio > Unio delphinus. The sequence continues at coordinate 2,347,439 of JAQISU010000007.1, read as the reverse complement.
AGAATGGAGCCTGCGACTTCCTCCCTTTGTCACGGTGTGATTTTCAGAGATCTCCAGATTTTATTCAGTATCAGAGCTATCAAGTAAGCATTTTAATTCAAGTGTTAAGACATCTATAAGTAGTTATTTTCTTAACAGAATTTTGCGTTTAGGTGATCATCAAACGTGCAGCTGCTTAACCTGGGTTCTTGATCATAATATACCTTTATCATAATATACCTTTATCATAATATACGTTTATCATAATATACGTTTATCATAATATACCTTTATCATAATATATTGCCACCACTCAATTTAAAGAACTAGTACTCCAGCTAAAACAGGCAAAGACTTCAGGATGAACTGTTTGATTCCGAGTATGTAACCTATAATTTTCACTTTGGCTTGTACAAACACAGACTGAAGCTAAATTTCAATACACAAAAAGCTCGTCTAGTGTATACGTAATCACAAAAGCTCGTCTAGTGTATACGTAATCACATAAAAGCTCGTCTAGTGTATACGTAATCACAAAAGCTCGTCTAGTGTATACGTAATCACACAAAAGCTCGTCTAGTGTATACGTATACGTCTAGTGTATACGTAATCACAAAAAATTGTGAATATTTTCATGCAATAACTTTGATCTTAATTAATTGCCATTTATATTTAAGTTAGCGCACGCTCTTGCTATAAACGTCGGTTGAGATCATTTCCTACCACAACAAGTATCTGATAAATAATATAGATCTGTATAAACTATATATATATATATATATATATATATATATATATATATATATATATATATATATATATATATATATATATATATATATATATATATATATATTAATTGTTTTACCTTAGTGGTCTCTTTGCAATATATATACAACCAATTACATTTTACATGGAAGATGCTTTCACCGGCATTAACTTCTTTGCGCAGGGAAAGCCCAGTGCTTGCAGCGTCATTAGAAGGTATAGATTTTTTTAAACCCATAATGGTGGGCGAGAGTCGCTACTTTATTTTACTCTGCAAACTCTGCTAGACCGATAGTTATGCGGGCATCTTGTTCTTAAAGCGTTTGGTGCTTTCGAACGCTCACCAGCCCCGGACATGCTTATTGATTACCTAGTCACTTACTAACTACGTTTAATAGTATAAATAATGTCCGTTGATATTTACGGACGCTGAAATACCTAGCAACGAGGTCCTGACGTGGATCTCACCAGGTTTGACTGGTTAGACTGCGTTTACAAGCCTGGCTGCTGTTGACGTCGATCCGAGTGAGCTTACGATGTTTGAAGATTTTTTTTTTAAAGCTGCGAGGTGCCGAATCGGAAAACATGGCTTAAATCAACGAAATCTGGGGACTAAGAGTCTCTGATAAGTCGACTGCATGTATCAATAATTGCCTTGATGCACCTGCTGCTGCAGTGAAACATTTAAACATGCAAAAGTTAGTGCTTGGAAAAACCAAATTGTCAAAACTTGTAACAGTTAGTGACTTAACAAAACTAGTAGCTAACATGTTTGGTTTATCAGATATAAATATTAATTGTTTTACCTTAGTGGTCTCTTTGCAACCGATAGATCCGAAATGTCTTTATAGTGCACATGTCTACTATCACATAGGGTTCTATAGGCATTCGATTAATAGCACAATGACAATTATTGGGAAAAAAAACCAATTCCACTGAAACTAAAAAATTAAAATCAAACAATTCTTTTGTTTAGGTCAGATCCTCATGACAAGTCACTTAAACCTTCATCGATTGCAGTCTCGTTTGAGATCGATAATGATGAAAGAATAGAGATACCTTGGTTAGATATTGTGATTGACGTTGTATTAACAGTATTGCGTTTGTGTTTAAGATTTGGTACTACGTACAACTGGATTCTAACCATGGTGGTGAGTTTGATGAATTGAATTCAGGGGGTTGATGCTAACATTGATAGTGATTTTGTTCCACTTGTCGATACATATCTGCGTGAAAACGGTGTTAACCAACCTCAGAATACACTGAATTATAATTTTAAGTGTCAAATAGAAGTTAATAATGTGGACCATCTGAAATACCAATATATACTTACATACATACGTACTTATCTGTACATGGATTGTGCCAGTACATTGATTGTGTCAAGAGAAATAGCGTGTAGGCAAAGGTTTTTGATTTACCAGGTTGGTTATCTTCTGTTTCATTATCAGTTTAATTACAGCCACAAATGTCAATTTCACATAATAAAATGTGCCTTTCAGGATATGAATTTTGAAACAAAAACTGTACATGTTTTGCATGTTTTAGCTGTTCTTTACTATTTTGAAATGACATTAGCTCCACGCAAAGGAATGCATATACAATAGTTTCAACTTTTGTTGACTTACCCTACTGCCACTTGCACAAACTCATGTACCTGATAATTATTTGTTGAGAGAAACAGAATGACTGTATCAAATATAAAATGTTACAAATATCGATAAATGCAATACTTATCGCCTGGCTATGTATGCTGACAGCAATAGGTGAGATATATATGAAGAATTGCTAAAACAGGTAGATTTTGACAAGACATAAATGAAGTAGCTTATGATAGATATCAGATTAAAACTCTTCAAAAATCTTTTTCGCACTCCATTGTGATTTCTTTGTATAGATTTGTGTTTTATTTGAATATAAAGAGCTCTTTATTTTTTTAATCAGACGCTGGCAGTGGGTGGATGCAAATTTACAAAATCGAATAATTCAGACTTTTCATACAGCCTATCGTCTACTGATGCTTTCAGATAATTTTGACTGGGAAGAACGTATATGGTTGGAAAACGTGGAACTATACTGTGAATACAGGCCCTCAAATAGGTAAGCAACCAATATTTTATACCATCATTTGGAATATACTACTTATGCTAGTAAACGTGGGTGTTAAACATTTTTGGGTGGAGCTTATGTTTATATTTTGTTTTTACTTTTTCTGAAAAGATTTATTGCGAATTCTTTGTTTACAATTAGGTCTTTTTAAGTAATATCATAATATATCACTTTTAATATCTGCTATTTTAATTTTTCTGCTTGCATTCGGAATGCAAACTTGAACGAAATTTAGATTGTCCCTCTGTGTGTGTGTGTGTGTGTGTTTGTGTGTTTCTCTCTTTGTGTGTTTGTGTGTGTGTGTGTGTGTGTGTGTGTGTGTGTGTGTGTGTGACGTTTCGTCCGATGGATCAATATTCAGTCCGTTGTATCAAGTACTGCCGATGCATGCATTGTATGAGACTGCATAACAAATAATCTATTAATATACAGTTTCCAAATTACTGCCTATATGCAATGTCCCAAAGAGCGTTTTGGAGGTAATAACTACACTGCCCCGATCTGCATTGCATTAAAGGAAGCACACATGCTACTTTCTTACTGGTTTTATTAAACAGAATTTAGTTTAATGGATATTATCATATATTTGTATATTGTCATTTTAAAATCTATAGCCTGATTTTTTTAATTAGAAAAATAAATTACGCAAAAAATAATTTATTAGCAGTCTTCCGAGAACTTGATAATATCAATAAGTGGTTGGGAATGAAGTGCACATGGGAATGTTTTGCTCATCCAATAAACATAGCTAAAATATTTTTATAAACTGTAGTTACTAAACAAATTTCAATTTGATGTCATTCCCTTTATTTTCACGTCACCATTGGCCATTTACAGAGACCGATTGTTTTCATCTGGTCGCCAGTTTTCTTAGGTTCACTAAGAAGATTACTAAATATTAATCTAATTCTGTTAATCAGGAAATCCTATGCTTCTCGCTTGAATAAAACAAGACTTATTGCCTACCGAAAATATAATTTTCAAATCTAGCCGACAATACAACTTGCCATGGTGAATAGTAGTTCTTTTACTGTGTATGTTCTGGTTTCTAACCAACAACATGTTGTTGTAGGGTTTCACGCAATGTTTCAGCACAAGATAGACTATACATGGGGGCCAGTATTAATGGCGGAGGAAGAACCCGAGAAAACCCCAAAAGAACCACTGACCCACGAGAAACTACTGGCAAGCTTTCTCACATACCCACATTGGCTGAATACGAGACTCGAACCCATGCAGACAGAGGTGAGATGGCAGTGATCAATAACGGAGAGCGTTTAAGACCACTCGGCCACTCGCGGCCCCCTAACCAAGACAAATATCAGTATCAAGCAGTGGCTGCACTTTATCACTATTTCGAAATCATTTTACTCTGTAGAACCAGTTGCTTAAAGCACTCAGGTGACGATTAGCAGAGACGCATGGTCAAATATTTTTATGCTTAAAACAGATTCAAATCATTGATCAGATATTAGCCAATCAGACATCAAATAGTTCTAGCGGAACCCGAGGCTTAATAGTTTTATTATATCAAAGTACTGTAGTTGGCAATCTGAGATGAGACAATCTAGTTTATAGTGAAAATTAAGTAAACATTAATGAAAGATGGTAAAGTTATATAGTTCTATATTGAAGTCAAAAAATAAAAACTGTATAGGTACTTATTATCAGTAAACCACGCTGCCTGAGTGAGATGTTCTTGCAAATAAATTTTGATTACTTAAGTAGTTATTCAAAGCCAGCGAAAGTTAAGTGTGATGCACCGACTTTACTATCATTTGAGTCTATTCTATTAAGCACAAAATTATGCGCTTAAGTTTCAGCTTTATGGTCTTCCATAATCGCTCGTCCTAGACGGAACTCTTACATCCAAATTACATGGGTAACGTTGGCTTTTAGTGGCTTATGAAGACCAGATTAGATTTGCTTAGATTTGTTTTTTTTTTGGTGTTTCGGCACATCAACAAATAAACGTTAGATCGTGCAAAGGCATGTAAGTGTTTCACCCAGAGACCCACAGTGATTGGAAGCAGAATTTTAATCCGTTCGCTTCCGTCGGTCTGTTTAGAATTGTACTCAGCTCCAATTTATGAGCCACGAGTCGAGTCATAAGTAGATCTTCTGCATGAGGTTCAGCGTTTGAGGTGGAAACTGCTAAATATCGAACTTTTAATCTCTATCTAAAATAAAAGTGTTTCTGTCTAGCGTATCATTTAATCAACTTTTAAAATTAAATTAGTCAGCATCCGTATAAATCCAGATTGTGTACAACCAAACATATTTACAAAAATACAAGAGTTTTAATTTGTGCCCTGTCCATGTTCAGGAAAACGATTTTTCATTAATCATACAACATAGTTTGAAGTACATTAAGTTGTCTTTCGAACGACAAAATATGAAGAACAAATGACCGGTTATCATTTTAATTTTATCTCAGTTTTGTGTGTCATTAAAAACTGGCCAATCACTCGGTGGACATAGCTTCACATTCGGACACCGAAAAAGTAATATAGAGCTAGATACTCATTGCATGTAGCATTTAACAAAACTGATTAATATTAACATATCCACTCCCATTCCTGGAGTCTACTTTGAATAACATTTGATCCTCTTGGTCAAATGTTGGAGATTGCTTTTCAATTTACAAATTCACCCCTGTTCAATATAAGAAACTGTGGAGTGGATCCACATGAGTTGTTAGGCTGAACCCAATAAGCATTAGGTCGTGGGTTTGAAAACTGCCCAAACCAGTCTATGTCGGCTGCCTAGGCATGTCTATGGGAAATGTACTTTAATCAGATTGCCTCGCCAAAAATTGTCTTTCATGTGCTGATGTGCCTTAAACTAAAATAATTAGTCAGTTTGTGTACAATTATTATTTGGCAAGTTGCCTAAATTGCTTGCTTTGTTTATTTACAGAGTGTGTATGATGCATGGCACCGGTAATTTACACCCCCCCCCCCAAAAAAAAATATGAGCATACATTTACTTTAGAGAGCGCAGCATCATTCACTCCAAAACAATCACAACCTTCCGTTTTGTTACAGTCAAACTGAATCCGGTGGAAATCCAGTACGCAGAGGCATCAGACAGGAACGTGCTGAACATTTCCTGGAAAGCAATTAACCCACACATCGAAAACAGTACATGCCTGGTTTCCTGGAATTCACAATGGGATACATTCTGGGTTTGTACTAGAATACACGCTCATGACATCTTTTTTTTAATGTAATACCAAATTCTTTAAACTGGTAGAAGACTAATTATTCATATGGGAAATACTGTTTTACTAACTCACTCAATATACCCAGGAAACAGATGACGATGCTTGTGTTCTTTTTGGTGGAGAAAGGAAGAATACTCGGAGCAAAACAAAAGTAATTAATGGATGGCCAGAGACATTTCATTTGCCTAATGATTCAAAGGTTTAATATTCTATCCTTTCTGACTGAGCCCATCATGGACTGCCTTTGTCGACGTGATATTCGTAACTGAAAGCGACTCTCACTCTTGAATATAACGCATTGAAGATACATGTATATAGCAGCACTCAGCGCAAACAAATGATAACAGCAAGTGATATAAGACTATTTTTATATGCTCATTTTTTCTCCGTTAACTTTGCATTGTCAGAATCGTTCAGCAGTTTACGATACTGAACTCGCGTGCACTTCATATTTCACTCAAAAAGGAACAAGTTTTTATTGTTACCAAGCAGCGAACTCAGACGCCAGCACTTTTGATTTGTAAACAAATCATGTACACTCACGTAGTAGCCGGTTTACGTTTTGCTTGATTAAATTTGTTTCTGAATGAGCTAAAGCAGATGTTTCGTGAACTAATTAAGCCTTAGGTATATAAAAAAAAATGAGCATAACATAAAAAGGTTACTGCATTTGCAAGGAAAATAAGAACTCCCAAAGTCGTGCATTATATTGTTACACGCACAGGGGTATTCACTTGACCGAGCGGTGTCAAAACCCTGGCGCGAGTCACGCTGGAAGTCATAAGTTTTCCCAAAATTTCCAAAGACTTCCATACAACTTGAGTTGTAAAATGGAAAGAAAGACGTGTCTGCTATAACTAATAATCTTTGCTCTAATCAATTGGCGACCCAGAGGAAACAACTTGCCCAAACGTCCGTTAACTGCACCTTTGCATGGTTTTTATTCATTATCATCCGTTTTCCGTACCGATAGCTTGTCATGCCATAGAAATTACACCAGTATTCCCTTACTAACTGGGAAATATTTAACTGCGCGACCCTAAGCCAGTCAATCCACAGAATTTCCGGCGTATCACGCTCATATACATACGCCCATTTTCCACTATGGCCACATAAACGGCACCTACCAAGTTCCAACTTATTGATTCCATTCTATAATTTACTGATTTCCAACCATAAATGCTGCCTTTTCAATCACAATACTTGTATACATCGCTGAATTTTAATATGGACTATGTTACTGAAAGGGACAGTCATTCGGATTGTGCCTAAAATCACTACTAACGAACCCAGCATGGTTCAAATTCACTAACACTCCTCTCTATTTCGGGCTAGCAACTCCAAATTTATTACAATATCTATCCGAAAACCTCGTTCATATTTTCTCATACAAATGCAGTAACCTATAATTACTATGTTAAAAATATATGAAAAATCTACATTTGTGCTCTCACTTCTCAACGACCACTTCATGGGTTATATTAAACGTTTCTTGGTGCAGTTTTGACTGAACTGAGCAGGAAAGGTTAGCAGGTCGTCTGTAAGTAGGAGGCAATTCACAATGCATGTTTTGTTGCAGTTAGCTTAAAACAGATAGAGTGCATGAGCATTTTGTTATCAGGGTAGGAGAGTAGAGTCGGTATGACAGTCAAACGCTATGATCAACACATATTGGTAGTAACTTTAGAGCTTTAACACCGGTAGTAACTTTAGAGCTTTAACACCGGTAGTAACTTTAGAGCTTTAACACCGGTAGTAACTTTAGAGCTTTATCACCGTTTACACTATGTGGTATTAGCGGAAGTTTCCGAATAAAAATGCTGCTTTAATATTCCATCGATGTTTTATGAACATAACATGCCTAGTATTTCCACTGACCTTACCAAATTTCTACTTAGCAAACCAGAAAATATCACTGCTTGCTTACTGTGTTTATGTACACACACACACACACACACACACACACACACACACACACACACGTGCGCGATAAAAAGGTGATTTTGTGTGTACATATGTATAGATTACTGCATTTGTTTTGGAGAATATGGACGAGATTTTCAGATAGATATACTGCACGACATCACCTTTGAAAGGAATTGTCGTTTTGGTCTACTTAAAATTTAAATTTAGAGTCATATTGTGAATGAATGCGAATTGCAGCATTTGTTCTAGAATGAACAGATTGTTGTGTTTTTGTAGATTCTAAGAAATTTAGTGATTACGGACTAAATTTATCTGTGTTAATTCTACATGAAGTAACATCTAATTTGTGCAGTGAGGGAGTAACATCTTGACTCATGTGTGTTTCTGTTCTGTCATTGAATGTTTGGAATCATAATGTGGAAGATATTTGATCTCTTTCAATTGTAATTATCAAACAGACGATGTAGTCAAAGTTACAGTACAATTTCGAAATGTGTAATCAAGCTGAATCTATGACATAGCACTTGTACTTCGGATTTGTAGAACTAAGAAACTACATTTTGAGGATGTAAAACTGTAAGTATATTCTTTTGCTTTTCTTGTTACCAGCTAAAGAAGACACGTTTATACCTTGCCACTTGCGTGCTATTTTGTAGAGACCCCATCATTTGTATGACCTATCTGGCGTCTGTTGTTACGAGTTTATGCTCTAATAAAAGGTAAATAAAAATGTGAAAACAACAAGCTTTATAAAATTTAATAAATAATTTATTTCCTTTGGAAAAATATTGAAAAAATTGGGAAAAAACTTACAGTTTTAAGAATTAAATCCAAAAATATGGCAAGAATAATCAACAAATTAAATTACAAAGTCCTTGCAATCAAGACCTAGTAGAGTCAAGTTCGAATCCTGTTGGAAAATCCAATATGGAAGACGATGACGCATGTTTAGTGTTTTTTTGTTTATTTACAGTTCCTTGCAAAAATACAGATTTTAACAGTCCGATGTCGGAAATCCAAATAATATTTTAATAAACTGTCTTTGTCCAATAATAACGTGTAAGCACATCAAATATTTATAGAGATAAGAATTAATCCTTTAAAATCCAAATGAATTAACGATTTGTTAACATGAATTAAAAAAACTGGCTACAACAAAAGAAAATGACTTCACGTCATTTGCAAAAGCCCAAAACTAACATATCTCACTAAAACAAAGAATTGATCATATTCTAATATGCAGTTCCCCCAAATTGCGAAATGACGAAGATGGGGGGGGGGGGGGGAGTAATGTGCTCCTTTAAGTCACGTACTCTTAACATGACACTGATGAGAACCAATCAGTTTTACTTTAAAAATAAAAACGTTGTTTGCTTCTTCACTCGTCCCATATTGTCCTTGACAAAAAAACTAATCGTTTTGTAATAAAAAAAAAACCTTTTTACGTGAATGTCACAAATCTTGAACCGAGGTCAGGATCTAGGTCAACATTACTTGTTTACCAAAGAATAATTCGGTCAACTGATTTTCTAGAGAGAGAAAAAAAAACGTCTCTAGTGAATACGTTCACTTTTCCATAACATGTAATTAAAAATAAAAATAAAGAAACAAAACTTGCATACAATATTAAAATACTGACATACAATAATAAATTAAAAAAACATATATCAAATCACATATACGTGACACTATGGCTTGCCTAAATCCCAAACATTGTATCAAAAAAGGTAACGCGGAATATGCAAAGCAGCTGGCATGTGACAGTCCACGAAACATCTGCTTTAGTTCATTCAGAAACAAATTTAATCATATATATATATATATATATATATATATATATATATATATATATATATATATATATATATATATATATATATATATATATAATTTTCGTAACTGATCTACTGTCACAAATAAATGAAGCATTTAATTACACGGTGTATATTACGTTCTCATGTGTAATTTATCTATCAATTTTAGATGACTAAACGAAATTTTTCAGGCTGTGCAAATATGTGTAAATTTCGACTAATATATAAACATGATTATTTTGTATTTTATTTTAAATAATGTCGTTATTTTAGGCAGCTTACAAAGACCTCGCATATCTAAATTAATTAATGCCACATGAATCACAGTATTTTCTTCATTTATACAGGATGAAAAGCTGCTGAATTTTGCAAGCCATATTGTAAAGATGTCCACCACAATTAGCAATTTGCGGAGCAATACGTACTACACAGTCAACATATCCTGTCGATGGTTCAGTAGCAAGCACTGGAGCAAAGCGACTGTAGTAAGGAATAAAACTCGTCCAACAGGTAAAATTCGAGTACCGTATGTTCAGACTTATAAGTCAAGAAAAATTACAAACAACAAAGATCCTGATCTGCTGTAGCATAATGCGCCAGAAGATCATGGTCTATATTATTTGTTCTACCGATTACTCCTAACAAACTGCACAAACTAAGATCTGCCGGCGCATCAAGGGACGGCAGAGCTGGTTCTGTGTAGATTTCAGTTGGACTGAATTAATAAGCGAGTATATATGGTAATCAAACAGAATCTAACCTCGACTGATTTCACCGATTTAAAATCTGGACTTAAAATTTAAGACATTAAGTTAGTGGTCTAATTAGCTGAAGTTAAAGCCTAATTTAAAATTGACCAATCAAGTGAACTACTTATTAAGATTGGCACAAATCCTTGAACAATATATTCTTATAATAATCTATGCAAATCAAATTATGCCCGATGCTTGGCGATACAGGACTCAGGACAAAGCCTTTTACACCAAGACCAGGAACAAAGGAACTCACAAGTTTTTTTTTTTCTCCTCGGTATAACTATATTTAATAGCGGGGCCCCGAGTGCCCGAATAGTCTAAAACGCTGTCCGTTACGAATCACCGCCATCTCACCTCTGCCTGGGTTCGAGTCTCAAATTCTGCCAATGTGGGTATGTGTGAAAGCTTGCCAGTAGCTTCTTGTGGGACGGTGGTTCTTTCCGGGTTTTTTCCAGGGTTCTTCTACCATTAATACTGACCGCCATGTATAGCTTATCGTGTGCTGAAAATTGGCGCGAAACCCTACAACCACAACAACAACAACAACAACAATATTTGTTAGCTTGTATATCCTTTTATATAATTTAATACGATGATTTTAAAACCAGTTGTCAACATAACAGCTTTTCGCCCTATTCTTGCGTTAGTGAGACGGCTCAGTTGGCCTAGTGGTTAGAGCGTTCACCGCGGATATGGGATGTCTCGGTTCTAACCCCGGCCGAATCATATTAAAGACAAATAAAAATGGTACAAACAACTGCCTCGTTCGGTGCTCAGCATGAAGAGGTTAGTGTTAGGACTGTTCGGCCTGGTGTCAGGATAATGTGACTCGGTGGAACATCATACTACATGTCTGTGGCATGATGCCTAAGTTCTAGACTTCACTTTAAACTACCACACTGCAAACATGAACACACCCCCATCCCCACACACTTACGTTAATAAATATTAGTATTGAAAGAATTGCGATTCATTTTTCAGTTGCTGTAACATTAAGCAGTCACCTTAATAGAGCTTTAAGAGATCATCCATTTTGATGTAAAATTTTGACAAATTCTTTAATTCTAACATTTGCACCACAAGATTGTGACCATTGCGTTTTCTATTGCCGGTTGAAATTTTACAGCACCAGACAGAGCTCCAGACATTACTGAAGGATCTTTCACGGAAGTGGATAATTGTACGGAGAGTAAATCAAGCTGCCTGTACATCTACTGGAAAGTAAGCACTTATGAACTGAAATGAAATCACTAAGAAATGCTTTGAGGAGTTCGACAAACTTGCATCCTAAACACACACACACACACACAGACACACAGACACACACACACACACGTGCGCGCGCGCTCGAAACCACAAACTAGACTTTATTTAATTGCTGGTGTAAAGAATTAAGTTTTGTATGGCTTACTGATAGTCGAAGCTGTTAGGCTGAGACCTGTTCCTAACCGATATATAAATCGTTGCTTCCGCTGTCTCGAAACATATCGCGAATGCAGATTTTATTAATACCCCCATTTCATGCTGCTAAATTATTCTATCTATGTAGTATACATGAAACTCAGAAGACATGTTTGTTACAAGAGTTCGTGTCAACATGTAGAAGATTAATGTCACGCGGACGTCACAGAACTTATCTAAATAGTCTAAGTAAGAATCTGCTATACGAAACGTTAGATTTAACATCGTATCTATCGCCATGTAAGACTGAATGGATGTTAAATAAAAAATATAGTATCTTATATCCGATACCATATTCTTTAATTTAAAAAAATGCCTTCTTTAGGTTAATAAATTCTGAATTAAGTCCCAGATAGTACTAAATGTTCTATCACAAGTCCAAATTTAAGAAGTTCCAATTGAAATCCAGTGTAATTCCAATGAACTTCCAATATAGAATGATTTCTGTAATGTCAATTGTTTTAATGGCTTGGAATGTAGCGATGCACTACGAGTATTTTTATTTATAACAATACTATAATCCAAAATGTTATTGTCTGAATTGACAATACATCAAAATTAATGTTCCAGTACAAGAATATTTTTGGACAACGTTGTAATTCCAGTGAATAATAATTAGAATAAATAAATCCACCCAAATGAACAATGTAAAACAATAAAAAGACGTATTCTACTTAGAAATGCTATGACTCGAATGAGTAATGAATCAATCAAACGCCATTAGATAAGAATAAATAAGGCCAGCCTCCTCCATAAAACAAATTTTCTCAACAAGTTAAGGAATTTCCTAGTGGAAACCATGTTGTATACTCAAAATATAAAAAACATGTTTATCTCATTGATAATGATCTGAATATTAAATCCACACTAATATAAAATTAGCCCTGTATTGTACTGTTTACAAAATAAATATAACATGAATTCAGTTTTTGGACAAGATCAGTTACAAAATACAAATGTGTATAACACATATTCATTTAGAAAGGGAAACAAAAAATACAAATTAAATATACATAGCAGCTGAAAGTAAAGAAAAATTGCATCACGAGTTCATCCTATGTTTTGTACTAAGAAGATCGCCGCAGGTACACATTCAATAAGTGACACATTTAAAACATTTACAATTAAATCTGCTTAAAGCAACACATCTAAAGTAATAAAACAATGTTTAAGAGAAAAGGCTCAAAATCATGGTATAATGTTTTGGTCAACGGGTGGGGATTTGGACCAAAAATGTTATAGGATATACAACGTTGACCGTCGAAAAAAATTGCCTTTTCGGACAGCTTATAAGATTACAGAGAATCCAAATGATAAGGTCTCCTCTTTTCTCCTCTAACTGGAGATAACAGGACACTGATGATCATTTTCGCATACTGTACCAAGTTATGGACTTATGAAACATAAGCAGAAGAGACAAATACTTGATAAGCATGATTACTGGCGCAAAACATATTTCTTTTTACTTAGAGCATTTGATTTCAATTGGCTCTTGAAATTATATTTGTGCTGAAATATTTGCCTTGAAACATCTGCTATATTTATCTTCTATGCGCTCTCTTATTATCGTAATATAATCGATAATTTGTATTACAACATCGAGGCTAAGAAAATGAATTATAAGAAGTATACTTGAATAATGACTGAACTTTTCTTGACATTTTCAGCCGCTTCCAATTTGGGAATGGAATGCCCCGAACTTGATCTATAATATCAAGTTACATGACAGAAATTATAAAGTCGTGGAAACAAATGTTTCTGGTAACCAGTCTTTGGCTGAATTTGTGCTAAAGGATGATGTCAGAAAACCCTACAAGATTTCAATTTCATCATATAACGATAACGGTTACTCCAGAAACATGAAAACAATCGAGATGCATGAAGGTAATATTGTTTCCTTTGTTTCATAGGTTTTCTGTTTACAACTGTAGGTAGCAATAATTTCGGAGATTCGATGGATCATGTTTAAGGTTCGTTTCTTGAAAGGTAACATAATTTTGGGGTGATTTATATAGATAACATTCCTGACCATAAGATCATGCCACGTTTATGAACTTAATTTTCTAATGGTTATTTGTATTACGTTGTGATATGAGATATTAATAAATTCGATGTAAAAGACGAAAAAAGTATTCATCACTCAAAGACAAAAGATTAAATACCACATGTAGAATTTGTTTGATATCAAGACACGTGTACGTATTTCATTGTATTGACCCATATTTTCACTATCAGTATGCATTATTGGTATCAACTCCTTTAGAAAGGTCAATGACTCACTTATTCGCCGTATCAAAACCGTACTTTTCATTCGTCGTGATGTTTTATCATTCCAGACACTGTCCTTCCGGACAAAGTTATCATCGAGCGAATTATTTCGAATCAAGGAATTCACTATTTGTTAACGTGGATTGCGAGATCTTTCCAAAACCAAGCCATATCCAGAGTTACATATTTTTGGGCTCTATGTTGCTATATGTGTCAAGAAATATGCCCACCTGCCGATGTGGTATGTAATATATATGTACTTGATATATAAGTAAATAAACGGATGAAACTAAAATTATATATTATTACAGAATAGACAATTCTATAACGGGAAGCTTTTTTTATTTTTTAAAAACTTTCTGCATGCTGCAAGTAACTTTGATGAAATTTTCATAGTAATTTTTAAACAAAAAAAGAAAGACGCTAAAATAATATTTTTTTTAAAAAAATTCAAAAATTATATTAGCATCCAAGATAGGTAGTAAATGAACTTAAAGTAATATAATTTATCAAATCTTGTTTCTTATAGTATATGTCGTAATGAAATATCATTTGACGCAGCCGGATTCTTCGTTTCCCCAACAATTATGGCGTCAAGACCGATATAGATTTGATACATTTATAAACTTAGATGAATGTGCAAATTAATTAATTTTTTTGTAACAACAGACGGATATTCATTGGGAAGATGTAGATACCCATAACTACAGCAAGTGGAGAGATGTAGAGACCCATAACGACAGCAAGTGGAGAGATGTTGACACCCAGACTGGTAGCAAGTGGATAAATCTGACCAATACAGAAAGAAATGATTGGCATTTTGGAGTTTCCATAGAAATTTGGGATAGTGTAAAAACTGCTATATCATGGTCAAACTGCATGTTTCCGTATGATGGTCAATGTAAGTTAGATTTAGCATAATATGTTTGTAGGTATGTGTGAAATATTTAAACGCAGAGACTATGCCCATATAGTCCCAATTCTTAAAACAGAAATTGCTTGAATGGGTAATATGAAACAAGCCAGCCTCGAATGCAGCCGATTTCTCGCTACATCATTTGAAAACTAACTGAAATGGCATGACATCCTGGAGATTCTTACGCAGATCTGTTTTTGTAAGCCCTTGCAAATGAAATGAATAGCTTTGAAAGGAAAATATGATTACTTATGTTAATAATTATCCATTTTTCACATGGAAGTTTTTTTAAAATATAAAACAAATTGACAAGAACGCGACTGGTGACCAAATTTATTTTACACCGTTGCATTGCTGAAAAGCAATTCTGTACTGACGTAAATGCCCTAACAGGCGCACACGTAGTTAAGCAAACTAAGCAATCAAGCAATTATGTCAATCAGTCTATTCGATTTCTTCAATGTCTTTGGCTCCTTTTTAACAACGTTGCACTCTGTCCTGCTTTTCATCATTTAAAAATATTTTGATTACGTTTGAAGCGTTTTGCAAATATACACGATGAGAAATCTTACGCGAAATATTAGTGAATTACAGCATTTACTCCACAGTGTGAACAAAATTGTTTGACATGTTTTTTCAATACAATATTCAGTATAACCTTTGTTATAGATAATGCCTTACTGTCGAAGAACTGACGCTGTCAATGATAGCATATTGTCAAAGCACTGACACTGTATGTTTGACCATTCTGTTGAAGTATTGAGTCTGTATGGTATATACTCTTCTTAGACATATGCAGCGTACTTTTGCAATTGAGTAAATTTGACAGATTAGAAACAAAAATGAACATTAATCCAAAAACTCTTTTGCAATGTCCTTTCAAAACTGATGTTCGACTGCACATGAAATTTGAGTTACTTAGCGATCATGAAGGGCAAACTAAAATTTTAAAACAAAGTTTTCTTTATTTTCGTATTATTCTATTTTCAACTTGTTAAATGTCATTATACTCTGCAGATGTTAAAGAACGCAGGTTATAGTATCTATTGTTTTATTCATTGATCTATTATTATTTGCTTCCCCGACAAACCATTCATCATGCACTCCATATACTATGCACTATGCTTGAAGACTATCCCATCTCGCAAATCATACATAGGCAAATCACCAAACAACCAAAGCCTCAAACCTCAGTTTACTATATTAACCTTTATTGTATGTGTTCTATGACACTGCTTAGACATCAAGGCAAGTAACTGTGCAGGAAATGAATTAAATGATTTCATCATTCTCGTGTAAAAGAGTAAGCAAATTAAAATGACATCAGTCAAAATTTCAGACAACGGTCCGAACACGGAGATGATGGGGGTAAGAACATTCTGTGAACTGTTGTTGAGTGCAAATCAGACTGACGCTGCAACGTAATGTGCTTCGTGTCCTCTTCACTTCATCACGTCTACCCCTGACAGAAAGTTTTGTCTTATTTCATGTGTTTTTCAGATAATGATGTCCCGGAGATCCAAACAAGAGCTCTTAACAACACTTTTGTGGAGGTAGCTTTATTAGTTAGGTTCTGCAATTCAAAGATGAGGCCCTTTGTATATCAAGTTTTCTTAAGAAAATCTATGCCATCAGAAAATGACACCAACACAAAAAGTAAGTTTGTGTTGCCAACTTACATTTCGAAAAAAAAAAACAAAGAAACACAATATTGATTTCTTTAACTTCTATTACTAATATTTTTGTCATATTCTTTTACCTAAAATAACTCAGTGAAAGTTTTTGTGTATCTGTATTCTTGTATAAACAATATATACCCAGTGAATGTATGTCTTGCCAGTACATATATATGAATTAGTGTTCATTACATTAAAAATATTTCATACACAGAATTAAACTGCATATAATAAGGTGTTCAATATATATATATATATATATATATATATATATATATATATATATATATATATATATATATATATATATATATATATATATATATATATATATATATATATATATATTAGTGTCTGAGCGAGTAGTCATTGATGGATTATTAGCATTCATTAAGAACCAATGCTCGACAATTTCGAGGTTTCTCCAGAACTTGAAAGTGCCAAGACGATGTCTAGGTAACAAATGTCAAAGTTAAATGTCATGAATTCGATTTTACGAAGAATATGCAGGACTGAAATACAAACGATGACATATCATCTGTTGGTAAATCCTACCATAAAAATAAGTAATGCAAAAGTATTCACTCTGTCTGGATCTCCTCCTTCTTCAGCTGAAGTCAGAAATTTTACTGCCACACCGTGGTTGCAGAGTTTTCTACTCGATGGTCTTGAAACAAACACAGAATACTTGATTTCCCTCGCAATAATAGGACGGTTCTTCAGAAGCAAACAGAGCAACGAATATCTTGTAAAAACAGGTATAACACAGAGAAACGAATACCTTGTAAAACAGACATAAAACAGAGCAACGAATACCTTCTAAAAACAGGTATAAAACAGAGCAACGAATACCTTGTAAAAAAAGAGATATAAAACAGAGGGATCTTATCTGACAACAACATATAGATGTCAGTTTTTAAAAACAAAAACAAATTGTTTAAACAACTATCTAGTTTCATAAATATTATAAAGAGTGAATTTTGTGTTATTCCAGGTGTTCAATAATCTCTTCGTTGGAGCAAATATTAGATGCCTTACCATGTATTATGATTTTTGAAAACTGTTGAATCTGAAGAAAAAACGTGATATGTATTGCTGATTATTAACACATAAATAAAACATGTCAACAAAAAAAGTAGATGAAAATAAGTGTCAGGATACATTTTAAATGATACGAGTGATGTAGAAGATATATTACAAACCTCGTTAGCCAAGATAAGACATTTTTGTTATATTGAAGAGAATTACAAATTTAGGTTTTTTAAAAGATTGTCAATTAATTTGCTTTGACCCAACGATATCAATACTAGTACATTGGTGCGAATTACTGTCATTAAAAAATCATGTCAAAATACAAATTTCAATCCAATTTAGTTGTATCTTGTATTACATTTAAAGAAAGCACACTTCCCTTATATGCTCTATGTAGAACGTTTCATTTTTACTAATATTCTATAACATCAAATCAGAATTAAAATAATATCAACACTTAATTAAAATATTTAAAAACAATATTTGGCTCTCTATGTGGGGCTAATCATGGGGTAGAATCTCAATGTAAAGACTAATTCCCAATCATTGCGAGGCATACCCCAGCATCACCGTGTATTTTGGGCTGATCCTAGTTTAAGTAGAATTGGCGCTAGGCTGATCTCAGCTCAAGTAAAATCTGTGCTACGCTGATCACAATATTCTAATGTCAGTTGATTATTGGCCTGAAAAGTATTTCACTGTTTATTCTTATATGTCAATTTACTATTAGCCTGAAAGGTACCGCATCATTTTTACCTATATGTCAATTGATTGTTAGCATGAATGTTACCGCCCTGTTAGTTACCGCATATTTTCACTAATATGCATTCTTTCCGTACTTTTTTGTAAAACTTATTTGTCAATTGATTATTGGTCTGAAATGTACCGCACTTTTAACTTATTTGTCAATTGATTATTGGTCTGAAATGTACCGCACTGTTTTTACTTATTTGTCAATTGATTACTGGCCTGAAAAATACCGCACTGTTTTTACTTACTTGTCAGTTGATTATTGGTCTGAAATGTACCGCACTGTCTGTTTTTACTTATATGTTAATAGAGTATTGGACTGAAAGGTACTGCACTGTTTTTATTTACATGTTAATTGATTATTGGCCTGAAAAATACCTCACTGTTTTTACTTATACGTCAATTTAATATTGCACTGAAAGATATCGCACTTTTTTACATATATGTCAATTGATTATTGGTTTGATAAATACCGCACTGCTTTTACATATATGTCAATTGATTATTGGTTTGATAAATACCGCACTGCTTTTACATATATGTCAATTGATTACTGGTTTGATAAATACCGCACTGTTTTTACATCTATGTCAATTGATTATTGGTTTGATAAATACCGCACTGTTTTTGCATATATGTCAATTGATTATTGGTTTGATAAATACCGCACTGTTTTTACTTATACGTCAATTTAATATTGCACTGAAAGATATCGCACTGTTTTTACATATATGTCAATTGATTATTGGTTTGATAAATACCGCACTCGTTCTTAGTAAATGGTATTTGATTATTGGCCTGAAATAAAATTGATGTTAACAGAATAGATAATATGACGCACTGTAAACTTTTAAAGAGCAAACTACTTATAATTTTTCTTTTTGACCAAAACATGTTTCATATTTAAATTTTGTTGTTGCGGTAACGGTCTTATTAACGCGGGGCCCGATTTTAAATCACTTTGACGGGGCCCTGGATTCAAGCGTTGGCTCCCCTGTGAGCGTGGTGTTTGAAAATAAACTTTTTTTTACTGTGATATTGAACTCAAACGCTTCTTCCATGGCTCTAAAATTACTTTCTCTGCACACACACACACACACACACACACACACACACACACACATACATACATACATACATACATACATACATACATACATACATACATACATACATACATATATATATATATATATATATATATATATATATATATATATATATATATATATATATATATATATATATATATATATATATATATATATTTACAACTTACTAACGCGCGGGTCACCAATAAGTGCGGAGACCGAATCGGCCTAAGACTGGCCCCGGATTTTTGTAGAAGAAGATTTGCATTACGCATTCGTGTAGTAGATTATGCGGCAACTGTCTCATTGACTTGTATATTGATAAAGACATTGGTTTGATTTATTTTTATATTTTTTGTATGGTAGAGACTGATAGCTTTTAACATTCGTTGCAGTTTTTCTAATATTTTAACTGCTTTTTTCTTTTGCAGGTGTGATGATGACACACCCTCCAATTGGTAATTATCCATCACTAAACACACATGGTACTTTCGTGTTGCTGTAACAATGTGTCTGTGCTTAGGTATTATAACGTATCCTTAACAATTTAATTGTTCAGTCATATCGCTACGATATCTGCAGTGTGGCAGTTAATAGTGATGTCTAGCACTGGGGAATCATGCCGCAGACATGTAACATGATGTCCCACCTAGTCAGATTTTCCTGACACCAGGCCGACCAGTCCTAACTCTACCCTCTTAATTCTGAGCGCCTAGCAAGGCAACTGTTAGCACCATTTTGTAAGCCTTTGGTATAACTCGGCCGGGATTCGAACCCACGAGCTCCCATTTCCTAGGAGGGCGCTCTAACCACTACGCTATCGGAGCGGTCTGCTGTAAAAATATAGAAACGAATGTACTAAAGAAGTCGAGAATATTAATGTTTAAAATGCGTTTCAGACATCAACGATAGGATTCTGTGCAGACACTGATTAGCGCGTAGAAAGAGATTAGGATCAAACCACTTAGTAGTACCCTTTTTTTCCGTATCTATAAACTGTCATAAAGTATGCCTCCTGCACCACCTACAATGTTGTCAGAAACGGTAAAAGTACAATATAATTTTACAAGGCATGCAGTAGTTGTCGCATAGAACATACTTGAAATATTTGTTGTTGAAGATTCCATATTGTGTTTATGCAAGCCGCAGACAAATATATCACTTTCATTACGTGTTAATGCTTCCCTTTACTTGCTCAACATATATTTCTCAGTCAAGAATAAGTGACGATGTGAATTTTTTTTACGTATATTTGATATGTCATTTATATTTATTTTTATTTTTGTTTCTTAGATTTAAATTTGACATTTTAAGTTTTAAGATTCGTTCATTGAAGAGGGGTGTGTGTGACCTGTACCTTACAGGATAAACACCAGGTGTTGACCTCATTTCTGACCTGAATGCAGAGTTGTAAACAAGCTTTTAAAATGATTTGTTGGTTCCAAGGACACAATGGAGTAAAGTATAAACATCTTTCTAATTTGGTTAGGTCATACGCTGTTTACGTGATTTCTTGAACGTAAAATTGTTCTGATAGATTCTAGAAGGTCGTTACCCTTTTCTTGTTTACGTAAAAACAGGTATATAAACTATGTTTTGGAGCTAGCTATTTAGTAGAAAATTGGGCTGTTAGAATATTAAGTTGTGTCTTTTTGACTTATTATAAAATACCTTGTACTGGAAATTGTGTCAATTCGTTTGGATCAAGAGGGATTATTTTATTATTTATCTGGGAAAGAGTTGTGCTCATAGAGATTTTATTAACAAGAACTGACTAAATCAAGTGACATCGTCTTCCGTCTTGGATACTTTGCAGGAATTCGAACTTAGAACTATTTGGACATTTTATTACCAGGACTTTTACCATTTCACTAGTGGATAATATTTTTAATTATTTTGGATTAATTTTGAAATTGATTCTTAAAACCGTAAGTTTATTTTTCTTTTCTGAGAAATATTTGTACTCAATAAATTGTTTATTAAATTTTGCAAGCTTGTTATTTTCACTCTTTCTATGTTACTGTTACTGTCGAATACTCTTAACAGTAAAAATTAAAAATAACTTCGATAATTTTAAGTTTGCTATTTTTTTCAAGACAACAACTGTATATTCAGATTTTCAAATAATACCATGGTACGTACCAATGGTCAGTAACTGGTTTTATGGGCAACTGGTACAGACCATGGAATGAAAATCGAATTTCGTAAGAATATATATAGTATTATCATGTAGGCTAAAATCGATTTGTTATTTTAGCGATATTGAATCTATTCGAGTTAAGTAGTGTGTTGTACTGGTATTTGTAGTATAGGTAAATGTGCTCTGCATGATCACTGCTTTTATCATGTATGCTTATTGTATCATCTCCATTTTTCTAGCAAGCTTGTAAATAACATTTTAATATGTTAAAGCTGTCCCAAAATAATGGATATAATGAATTTCACAGCTGATTTATTTATTTTCCAGACCATGCGATAAAAGATCTTACTACGTTCAATTTCATTATGAGTCATAACTCACAGCATATCCACTATTAAACAGATTCAATCCGTAGGTCGATCAAGTTGTACCTGCCATGCCACTGTGGTGCAAACGACATTACACACTGAATATTCAGATGTACAAAGTCTCTTTACTTCCACGTACAACATTATTCTCGTTATTACGCCAGTTCAAGTGGCATATGTAAGCAGTCATCTTCAAGTGGCATATGTAAACGCACATGTTCAAGTGGCATAAGACTTATATCAAGATATAAGAGTACAATGCCTGTAATTAATTTGTAACAGAAATAATATTCTTATTTGCAGATCCAAAATTGGATACAAAATATGGCATCATCATAGGAATTACTGTTTCCATAATCATCGTCATGCTTGGTCTTCTATTCCTGTAAGTCCAATATATATATATATATATATATATATATATATATATATATATATATATATATATATATATATATATATATATATATATATATATATATATACATGTGTGTGTATGTGTATGTATGTGTGTGTGTGTGCATTTTCGTTTTGAAAGTTTAAGGTCTATTTATCTATTTCTCTGTCTGTCTGCCTGTCTGTATGTCTATCTATCTATCTAGTTCCTCCTTGGAGACATTCAGTATTGATCTGTCTTTCTAACATGTTTAATTATCTACTTTTCGTTATTACTTCTTTTGGAGGAAAATATGTAGACATATGCAACTCTATGTTGCAGAGATTATGTCTGTTTTCAGTACCTGAAACCTCATTAAAGATAAAAAATATAATAGTCCTGTATTTCATTAACCGGACTTAACTCCATATTTAAGCTAAAGCATATAATCCAGTAATCTGATTGGTTCAAATTTAAGTCTGACGCAATATTGATTAATCAAGTGTATTAATCCAAAAATTGACATTATAGACTTGCTTTTGTGAATTTGGTTCCGTTTCAGAATGTATATGCGTAGAACGTGCAAGGAAAAATGCCGCGGGCCACCAATTGACGTTCCACGCACGGCATGGCTAAGAGTGCCTATCATCATCGATGTTTCGGATGGTAAAATAACATCTATAGAAGTTGCAGATGATAACGCAAATCACAGCTACATTGAACCAAGAGCAATGATAAGTGACATCAATAGAGTGGAGAGAGGATTAAACCTAGGTCAAACTTGTCAGGCTGAGCAATGTGATCACCTTCTTATAGGCAGTGTTGATGAGATTATGTTCGGTCCATCGACCAATAATCAAGACGAGTTTCGCAGTGATCAGAAACTGGATCTATCGACGTTACGAAATGGAGAGATGTCAACTAGCGTTACAAACTTGGATGAATCGCATTTTCTATGCACAGACTTTAAAGATGAAGAAAGTGGCTCGTCAGGTCATAGTTCCATGTATGTTGAATCCTGGAGACATCTTAATCTAAATAAAAATAGGGAACACGAAGTACATTCATATGTGTCAGCAACACATTTGATAAGTTGTCAGTTGATGGACGTCTCAGTAGATGATAGAGCAACAATCTTAATAAAGGATGAAATGTCAGAATGCTGTGATATTAAACTGGATGTGGAAACTAAGTGCCACGTTGATAACTATGAGTATGAGAAGGATGACGAGAACTCTGCAACACAAATACGCAGAACCGCCAATGAGTACATCAGAATGAAGGAATCAGTGTCCGACAACCGTGAAGACGTAAATGGGATGTATCACAGTAAGCTGAACAATGCTACAGAACCGTATGTCACAGTTACTGATATATGTCATACAGAACGAAGCGATGAATAGACCATAATCATCCAGAAAAAGCTACTTCTACTATTCAATATAATTTTCATCTATGCATTTCAATATCATTTTCATCTACCCATCACAATATAATTTTCAACTACCCATTTCAATATCATTTTCAGCTACCCATTTCGATATCAATTTCAACTACCCATTTCAATATCTATTTCATCTACCCATCACAATATCATTTTCAACTACCCATTTCAGAATTAATTTCATCTACCCATTTCAATATCATTTTCAGCTACCCATTTCAATGTCATTTTCAACTACCCATCTCAATATCATTTTCAACTACCCATTTCAATATTAATTTCGTCTACCCATTTCAATATCATTTTCAGCTACCCATTTCAATGTCATTTTCAACTACCCATCTCAATATCATTTTCAACTACCCATTTCAATATCATTTTCAACTACCCATCTCAATATCATTTTCAGCTACCCATTTCAATGTCATTTTCAACTACCCATCTCAATATCATTTTCAACTACCCATTTCAATATTAATTTCGTCTACCCATTTCAATATTAATTTCGTCTACCCATTTCAATATCATTTTCAACTACCCATCTCAATATCATTTTCAACTACCCATCTCAATATCATTTTCAACTACCCATTTCAATATTAATTTCGTCTACCCATTTCAATATTAATTTCGTCTACCCATTTCAATATAATTTTCAGCTTCCCATTTCAATATAATTTTCAGCTTCCCATTTCAATATAATTTTTTCCTTTAAATCATTTTCGTCAAATGTTGTATTTTCTGTGTGTCAATTATCTGCAGAAATTTAAATATTTCATTTTGCATAACAATCACGAGTATGTATGTATGTATGTATGTATGTATGTATGTATGTATGTATGTATGTATGTATGTATGTATGTATGTATGTATGTATGTATGTAGTAATGTGGGGCACTATGCGACAATGGGAAATCCAGTAAAAAAAAGTCGTGGGGCACTATAGCGACAAGATTTATAGTGGCAATGAAAATCCCAGTCAAAAAGGTCGTGGGGCACTATAGCGACAAAGGTCGTGCGGCACTATAGCGACAAGGGAAAATTTAGCATGGTAGGCACGTATAGCGACAAGGGGAATTTCCCATGGGAACAATTTGGGCCAATCTAGCGACAAGGGAAATTTAACATGGTGGGCATAGATAGCAACAAGGGAAATTTAACATGGTGGGCATAGATAGCAACAAGGGAAATTTAACATGGTGGGCATAGATAGCGACAAGGAAAATTTAACATGGTGGGCCTATATAGCGACAAGGAGAATTGAACATGGGGAATATTATTTGTATTTGTATTTGGGACTATCTAGCGACAAGGGAAATGGAGGCAAAGAAAGCAAATATATTTTCGAGGTATATGAGTGGCCCTGAAAACAAGCCACAAAATCTCCTATCAAAACAGAAGGGAAGGAAAATAAAATCACACAATCTCCTATACACACAGAAGGAAAGGAAACCAAAACAAGGATTATTAAGAACATCATACATCTATGTGAAATATGTTCATTGTTTTCATTCGTTCATCAGTTTAATAAAAAGGTAGTGTGATATTTATTGTCGACTGACTTCTTAACATATCTCAAATTTAAGGGATGTCCTGTATTTCTCAGCACACGCTACAAACAATGTTGCCAAGTTGTAACAAATCTAAGTCGAAGGAAAAAAAAGCAGCACCAAAATATGCTTTGTTCTATCGACAGTCTATGATGTGTGTTTTGATTTGAAATTCAAAGTTAACCATAGGCAGGGTCATAAAGTGCAATGTCACTCGCGTCAATCATTGTTACATTGTTACAATTCTTCCGAACGTGTGTTTTGGTTCTGGTATTTTTATTTCAAAGTTAGCCATAAGCAGGGTTATACAGTGCAAGATCACTCGCGTCTTTCTTGAAATAGTTTTGCATTTGTTTCCTTTCTAAAAAACGGTAGATCTCATGCTTAAAACAATTTCCGTGACACATTGCAGTGCCAAAAATAAAGATAAAGTTCTGATAACTGAATTGTACAAGTTTGTCAACTCAAGATTTTATTTCATCCAACGATTTACTGATTGACTATTTGTAAGGGTGTAGCGGTTAAAAACAAATTTAAATGACAAACGAAAATTATGGTGCCTACTGATTAAAATTTTGAAGAGGTATCTTCAAACGGGATCATCTACCATTAGGATTTCAATCAAACGTATTACGACGGAGAGAGAGAGAGAGAGAGAGAGAGAGAGAGAGAGAGAGAGAGAGAGAGAGAGAGAGAGAGAGAGAGAGAGAGACTATGTTATACCTAGTTTTAAAAAGAATCAGGACACTTACGCTTGTTTTTGTGGTATATTTTCCCTTAGAAAAATTCAAAGAAACACACATCCCACTTACAAAATCAGTTCCATATGTAAGGTCCACGATTTTAAAATATCACCCGAGTGAACCGATGACAAATACGACTAAAATGTTCTCACAAAATAGTTAATCCAAATACGCTGTGAAGTATTGGACTATAAAATTGACATAATTTTCGTGGGATCACCCAGGGTACGATTGTTCTTGCTTTAGTTTTACTTCTTTTTTTATATAAATAATCCAGCGGTGAAACACGACCTATCTCGAAACTAGGTGAAGAGGTACTAAAGTCAATTCGAAGTGAACGCGGCAAGAAAATTAGTCTAGCCAATGAAATTGTTTATGATGAGTGATGCAATGTATAGTACGAAGGTAGTATGGCAAAATAATAAATACGCTCTCAAGTTGTTCCCATTGCAGTGCAGACTGGACTGTGAACTTAAATCCCTCCGTTGTGTATTGTAACATTTCTTCTTACCACATCAACTACTGAATGGTCACAGTACTCGTACCATTTCTTTTTACCACATCAGCTACTGAACGGTCACAGTACTGGTTCGCATTTTGAAACTGACAATTTTTTTGTATCTCACTTAAATATTTTGACGTACACACTCACATCGGTATAGTCAGGAGTGGTGCAGTATTAAGTAGCATGGTTTTTCTTTCTTTTTCTTTTTTTCTTTTCTTTTCAAACTTGTGAATCTGGGATTTGTACGAATTAACGAAGCAAGGTCAGTGAACCTCAAGGATAAAACCTCAAGTTGTCTGTCTATTGATGTGAATATTTACATCAAAAACAATATGACCTGCAAAACACAAAGATATACGGCAAGCATGATTAGAATGAACACAACAACACCTAACTGTAGTAACAAAGAGATGTTTTTTCTTCGCGTCCGCGTAACTTAGAGTTTCAGTCCTCTTTCAAGACAATCTTGGTATCCTTTTGTGAGCTTGAAATTAAAATACTGAATAAACTTAAGCGCTTTGCTATAGACTATAGTATAGATATTTTCAGCAACAAACTAAACAACATAAATACCATTACAACAATGGAAAGCCCGAAATGGTCTATTAAAAAAGAAATGCGTTTTAAAAAAATTAAAGATTAACGATGGCTAAGCAATACAATCGAATTTAAGAAAGTCAATGACATTTGTATATAGGCCTTTCACTTTAATATTGTATGCGGATGTAATCTGCCATGTATTAACAGCTTGAAAAAAGGTATACGCAAAGAGAAACCTCAATTCAGGGAAAATACACATATCAAAACAAACCACATAATTTACTATCCAATATCACACCATCTACCATCCACACACACGTGGAAGCAGCCAGAACAAAATATACTATTTACAATCCACACACGGATAAGCAGCTAAGACAAACCAAATAATTTAATAATTAACATTACACCATCTACCATCTACACATTGGAAGCAGCTAAACCAAACCACATAATCTACAATCCAATATCATAAAATCTTCCATTCACACACGGGTAAGCAGCTAAAACAAACCACATAATCTACTATCCAACGTCACACAATCTATCATCCACACACGGGAAGCAGCCAAAACAAACCACATAATTTACTATCCAATTTCACACCATCTACTATCCACACACACGGGGAAGCAGCCAAAACAAAACATACAATTTACTATCCACACACGGGTAAGCAGCTAAAACAAACCAAATAATTTAATATCCAATATCACACCATCTACCATACACACACAAACGGAGAAGCAGTTTAAACAACTGACATAATTTACTATCCAATATCACACCATCTACCATCTACACAAACGGGAAAGCAGCCAAAACAAAACATACAATTTACTAACCACACATGGGTAAGCAGCTAAAACAAACCAAATGATTTAATATCCAATATCACACCATCTACCATCCACACACACACGGAGAAGCAGATAAAACAAACCACATCATTTACTATCCAATATCACACCATCTACCATCCACACACACGGGGAAGCAGCCAAAACAAAATATACTATTTACTAACCACACATGGGTAAGCAGCTAATTTAATATTTAACATCACACCATCTAACATCCACACATTGGAAGCAGCTAAACCAAACCACATAATCTACAATCCAATATCATAAAATCTTCCATCCACACACGGGTAAGCAGGTAAAACAAACCAAATAATCTACTATCCAACGTCACACAATCTATCATCCACACACGGGAAGCAGCCAAAACAAACCATATAATCTACAATCCAATATCATACAATCTTCCATCCACACACCGGTAAGTAGCCAAAACAAACCACTTAATCTACTATCCAAAATCACACAAAATACCATTCATACACGGGAAGCAGCCAAAACAAGCCACATAATTTACTATCCAATATCACACCATCTACCATCCACACACACATACACACGGATAAGCAGCCAAAACAAGCCACATAATTTACTTTCCAATATCACATCATCTACCATCCACACACGGGTAAGCAGCCAAACAAACCACACAAGCTACTATCCAATATCACACCATCTACCATCCACACACACGGAGAAGCTGCCAAACAACCACATAATTTACTATCCAATATCACACAATATATCATCCACACACGGGAAGCAGCCAAAACACACCACTTAATCTACTATCCAAAATCGCACCATCTACCATCCGCACACGGGAAACAGCTAAACCAAACCACATAATATACATCCAATATCATAAAATCTTACATCCACACACGGGTAAGCAGCTAAAACATGCCACATAATCTACTATCCAACATTAAACAATCTTCCATCCACACACCGGTATGCAGCCAAAATAAGCCACTTAATCTACTATCCAAAATCACACTATCTACCATTCACACACGGGAAGCAGCCAAAACAAACCACATAATTTACTATCCAATATCATACATTCTACCATCCACACACATGGAGAAGCTGCCAAACAAGCCACATAATGTACTATCCAATATCACACAGTCTATCATCCACACACGGGAAGCAGCCAAAACACACCACTTAATCTACTATCCAAAATCACACCATCTACCATCCGCATACCGGAAGCAGCTAAAACAAACCACATAATATACATCCAATATCATAAAATCTTACATCCACACACGGGTAAGAAGCTAAAAAAGCCACATAATCTACTATCCAACATCACACAATCTTCCATCCACACACACGGGGAAGCAGCCAAACAAACAACACAGTTTACTATCCAATATCATACAATCTTCCATTCACAAACGGGGAAGCAGCCAAAATAAAACGTACAATTTACTATCCACACACGGGAAGGAGCCAAAACAAACCACATAATCTACTATCCACTATCACACCATCTATCATCCACACACGGGAAGCAGCCAAAATAAAACATCCAATTTACTATCCACACGCCAGTAAGCAGCCAAAACAAATCACAGAATCTACTATCCAATATCATACAATCTACCATCCACAAACAGGGAAGCAGCCAAAATAAAACATACAATTTACTATCCCAACACGGGAATCAGCCAAAACAAACCACATAATCTACTATTCAATATCACACCATCTACCATCCACACACCGGTAAGCAGCCAAAACAAAGCATACAATTTACTATTTACACCTGTGGAAGCAGCCGAAGCAAAACGGTTCAGTGTTGGAAATATTTGGATAGTTTGATATGAGGGATAGAAAGAAGTCAAAGAGCATCTATATTTAAAAATTGTAAAACAAACAACAGACGCATTGGTTTCATAAGACATTTTTTATTCAAATGAGAAACAACTAACAAAACAGAATTTTTTTCAACTAACAAACATTGATTCCAAGCAGCAGTGTACGAACTACGGTTCAAAAGGTAATAAAGTTCCCAGTATCCATTTTTTGTGTGGCCTTTTTTTTCTTCACAGGTGATGATAAGTCATCAGTTCGATCCAGACGTTTTGCTTGAAAAGGTCTGTCAAGTAACTGTTTGTTCGCTTCGCCTCCTTAATCTTGGCCGAGAGAGCGTCGATGTGATCAATTTTTCGAGCAAACAAAAGGAGGAGAGGAATGATCACGCAAGTCTTTATACCACTGAAGTAACACGGTTTCTTCTGAGATGAGACTCGAAGCTTCGTTCAATTAATAGTCCAATTTTTCGTCTTGATTCCTCATCATACATTTATCGAGTTCAATTTGACTGGGAGGATCGTTTTGACATCCATAACATTCTTTCTTAATCATGTCCCTCATTTTATCCTCCAAGTGTTTGGCAAAACAGGTGACTAAATGTTGTTCCTGTTCTGGCCATCTGGACTGCATTATCACTACTTCTTTTTGGTCTTGGAGAGTTGCTTTCTCTGTAACCTCCCATTCCATTTCCATAGATTCTCCACTATTCAAAGAAAGACAAGAGGCTTCCATTGTTTCTAATAGTCTAGAATGACTTCTCTCAAACTGTCGATTTCTATGGTATTATCAAATTCAGCATACAGAATGACATTCACCGTTTGTTCAAGACCCCCTGCGAACTGAAGTTTTTTCTCAGTCTCTATGTTTTGCTTTTAATAATAAAAAATGTCTTAGTCTCGAACGTTTTTTTTTCTTCGTCTTTCTAACATTAGAGGTGAGGAGACGTTTGGAAGGATGTCTTCGTCGTCGCTTTCTGCCTTGTCCTTGCCGTGTCCTCAGGGAAGCAGGAATGACAGACTCGGTACCATTCAGGGCATTTATAAGACTTTCTCGTTGACCCAAAATTTCTTTACCCGTTTTGAAGAAATTCTTCGCCGTGAGTCAATCCGGCATCTTTTAAGGCGTGCAATCCTCGTATCACCATCGGTTTCAAAACACGGACCACGGAACGAAAGGTTGATTTAAACATATCTCCTAAACCATGTCCTCGTTGTTGAGCGACTCCTCGGTACACAGGATACATCAATTTTCAGTTGTTAGAGAATCGTTTTTGAAAATGGAGTTTCACTGTGACTTTGGTAAATGGAATATTTTGTCCTACATCTTTTTTTTTTATAGTGATGTTGACACTGTCAAAATACAACGTACTGACAGGCAAATAATGCGGATGTACAAACTCGCGGTGTACATGATAGGTATTTCCACCTTCCTCGTCAGCGATCATGGCAGAATCCACTTTGAAAGGAATGACACGCAGTAACTGTACAGAGGTGTGTCCCATGACGTTGTACTCCACCACATTGGAGTACACAAACATAAAGTTGAGTCATTGATTCATTTATACAGGGAATCGAAAATATTTCGCAAAATCCAAGTTACTGGTTATGGCTGGTATTTCTTTTTTCTCGACCAACTTGAAGTCTCCACCCAAAATATCGTACAATTCAGGACAAATAGTAATGGTCATTATTTTATCCTCTGAAAATTTGATCAGTAGTCTACGAGCCAATTTATGGTACTCAAAGGTAACACTTTTTTTGGCTTTCTCCATGGCTTTACCAAACAAGGTATTGAACCTGGTGACAATCGTATTAACTAAATGTTGACCAGCAGGAATTATGAACAGATAGGTGAACCGTTTAGTTTTAAGGTCCTGTTTTCATCGGGTCACTGACAGTGATGCGTTCGTCTAAGATTTGTTGCAATTGCTCGTCATACACTTCTACTGAAAAACTGTTTTGATTTTCGACGATGTTTTTGATTTGTGTAGGGTATTTCATTTCCACTAAAGCCACATCCCAATGAGCATCTTGATTCAAACGAATGACTTGTGGTAATTTAGCCGTGTAACAGCACAACGTGTTATTAGGAAACACCTCCATGGAACTGTCACTGGGTAACGTTAAGTAAATTTGGTTAATATTGATGTTCATAATTCCAAAGTGTTCCTGTCCAAGAGGTCATTCGAGGTTAAAGGAGTGTCTAAAAGAGGATTGTGATTGGTTGTTAGGAGAATGACTGACGTTGGACGCTAGGCTTTCAATATTGTTACTGTTGTTCCCGTTGTAAGAGTATTTCAGGGAAGGATTGGGAAGAAGGTAACCGATGCAGCTGCTGAGTAAAATGGTCCACAATTATTTGTCTCCTTGTTGCAAACTCAAATTAGCAATAGCTGCACCGATCACACAATACACCACAAAGATTTGACAGAAAAAGGCGATTTGCGTTTAATGTCGTACACGTCGTCTTCTTTTTTGGTGACACGTTGTAACTCAGGCAAGTAAAACGTTGCTTTTAATACTTCTCGTTCATGTCTTGCAATTTATAGACAGTAGGATGACGATCACGCACTCGTCCAGTAACACGAAACAATTCGGTGATCCAGTTAGGTAAGTAACCTTTGTCGGAAGTGCGTTTGGTTTTACTAATGCGAACTCAATCTCCCGCTCAAAAACGGTCACTTCGTTGTCGGGTGTCACATCTTGTGGGGCAATTCCAATGCTTCTACGGTAAGATTGATTGTAGGCTTGTACTAAATGGGGTAAGACGTCGATGTACTTGAGAGTGTGTTGATGCTTAAAATATTTCCACATGCGTTCTTTCAAGGTACGTTGAAAACGTTCCACGATGCTAGCTTTGGTTTCAGGATTTTCGGTGGTAAAAAAAATGAATGTCACATTTCTTAAATTCTCGTTGGAAAGCTTGGTTCAGAAATTCTGTGCCTTTCTCGGTTTGCCATCAAAGAGGGTGACTACCACTTTGTTTCAACACCAGTTGCAAGGCTCGTACTAGCTCTCCGCTCGATTTGGAAGTCAATGGTACGACCCAGGCAAATTTAGAAAAAACGTCGATGACACAAAACAAATATTTGTAGCCGCGATTGTAGGTGGCTACATGAGAGACTTCAGCTAAATCGGCTTGCCATTGATGATCGATGCCTTCCACTTGAGTGCGACTTCTGTGAAATTTTCGTCGAATGGGTTTGTTTAAAGTGTACGTAGATTGTTCTTGTAACCATCGTTGTACTTCAGGTAAACGGAGCTTTTTCAGGCGAGTTTTAGCAGCACGATATAATTTCTGAATACCTCCGTAACCTACAGGGTGGGCTGGATCGTAGTAAATGCTGGCTAACACCTTCTCCATGGTATTGCTAATAAGGTACCCACTCTTCGATGATACTGGGGGTTGTTTGGAAACGGTGTTACGTGTCCGATGTGCCATGGGAGTAAACGTCGAGGGTACTGGTGGTGGTGGTAGTGGTGGAGGTAATGGGATAGCTTTGGTCTTTTCTTTTCTCACTTCTGGTTTCCTTTCTTTCTTTTTCACTTCTATCGAAGGAGGAGTGGCCATCATCTTTTTAACCCAAGTTTTGAGTTCTTCTCGTTGGGGAGTGGAGGAAGGGGTCAACAAAGAACTGCAAGCTTACTCGGAATGGGAGTGGCGGTGTGTGTTTGGAAAATATCATGGGGTTCTTCTTCCTTGGGTAATGGTGGGGTGACGTCTGTCTTGTCCGCTGTAGAAAGTGATGGCAACGGACTATTCATTAGAGCTTAAAATCGGCCAGAGTGTGTAGAGATGTTTGCTCCACAGCTTTTCGATGAAAGAGTTGCAGCCGTTTCAAGAGCTGGCCGTACTTTTGCGATTTTTCGGTTTCGGACAAATCGGTGTAATGCATCAAGGATTGCAATTCGTGTTGTAATTGGGATATCTCGCTCAAATGAGGATTTGGTGGTAAATGGGGGGGGGGGGTCGTTGTTCTTGTCAATGATAGTTTTCCATCCATCGTTTGTAAGGGACCAAAGTCAGTTTTCGTCCTTCCATGGGCTTCCAAAGGTTATGTCTGAGATCGTTGTGCTCCATAGTGCCCTTTTATCTTCTGGAAGGATCATTCATTTTTCTACCCATTCCTTGGGGTATCCCTTGTGACAATCCTTGGGTCATCCCTTGTGTCACCCCTTGAAAGGGTAAAAATCCACCGCGTTGCACCAACAACTTTTTCTTTTGACGGACGGGTATTTTGTTTTGGACCATTTGACGAAGAACGTGTCGACGTTTGGCTAAGCATTTTTTTCTGGTGTGGAGACAAAGGTATCGTGCCTTTCAAAACATTCAAACAACATTCGTACACGGTATTGATGACATCTTTGGAGGCCGTTTTAATGATTTTTCCCGCATGGGTGGAGAGGCTTTGGACAGGACGGACAACACGTCTCCGTGTTTGGCTAAACGAGGATTTAGTCCTTTCCTTTTCTTTCCCTTGTGGGGTGAATAAGAATGTTTTCTGCGAAGTGACATCTTCGCTTCTTTGTTCCAGAAATACAATGACGTCAAAGACTTGGTACACACACTGTTTAATCTTCTTTTCTAGCGCTTCGTCAAAAATGTAACGATGTGTTTCCCAAAATCGCCAAAGTAACCTCCTTTTGGTGACTCTTTTATTTCTTTAAACGACTGCGTCTTTTTAGGGGATGACGTCGATGTTTGGCTAAGCGTTTTGTAGGATGACGAGATTGTCTGTTTCCTTTTTCTTTTTGGACAGAAGAACGGCGATGGTTGTGGCGTTCACATTTTTGAGGAGACACCATTGGGTGTTCAGAAGTGGCACAGAAAATGCTGATTGACGTTGTTGTCCTGAATTCATTTTTATACTGGAATGCGACGCCACTGATTATCTTTTCGTCGTATCAACTTCATGACAGGTAACACACGTCGTGAAAGGGTTCGTAACGGACTAAATCGGACAGTTCTTGTTTGGACAAATCCATTAAACTCTTTAACATGCCAGATCTTTCTTGGAATTTGACTTTGGGGGCAGGTACTTTGTGAGCAGCTGCTACTGCCGCTAATGTGGAAGAGTGTGTCAAAGGTGGAGGAGACGTTTTGGGAGACGCAGATTTCCAATGTTTCATCAAATTAGGAAGAATGGGTGTCAAATTGGATTTTTACCTGGCATCACCCGCAACTGAGAAGTGGAAGAACCTGACGCTACTGGAAACGAGGTCACTGGTGCAGCAGGTCGTGGTTTACGAAGGTAAGGTTGCGTCCTGGCCGAAGTACCTCTTTTGCGGGTGACAGCTCTTTTCTGTGGACTTTTATTTTTCTGTGTAATGGTCTTAGCACCATTATTCTTTTTCTTGGGGGTTCGTTTGGCTTTTTTTTCTTGGGGTGATCTTTGGGAGCATTGGGGTCCCATTTTAAAAGGGAACGAATGATGACACCTCCTAGAGAACCGCTACCTCCAGGTTTCAAAATGATTTGCTTTTTGGTTTGAGTGTCGATGCGAGGATCAGCCAGTTGCGTCAAGGCTACTTTGTTTCTATCAAAAAAGCGTTTGGTTTGATGTGGAATGTGAGACTTCTTTGAGACTGGCTTCTAAGACGTGAGCACGTATTTGTAGATTGTTTTCGCGACTGATACCGTACAAGGCCCGAATCAATTTGATATGAAGATGAGACTGAAGGGACGTCATGGTGACGATGTATCAAAGGTCAAAGTGACCGAGGCTATTATAGATTTTGTTGCTGTTGTTATTGTTATGTCGACGACGAGAACGTGTACATGACAGGTCCTCCGTCTTGGCACCAGTCGTGAAACAAATGGGTACGAAATCGCAAATAATCGGGAGGGGTGGGTTTTAAATTCACAAGTAAATAGGCGTGTGTAGTTTGAGTGGCATCATCGTACGCATGAGTCAGCCAACGTGTTCCTAACTGTTTGGTTAAGACTTGCACTTGCGATGTACCTCGAGGACTTTTAAACAAGACCACGTAATGAGCATTGAGACTAATGGTACGATGGGCTTTACTTTGTTGAAATAAATTATCTGTAATGTAAATGACACTGGCATTACGATGATGCCCTTTATGCGTAAACCACAGTTTAATTTCTTCTTCGTCTTCTCTTAACATGTCGTCAAAAATGACCAAATGAGTTTGACTAGGGTCAGACACGATCCCATCGTCTTCTATAGGAATGCCTTCCACAAACACAATGGAATCACCTTGACATTTTTGCAAGAGACTATATGCCGATTGCAATTCTTTGTAACACCACACGATGCGTTGAGGTGAACGACCGATTAAATGATGTTTATGTTCGATCAAATGTTTGACAAATTCGGTTTTGCCTGAACAGCTCGGTCCAGCAATTAACATGTTAAAAGGATGACGAAGATACAAGGCCTCCCAACTAGCATGATCTAAGTGTTCGTAAATGACTTTGAATGTCGAGCAGGAAGGAGTAGAAATAGCAGAGTTAGCCATAGTAGTGTAGGGTATGACACTATTGACACAAAAACAGACAAGACAAGAGGTTTTATACTTTTTGTCAAGACACGTTTATTTCAATTCATGTTCAAATTCGAACAACACGAAAGACAAAAATACATAAAAGCCAAATGGATAAGTACAGGAATGAAATACACATGGTGACGATCACAGTGGTATATAAACGAGTCTCTGTACAACATCGTTAGGGTAACCAAGGTGTCCTAGTGGTAGTGTATAATGTTCTTCTAGTCTCTAATTGGGGTACAGTTACATAGGTGTCCTCTCAGAAGGGTCTTTGTGGGGTAATGTCCATGACATTCTTTTCTTGAAAAGAGTGATTGTCCTCGGTGACAGATTCTTCTTTTCTTTTGGCACTGTCACTAACACAGGTTTAAAAGTGACTTTTTCACTCGACGATGAATTTTACGAACAGTATGCTTGAGCATAATGGGATACTTCTTTTTGTCCAAGCCTCAAAACCCCAACTTTTCCAGTCACGTACATCTGTCCAATGAGGGTGTAAATCACAAGCTACACACACATCCTCGTACACCGCTTCCGTACGTAAAAGTTGACGAATCTTTTTTCCTGTAGAGATTGAGACGTATCCAGATGAAAGCGTAAGGCTTTTAACAGAACGAGTCTCTCGTGGACATTTAAAGGAGTCATCATACTGTCTTTGTAGGTATTGTTCGTAAAGTGTCCACAAGGAATCGACAGGTAAACGAAATCCCAGAAAGCAAGTCACTAAAACACACACTACACGTCAACCCGAATGGATGGGACACAGTTCTCGTAATAAGTGTTCGTAATCCTCCACCGTATGAATGTTCGCATTGATATCCTTCCACGGAATCTGTTTTATCACAAGTGATAAAGATTGTGGCATGGTAGTTCTATATCAATAATTTATGATATTTCACATTATCCCAAGTGGAAGGTTACAAACCGTACAAAAGTTATA
This sequence comes from Unio delphinus, assembly GCA_029339505.1. Classification (NCBI taxonomy): domain Eukaryota; kingdom Metazoa; phylum Mollusca; class Bivalvia; order Unionida; family Unionidae; genus Unio; species Unio delphinus. The sequence continues at coordinate 2,309,857 of JAQISU010000007.1, read as the reverse complement.
TGACTTTAGCTTTTGACACTTACACATACTTCTTTCTATCGTGTGATTAGTAGATTTGCGTTTTGGCTTCTGCCTGTGTGTGAATTGTATGGTTTGTTTTGATAAGTGTAATGTCCTTGAATAGTGTTTAGGTGTGTTCCCAAAAAAAAAAGAAGGAACGAATCCGAAAAAGTCAGTTTGAATTGAGGTGTCTCGTTGCGTATACCTTTTATCAAGCTGTTAATACATGGCAGATTATATCCGCATACAATATCAAAGTGAAAGGCCTATATCCAAATGTCATTGCGTTCTTAAATTCGGTTTTATTGCTTGACCATCGTTGATCTTTAATTTTTTTTTAAAACGCATTTCTTTTTTAATAGACCATTCCTTATTTTCTATTGTTGTAATGGTATTTATGTTGTTTAGTTTGTTGCTCAAATTATCTATACTATAGTCTATAGCAAAGCGCTTAAGTTTATTCAGTATTTTAATTTCAAGCTCACAAAAGGATACCAAGTTTGTCTTGAAAGAGGACTGAAACTCTAAGTTACGCGGACGCGAAGAAAAAACATATTTTTATTACTACAGTTAGGTGTTGTTGTGTTCATTCTAATCATGCTTGCCGTATATCTTTGTGTTTTACAGGTCATATTGTTTTTGATGTAAATATTCACATCAATAGACAGACAACTTGGGGTTATATCCTTGAGGTTCACTGAACTTGCTTCGTTAATTCGTACAAATCCCAGATTCACAAGTTTGAACAGAAAAGAAAAAAAAAAAAAGAAAAAGAAAGAAAAACCATGCTACTTAATACTGCATCACTCCTGACTATACCGATGTGAGTTTGTTCGTCAAAATGTTTAAGTGAGATACAAATAAATTGTCAGGTTCAAAATGCGAACCAGTACTGTGACCGTTCAGTAGCTGATGTGGTAAAAAGAAATGGTACGAGTACTGTGACCATTCAGTAGTTGATGTGGTAAGAAGAAATGTTACAATACACAACGGAGGGATTTAAGTTCGCATTCCAGTTTATTATTTTGCCATACTACCTTCGCACAAAACATTGCATCACTCATCATAAACAATTTCATTGGCTAGACTAATTTTCCTACCGCGTTCACTTCGAATTGACTTTAGTAGCTCTTCACCTAGTTTCGAGATAGGTCGTGTTTCACCGCTAGGTTATTTATATAAAAAAAGTAGTAAAACTAAAGCAAGAACTATCGTACCCTAGGCGACGCCACGGAAAGTATGTCAATTTTATAGTCAAATAAATCACAGCGTATTTGGATTAACTATTTTGTGCGAACATTTTAGTCGTATTTGTCATCGGTTCACTCGGGTGATATTTTAAATCGTGGACCTTACATATGGAATTGATTTTCTAAGTGGGGTGTGTGTTTCTGTGAATTTTTCTAAGGGAAAATATACCACAAAAACAAGCGTAAGTGTCCAGATTCTTTTTAAAAGTAGGTATAACATAGTCTCTCTCTCTCTCTCTCTCTCTCTCTCTCTCTCTCTCTCTCTCTCTCTCTCTCTCTCTCTCTCTCTCTCCGTCGTAATACGTTTGATTGAAATTCTAATGGTAGATGTTCCCGTTTGAAGATACCTCTCCAAAATTTTAAAGAGTAGGCACCATAATTTTCGTTTGTCATGTAATTTGCTTTTCAAACGCTACACCCTTACAAATAGTCAATCAGTAAATCGTTGGATGAAATAAAATCTTGAGTTGACAAACTTCTACAATTCAGTTATCAGAGCTTTTTCTTTAATTTTGGCACTGCAATGTGTCACGGAAATTGTTTTAAGCATGAGATCTACCGGTTTTTAGAAAGGAAACAAATACAACACTATTTCAAGATTGACGCGAATGATCTTGCACTGTATAACCCTGCTTATGGCTAACTTTGAAATAAAAATACCAGAACCAAAACACACGTTCGGAAGAATTGTAACAATGTAACAATGATTGACGCGAGTGACATTGCACTTTATGACCCCGCCTATGGTTAACTTTGAATTTCAAATCAAAACACACATCATAGACTGTCGATAGAACAAAGCATATTTTGGTGCTGCTTTTTTTTCCTTCGACTTAGATTTGTTACAACTTGGCAACATTGTTTGTAGCGTGTGCTGAGAAACACAGGACATCCCTTAAGTTGGAGATATGTTAAGAAGTCAGTCGACAATAAATATCATACTATCTTTTTATTAAATTGATGAATGAATGAAAACAATGAACATATGTCACATAGATGTATGATGTTCTTAATTATCCTTGTTTTGTTTTCCTTTCCTTCTGTTTTGATAGGAGATTGTGTGGTTTGTTTTCAGGGCCACTCATATACCTCGAAAAGATATTTGCTTTATTTGCCTCCATTTCCCTTGTCGCTATATAATCCCAAATACAAATACAAATAATATTCCCCATGTTCAGTTCCCCTTGTCGCTATATAGGCCCACCATGTTAAATTTCCCTTGTCGTTAGATAGGCCCAAATAGTTCCCATGTTAAATTTCCCTCGTCACTATATAGACCCACTATGCTCAATTCCCCTTGTCGCTAGATAGGCCCACCATGTTAAATTTCCCTTGTCGCTAGATAGGCCCAAATACTTCCCATGTTAAATTCCCGTTGTCTCTATACAGGCCCACCATGTTAAATTTCCCCACTGACGCTATAGTGCCGCACGACCTTTGTCGCTATAGTGCCCCACGACCTTTTTGACTGGGATTTCCATTGTCGTTATAAATCTTGTCGCTATAGTGCCCCATGACCTTTCTGACTGGATTTCTCATTGTCGCTGTAGTGCCCCACATTACTATGTAAGTATGTATGTATGTATGTATGTATGTATGTATGTATGTATGTATGTATGTATGTATGTATGTATGTATGTATGTATGTATGTATGTATGTATGTATTTAGTAATGTGGGGCACTATAGCGACAATGGGAAATCCAGTCAAAAAAGTCTTGGGGCACTATAGCGACAAGATTTATAGCGACAATAGAAATCCCAGTTAAAAAGGTCGTGGGGCACTATAGGGACAAGGGAAAATTTAACATGTATGTATGTATGTATGTATGTATGTATGTATGTATGTATGTATGTATGTATGTATGTATGTATGTATGCATGCATGCATGCATGCATGTATGTATGTATGATTTCATGCAGGGATTTACAAATATACTTGACCACTTTGGTTGCCTAAGTGGTTAGAGCGGTGGCCTTGGGTGCGGGAGGTCGCAGGTTCAAACCCTGGTCAAGTGATACTAGAAACTTAACAAAACTTCCTCGCATGGCGTTCTGCATTAGGAGGTTAGTGCTATGACGTAGATTTTCTTTTTATATGTATTTAAAGGCAAAAACCTTCGATTTGCACAGATTTAAATTTAGAGTTGTTATTTTCGTTGACACGGACTAATACAGTGAACATTGCGAACAATTGGGGGTGGGGTACTATAGTAATATGGCATTACGGTCAAACGGGCTTCAAACTGTGACATCATTGAACAACAGATTAAAATGATTGTGAATTTATTTTTTTTATGTATTCTAGCTGTCATTTTGTTTAAGTCAGCATTCAGCTGTGATATTTTTGTGGAATGGCAGATTTGGAGTCAGTTTAGGTATTTGTCACTAAAAGAAAAGTCATTACTTGACTACTATATTTTTCCTGCTTGCGGTTCGTTTTATGGTATTTGACGCTGGCGTTTAAGTTGATTACATAAATGTATACCAGGAGATCAACAGTTTCGGCACCTTTTAAGTTTTCTGATTGGGAGATGGTAGAAGGTAGCTGAGAGGTGGAAAATAAGAAGAGAAAATTAAAATAGCCCTAAATATGGAAATGTACATATGAAGAACACACATACGTGCAAAGAAACGTCATAAATGAAAGAAAAAGTAATGTTATTTTATGCAACATTCATAAATTAACAGTACAAAGCACAATGATAGAGAAATTTTGCGTACACAAATCTTGCCACAATTATTGTACACACTCATGGACTTAGTTGGATGAACGCTGTTCAAATCCATGTTGCGATTGTCATTGCGATTCGTATTAACTTCCACAATGGTATTACAATGAGAAAGACACACACCATATGCAACTTGTACGTTTTAGTGGCATTATATGCATGTGTAATGTAAGATATCTAAAATTATCACGTGTTGAATATATTAAATATAATAACACGATTGCAGACTGTGTTAAGGATCAAATAATCTAAATAGTACATATTAAAATATTTCCTCATTCTGCAGAAGCAAAATAAAATACAACAGCAACATAAAAAAGCCCTCACCCCCACACAACTAAGAAAAGCATAGCCCCTCCCCCAGCCCCAAAAAAATACACATCAATAAAAAAAAAAAAACGAAGAGTAACTCTAGCAGGCTTTTATGTATGGACAACTCTTTTTCAAGAGAAAGTTCCCAAAGAAATTATTTGCAGACTTGCGTCCCTTTTGGTTTCATGCTAACTCTGCAAATCGAACATCCCAATATAGTATGTGTATCAATTTTTCGAAAATCACAGAATTCACTAGGGAACAAAATGTAAATAAAAGAATATATTAAAGTAATCGTCAAGATTTCAAAAAGGCTTTAGAAACTTTTAACACTTAATTAATTCCCATATAGGTTCAACGTAGCATTAAAATATTAGCAACTTTTTAAAAACATTTTCTTCTAATATATTTTTTCATTAATGATTCGAAAGTACTGCACATATTGTTTGTGTGTGTCTTTTAATATCTGAATGTCATTTCATTAAAAGTACCTCCTATCAATATGTATCGCATTGGTTTTCACTGTGATAGAAGATTTTAATTGTTTGATGCCAAATTATTGAATAACTTGCTGGAAAATTTCCGACATAAAATTTGATCTTTTATCAGAACGGAGAGACTTGGGAAAGACTGAGGAAACCTTTGCCATAGCTTTTACTATGGTTTTAGGTTTGCTATTCTTCGAATGAATAGCCTCTGGAATATTGTCGACGCACACATTATAGTCAAGAAGTATTGGTAACCTGACTTGGTCTTAGATTGTGGACCAATACAACTTACCATTACAAAATGGTTATTCAAATGCAGGGATAGGTTGTAGACAAGTCTTGGGTATCTTTTCATTGTGTTTTCCTATCATTTGACAAGCGTTCTTAGGTATCTTTTCATTGTGTTTTCCTATCATTTGACAAGCGTTCTTAGGTATCTTTTCATAGTGTTTTCCTATCATTTGACAAGCGTTCTTAGGTATCTTTTCATTGTGTTTTCCTGTCATTTGACAAGTGTTCTTAGGTATCTTTTCATTGTGTTTTCCTGTCATTTGACAAGCGTTCTTAGGTATCTTTTCATTGTGTTTTCCTATCATTTGACAAGTGTTCTTAGGTATCTTTTCATTGTGTTTTCCTATCATTTGACAAGTGTTCTTAGGTATCTTTTCATTGTGTTTTCCTATTATTTGACAAGTGTTCTTAGGTATCTTTTCATTGTGTTTTCCTATCATTTGACAAGCGTTCTTAGGTATCTTTTCATTGTGTTTTCCTATCATTTGACAAGCGTTCTTAGGTATCTTTTCATTGTGTTTTCCTATCATTTGACAAGTGTTCTTAGGTATCTTTTCATTGTGTTTTCCGATCATTTGACAAGTGTTCTTAGGTATCTTTTCATTGTGTTTTCCTATCATTTGACAAGCGTTCTTAGGTATCTTTTCATTGTGTTTTCCTATCATTTGACAAGCGTTCTTAGGTATCTTTTCATTGTATTTTCCTATCATTTGACAAGCGTTTCAAGAAGAATAGTATACAGAAATATCACATTTTGTCTTTCAAGCTGGAGCAATTCGACTTTTTTAAAATAAAAAAAAAAGTTCATTGGTAGGAGTTAAAATAAAGTTTTCTACTTTAGATGACATTGTGAAGGCTTGTTGGGATATCGCCATAGCAGCCCACCCATGTTAAATTCCTCTTGTGCTTCATTAATTTTTTAAACATGGAGGTTTAATGTTATATGCACCCCTGTGCCTCATATCCACCCACCCAAGTTCAATTCCCGAAATCCCCGAAAGTGTTTTGAGAATTCCCATTGGTTTAGTATTAGCTAATGTTAATTCCTCTCACGTCTCTTATCAATCCACTATAATATACCCATGCACGTCCACCAACCCAAACATATACAGAATCCAAACCAAACGCAAGCTAGAAAACTTATTATCAAGATGGCGGCATTTACAACGAATGTGGTCCATGGTTTCACCAAGCTTGATTACCATATATTACTAGGACTCAAATATATTTTAATATTGTTTTAAGAACAAACTAGTTTTTATATGTAGAGGACTTGTTAGAGTATGTATGTCTGTAGGCTCAACATTGAAAATTGGTACGTGATGATCATTTTGCAACATTTTTCACATGGCTTATCGAAACTGTTTATCATAAATAAAGTTAAAAAAGTATTAAATCTAGCGTTTTGGTCATTTTATAACGTATTTTGTCCAATAATCACATTTATAGCCTCTAGTCTTACATTATTAAACTTAGTTCCTTCCGTAATCCTTATACTTTTAGACATAGTGATTGATCTCTTGTCAGTCAAGACACAGAAATTTAAATCGATAATTTATTTGTCTATTTCATATCTATGCTAAGTTTTCACACACTCCGCGTAAAACCTTTTTTCCTGGCACGATCTTGATACATATATATATTTGAACGATTTCACTAAATACTTCTTTCATACTTGATTCTTATATTACTCAGCGATGCATTACAAATTAAACGAGAGACCTTTCGTAAAAACGACATTAACAACCCCATCACACTCGCATATCCATATATATATATATATATATATATATATATATATATATATATATATATATATATATATATATATATAGTTATAATTTGTTCATGAAATTTGCAAGCATCTTTTTATGATAGTACTGGTCCGTAATATATGAATATCTTACGAGAGAGAGAGAGAGAGAGAGAGAGAGAGAGAGAGAGAGAGAGAGAGAGAGAGAGAGAGAGAGAGTCCAAATATGCTAACTTTTTCATTTTTTATTAAAATTATTTCAGTCTAATTTTGCATTTTTGTAGCACATGATCCAGCAGGGTTAGATTGTTTGAGAAAAGAAAAGAAAAGATTAAGCTCATTCTACTTTAAATTGAATTTGTTTAAATTTCGCTTGTTATTCTGCCTTTTCTACCTTTGCTGAAAGGGTGACTCACATGCATGCCGTACATTGTTGTCCATCCGGCAGTCACATCAGACAAGTATTCAACATAATTTTCAGCATCATAACCGTCCACTGGTATCTACATTTACACTTTTCCCTAGCTCCAATAATCGGACATAATTCAGCTTTAACAATAATTGTCATCCTAACTATCATCAGCCAGTATTTACCGAACTAAATCCTCATCTCATAAGGAAAAACCAAGCTGAAATCAGCCATTTGGAATTTTTGACGTACCATGTATTGTAAACAACTGTTGTAAAACTTCCTTAATGCAATTTCAAATTACGACATAATGCTTGTTCCAGGGCACAATGTGTCATTCAAACTGAGTTTAACAACCATTTATGGCATGCGATTAGCAATGCATTTGTCGAGTTCCAGGTCCGATTGCATCAACGCTGTATTTCGACAACGTCTGTCAACAGATTAAAGACATACAGAATGTTATACACGCAATCTTTGTGAAAATAAATCATCTTTCTATCGAGTTAATGCAGGTATGGACAAATGTAAGTGCACTGAATAGTGCTAGTTTGGCTAGTAAGCTTGTACCCTATGCTGACGCCGCACGGTGTCGACGAATTCCACTATTTCGATAGGCAATTGACTCGGAACCCACACCCCAACATAAATGCTCAAATATAAAAATTCAGATCGCAAGGGTTAGAAGAAATTTATACTACATTATGCAAAGCAAGATGTGCAATAAAATAATGACCATGGAATTGGCGGGGTTTGGTGGTGGTGGTGGGGGGAATAATATGAACCGCGTCATTTGGTGTTAACTTGTAGATGGCGAGTGTTTTAAAGTTCTTTTCGTTTCAGTTCATAAAAGTGGGTGCATATGACTGGAACAGACGAAGTCTCAACGTAAAGAAAAATAGGAAAACGAAGAATACAATTTTTGACGACTGCTGGAGATTGAAATAATCTGCATACCTTAAGTATCGTTTTGTATTGATTTTCCAATACTTGTGTCTACATGTGTATCGTTACAGCAAAAATATGTATGTATGTATGTATGTATGTATGTATGTATGTATGTATGTATGTATGTATGTATGTATGTATGTATGTATGTATGTACGTAAGCAGCAGAGAGGGTGAATCCGACAACTTTATAGAAGCGTCTATTTGGCAAACGAAGGCTTCCTCCAAAATCGAAAAAAAAAGTTTCCTTTGGAGACGCAAAGTCGTTGTCGCGTCCTCTCTGCTGCTATGGGGGTAAAAATCGTTTTAGGATTTCAACCGAATATTTAATCAAGTCCGATACGATATCTTGATCTCGGGTCGTGCAAATTTATCGTCACAAATCCATGTGGGATTGACTGAGCGTGACTAATGAAATTTCTAAAGAGATTATAATCCATATCTCCACTGCACCAAGTCTGGTGAATATTTCGGAGCGTATGTGTGTCTACTCCATTGAATACAGCAAGAATATTGCAGTTATCTCTGATCACTTTTGGTATCTGAGTGTATCGTTGAGTGATATATATCACATCGGTATCTTTATGCCTACCTCTGGAAAATATCCTAGCAGGATTCTTTTGATTGTCTAACATGACATCATCAGATACGACTAAATTGTTAATACTTCCATCAATATCATCAATACTCGGTGCTTTCTCGATATCAATTATAAACTCAATAATATCCTCATCGATTTCCAATTTTGCTTTCTCGTTAAAATCCTTTAGCACCTCGTAACATCGCTGATCGTCTACACTCCGGGCTACTAAATACAACTTATCCCATTTCATCCATCTCGTTATTAAATAAAGTAGCAGTTTTGTCTTCCCACTTCCAGATGGTCCGATTATAATCATGCGAATAGAATTTGGTAGCGCTGCATGATGCTTAACTGGTTCTAGTGTTTTTGTCGCCGAGATATCAATTGCATTCATGTTATTATAAATAAATTATGGATCTATATTGTGTGAAATGTAAGAAGCGTACTAGCACAAACGACTTGACGACGATTACAACTAAAAATAACAGATTAGCACTTGCTGGTATGTGCGTAGAATGTGGTACCAAAAATATTAGATTTGTTTCCCTTGATAAAATCAAGAATTAAAAAAAAAACAGGAGGTGATATTACAGCCAAGTTAGTAAAATTACCGGGAACACCATGGGCAAAATATCCAGGAGAAAAACACCTTCCAGGATATAGTTATTGTGGACCCGAGACCAGACTCGATATCAGACTTGATGATCAAAACCATCGTCGACCCGGTGAAAACCCAATAAACGCTATTGATAAGGCGTGTCATGCTCATGATGTTCCTTATAAAGGCATTAATCTGCAACATAGACATATCGCAGATGTGAAATTAATTCGTGCGTTGAATTCTATCACTGATAAATCCATCAAAGAAAAATTGGCTTCATGGTTAATATACTCGGCGATGAAAAGTAAATTGATGCTGGGTGCAGAAATTAATAACATCATGGAATCTATAAATTATTCTCCTAGAGGATACTGGAGGGGCAAATCAGCAATTAGTAAATTCGTCTGCGCTGTAAGGGTGAAAAATACTACAGCAGCGGATTGGTTATCCAAACAGGCGATATGGCAAATTTATCTACCACCGCCTAAACAAATTAACTTCTCGCATTTTGATGTCAGCGTCCCTAATGAGGTTCATCAAGCTGATATATTACTTCTGCCGCATGATGGTGTTTACAAGTATGCGCTAAACGCGGTTGATGTTGCGAGTCGATACAAACAAGCAGAACCATTAAAGACAAAATCATCAACTGAGGTGGCTTCTGCGTTTGAAAGGATTTATCGACGAGGTCCTCTGCATTGGCCAAATCTAGTACAAGTTGATCCTGGTAGGGAATTTCAGGGTGCAGTGTTATCAACAATGAAGCATCATAATGTCACCATCAGACGAGGACATTCTGCACTACATCGCGATAAGGCAATTGTTGAACGATTTAATCGGACACTTGCTGAGTGGTTATTTGGATATCAATACGCGAAGGAATTTATTCAGGATAAACGATCCCGTGAATGGGTCAAGAGATTACCAGGCGTAATTACCGCGCTGAATAATGAGATTACTCGTACAATTATTATGGAACCTAACAACGCCATTTAAAAAGTATATACCTGTAAAACTACAAAAGGATTTTTCAAAACAACCAATACTCGGCAATGTCACTGTTAGATATTTATATGAACCATGAGAGACTGAAGGTGGCAAAAAAAGAGTTACTGATCCTATTTAAAGTGGCACTACGCATAAAATATCTAGCATAACACGATCCACGGGTAGACCGCCAGTCTATAGGTTGGATTCAACTGCTCCTCAGCGAGGATTTACTCGTGAACGATTACATGTGATACCCGAGGATACTCAATTACCGCCGCGTGGTCTTAACTAGCACCTCTGCGCCTGTTGCTCTCAAGACATGTCAGCATCACATTATCTCTGGTATGACCGACGCTGCTATTTTTCTGTCTACGGTAAATTGCCGAGGATCTTTATCCTACCAACACCAACGCATTATACAATTGCAACTCACGCAGTGATTATTCTCTTGTTGTTTCAGTGTGATTATAAATTCGTCATCAATATCAAATTTTCTGTTATTTTTTTGGGGTCCTGTTGTTTATAACCAGATAGTTTTTTTTCTTCTGATATCATCGCTGACAATATCACTTATTGTAGTGTCATTATAGTCTAAAATAACTCTTCGAATTTGATTTACTCTTCGTACTATGGACACCGCAAGATCAACTAAATTCGACCAATCGATGCGAGTATCTATGATCCAAACAATTGTATGGGATATAGTCAACCCCTGCGAAGAATGTATCGTTGCTGCGTATCCTAGCTTCTATGGGGATTTATCAGCATGCAATGCATCTTCGACAACACTGAGATCAACCAACACAGTATCATTTAACACGAGAATCTGCTTCCCTGACTCTGCCTGGAATATCAACTTTGGTATTTTGTCTTCGTGTATCCTTGGGTCTATAACACAATGGCACTGTAAGTGTTGCAAATTTTTCTTTGTGTGTGTTAAATAGCTTCATCTGAAGTGTATCTCTGACTATCTTTCTACTTGCCACTATCAAATCGTTTGGTCTCCACGCTTCCCAGAAATCATTTAATGGGGTTTCTGAAATTATTTCACGCGCTATTTCACACTGGATTCTATCCGGTTGTAATCTGATTAGTTTCTTGAACTCGCGTAATTTATTATCAAGTGCTCTATGATCGGTATTAATTTCTTCATAATAGTCTACAAAATTTTTTAGCCAATTATGTGGAGACAAACCGACGAATGGTGGTGGTTGACCATGATCGCTACACATTATCACTTTTGTATTCGCTAGCTGTAACCAATCGAGAAACCTTTGTAATACATCTAACAACACTGTGCATATCTCATCCCAAAGAATGATTTCAGGAATATATTTCTCACCCATTCGATCAGGAGTCCATTCGTCACCTTTCCATCGAAGGAAACTGCGATAAGTGCAAGCATTAATTCCTAATTGTTTCATCTCTTTTGCAAGTCTATGTGTTGGTGTTAGCACAATCATGTTTGATTTTCCTCGAAATAATTCGATCGCATGAATCGACTTCCCTGACCCACCACAGCCGATTAAGTAACTGGTTTTATATCTGCATATTGGATCGGAACACGACGGTGCATTAGATAGTTTTGATATCTGATTATTTGTCAAGTAATTGTTTTCAGTTGTAACATCTGCTAAATTTGGAATAATCACGCAGTATTTCGTTTTTAATTCTCCATGATCCCCAACTCTCGTCTGAATTAGTGAATTCAGCTACTGCTTGTTCATGTTTTACGTCTATATACATGAATCAGTTGCTACTCTAACCGTGGTGTCAGGAAATCTATTTGTCAACGAAAGTAAATGAATAGAAGCATAAGCCAGCATAGACGACCTTAAGTACGTATATTGAGGATTTTCTCCATCTGTGTAAGTAACAATTGTACCTAATTTGGTTCCATCGGATAAGAAAGCGTCTTTACGATCGACGTATATACCCCCAGATGTTACATCTGCGAGTATAAAATCGTATTCAGCATCATCTATAATCAACCGCGAAGAATATCGTTTGTGGTCGTATTTTCCACCCTTTGTGAACTTACCAATTATTCTTCTACCGAAATCTTTTGCGCGTTTATTTCTAACTTCAAAGATTTCTTTGGACCATTTCACGATATATTCTTCGTCGAGATCGGGGAATTGGTTTTTTTTATTTTCGGTGATTATACTATGAACTATCGGGTTGTGGTAACCAGATTTCAGTTTGCTTCCGATATGATATAATTGCTTCACTGACAATCAGCGATATCAACATTTAAGAATGAATCATATACCGTAATAACACTATTGGAATCCAGTGTTTTTCAGAGATGTGTCCACCAAACCAAACATAACAGCACGGATGAAGTCCTTTAGCCAATTCAAATGATTCCACTCGAGCGAATCCGGTGAGATCAAAATCGGGCAGTGCTCCGTTAATCACAACACGGGTCATCTCATGTGTGGGATGTCCAAATCTTTTGAAGTACTCAGAACACTCTCCATACCCAAGAAACCTCCCTGGATATAACACGCAATTATATTAACCGAAATAATACTTTTAGGGTCGTATTTTGTATTCCATAATCCACCATGGCCATAATCAACGCAGCTTGATGCGATATCTAAGAGAAATGTTGCGCGTGTTTTTTCCATAGATTACTCTTTCTCGTGAAATGAGCTGCAACTGACGGAATTGTAAAACATTTTGTTAATAATTGTTCGTTGTAATCCGTTGAAAAACCACTAGCTAGTTTTTTCATCTCATCATGGAGAGCTTCAGTACGACATAATTCGCCACTGGGTCTTACAAATTGATCGAATTTACCCTTTTCGTCTTCAAAACTCTGAAATAACCACACTGACACAGGATCGTTTTTACTTGACTGAGAAATAAAATCAAATAATATTGTATTGTTCTATCCCGCGGAAATATTGTTACCGCAGGTGTCCAAGCGTGTTCATTATGGTCAATAATTTTGATTGGAGCTCCATTTGATTTATATTTCGATTCGTGTAATACCTCTGCTGTTATCGTCATTACGGCTATTGGGAATCTTAATGATGTTTCTAATTTGGCTATATCTTGAATTGTTGCTCCACTCTCCTTCACTGTTAATCCCCATTCATTTATTTTTTTGTGTCTTAGATCCGTCAATTTGTTTCCACGCAATGCATTTGTAAAATACTCTATTATTCGTTCTGCTACACAATTTATTCTTGACGGAGTCAATGGTGACAATTTCATGGGTTTTAATTTTTCAAGAGTCGGTTTATCATTTATCGGATAGATCCCATAAACAACCGCGGTTACAGGATAGGATCTCTCGTAATACGGTTTGTCAATTCCAGTCAGAATTCCTGGTTTGGAATCCTGACTCACAGTGACAGTTCTCTTATTTTACAGGATAGGTTCAAATTTGTCGCGTATAATCCAATTCCCCGTTTCTGAGCGGATAATGATTTTCACTCTAAAAAATTCTTTTTCTTGTCAAGATGTCAGATTATCACTGCTGCTCTTTCGTCGTTCATGGTAGCATCAACTCTACCATTAATTCGAAATGTTGATCAACAGTGAGATGCTCCATCGCGCTTGAATTCATTAAAACCATCACGGGTTCTACTTATCATGCTTCTATCACTTATTAGACCCTTTGGTACATCAGTGGAGACTCTATCGAGATTGAATTCAACATTTTTCCAAGGCGTAATCTCTCGAACTCCCCCATATTATAATTAAAACAAGTATTTAAAAAAGTAATTTATTATATAACGAATCATTGCAAATGGCTTATGATAGGATCAGTAATAATCAGTAATGACTCTGACTGTGTCCCTGACAGCGTCAATGACAAAATCATAAAAACACCTCATGACTACATTGATATATTCTCAAGTAATAATTAAACCAAATAATGAATTAGACAAATAATATTATAGTATATAAATGAACCAAGAATCTCAACAACATCCCATGATTGCCAATTATGAAGCATCTTGTGACGGTATTGTCAGACACCGCATGCTGAAGAAATCAGTTGGTTTTCATAATAATGAGGGATTTTTGATGTTTAGTGCTGGAGAGAAAAATATTACTGTCACAGAATCGTCTATGAGGTATTTAACGGATTGATCAAGGATGGTCTTGTTATTGATCATATCGACGGATGTCCTCATAATAACAGATTGGATAATTTACAAGCTATAACATAAAGTGAAAACACCAAACAAGGAGGGACTGGAAAACACTGGAAAAAGCGAAACCTATAAAATCATTTAATACAGAAAATAACAAAGAAAGAGTATTTCAATCAATCCATGAAGCGGGAAAGTATTTCGATATTTGTATAACCTCAGTACGATGTAGCAGAGAATATAACTATAAATCCGCTTTTTCTAAAAAAAATTCAAAACAGAATTTAATTTGTTTACATCTAAATTATATGTAGTATTCAGGGGAATAACTCGTGTGGGCTTGTGTGTATACGGTTTTGAAACATTTTGTTTTGTTTTTCTTTATTAGGATTTTTAACGTAGCTTGAACAATTTTTCAGTTATATCGCTACGATGTCTGCAGTGAGGTAGTTTATAGTGATGTCTAGCACTGAGACATCATGCCGCAGACATGTAGCATGATGTCTCACCCAGTCACATTATCCTGACACCAGGCCGAACCGACGACCTCCCGCTTCCGGGGCGGACGCTCTAACCACTAGGCCACCGGAGCGGTTTTGAAACAACGATAACTCTTTTATTGTAGTCACGTATCTCAATGGGAGTTTTTGATGACTGAATGTTTTTTTGTGTGTGGTTTAATGCAATGTTTGGGAGAATCACTTGTTGTCATCACTGAGCCTAGTCCGTTAAACCTTTCACGTGATACACATATATCGTATTCAAAATTATAGACTTGTACATTACGAATACTATTGTACTGCATACACGGATGGGATCTCGTCCTGGGGCCCATCGTTCGAATCTCGTGGCAGGCATTATTGTCGACGGTACCGATTTGGAAGGTTTTTCTACATAATTGGGACTTTAAGCCATTCGAAATTCAAACCGTGAAACCACTATACGTCACACACCGTCACACGGTGTGAATGTGTTTTTACATTCAACCTGGGGTGATTTTGTTGGGAGTATGATGGTTTCAGTTTGAATGTAGAACAGCCCCCGTGTGTGTATGTGATGTGTGTCCACCTATAATCCATTGTTATATGTTATATTGTATTGTGCTGTACTATTTGTATATATCATTGTAAGTACCATATCATTTCATTGTAAATACCATTATGTAAATACTTGTAAATACCATGTATATATCTATATATCTATATGTAAATGTGACGTCCATTCACGAAGCATACCTTCTTGGATATCTAACCCGTTATTTAACGAGTTAGATCGCCTCTCGGAAACTATGTTTCGTGGTACCACTGGGTCCCTCCGATGCAAATAACACCTGAGGGGTTCCAAATGGGGATGTGTTGGCTTATGTAACCTCTGATCCCCTCCGATGTGAAATACACCTGAGGGGTTCCAAATGGTGTTTTTCATGTATAACACCTTAGAGCGAATGGAGTTCATCATATATAATCATATCATAACTTGCATAAGATCTCTAGGCGCAATAAGATGTGAATAACACCTATGAGCGAATGGAGTTCATCATATCATACGAAAAAATGGGTCAAAATTGACCCCCAATTTTTTTGTTTATCGTATTAGATATATAATATTTCATATAATGAATTTCGAAAATATGAATGTCAGTATTAATGAGATTTCAAATTTGAAAAATCAAGGAATTCAATTGTCAGATAAATTAGATTGTAATCAGATTCTTTCTGAATTCCGAGATATTGATGATAGCGCTCGGAATAATAGATATGTACTTCCAAGGGACTATGGACTGATCAAACGAATTCAACACGCAGTAAATAATTTCCTTGCATTCTGTAACGACATCAATAAGTTCGTCCCGTTATTCACTGCTGTCGAAAAGGTCAGAAGTGAATTGTGAAAACAATATGAAATCAAACGCATAATTAACTCGAAAATCAAAACAATAAAAGCGATTATCCGACAAAATGAAAATTCCCTCTTGATTGTCTCAACACAGTGAATGAAATTCTCACCATAGATAATTGACACTCTAAACACAACCATACATGTTTGCAAGTATGAGTATATACAGGTACGGAACAGAAATTCTATAGACAGGTATGCCCTTACTCACCTAGAACGAATTTGTATAGACAGGTGATTTAATTACTATGCGGAAGTATGAACAGAGTGTTGGGGGGAGTTTTCACTTACAATTTAAATCGTACAGCCCAGCGGAGTAATAGAAGAAGAAGAAAGTATTCTATATGTTTCAAGTTTTTCTTTTCTTCCTAACAGATTAATTCGTTAGGCACAGAGAGAGAGAGAGAGAGAGAGAGAGAGAGAGAGAGAGAGAGAGAGAGAGAGAGAGAGAGAGAGAGAGAGAGAGAGAGAGAGAGAGGGAGAGAGAGAGATTAAAAATAACGTAGATTTCTAAGTGTTTGTTTAAATTTAATGGAAAAGCCGCTGATATTAATTGATTCTGTTAATTTTGGGCGAATGTATTCAGCTTATCATCATTTATTTGTAGCTTACTACACCGCATCCATGACTTAAAATCAGAACACTTCTCTATGCTTTAGATGGTGAAACCATCTTCATTTGAACAGCGGATTTATACATTTGAGTGTCGCATCCACTTATATACATATCTCCAACTGCTCAAGCTGATGTACGAAATGATAATTCACTTGAGGTTGAAATTTGAATTGGTAAACAAAGTCATTATTCACTGACTAATCGGTCATGTGTTATCGTGTCATATCTTTCTACTTAATACAGGATGTAAAATCAATTGTCAGTAGCCTCTCGTGGGTCGGTGGTTCTTTCTGGCGAGAGGGGGGGGGGGGTCCCGGGTTCTTCCTCTACCAATATATACTGGCCGCCATGTATAGCCTATCGTGTGCTGAAAATGGCGTTTAACCCTACAACAACAACAACAACATTCCCGAAGTAGAATATTATATTAACATCCAACCTTACAGGATAAATTCGTGGGATAAGATAAACAGGACTCGTCAAATTCTGACAATGGCGCTGCTCTTGGGTCTATAGAGAAACATTCAAGCTCGAAATGTCTCTGGCACAAAGTGGTGTGTTGAGTTAGCATAAAGCCATCTCTTTAATTTGATTGTTCATACAGCTCACCTTTTAGATTCCTTTAGAAATGTGAGAAAAAATCATAATCTTCTGTCTGGAACTTCTGTTATTTACACATCTTTTTTTGGGGGGGGGGGTGGAGGGGGGGGGGGGGTGGCGTGCACCAGACAGATCCTCGCTCCCATTTTCAAAAACAAAGTAAAAAAATTTTCATGCGTTGGTATGTTACTCCCGATATGTAGTTTGGTGTTTTTTTTAAATATAATTTTTCTCACCTTTCTAAAATTTCTGTTTATGTGGTTAAATTGTGATGGGGTATTGTATCCTTAATGTTTCTATAGGGTTGATCATTCGAGTAGGTTTTATTCATCTAATCTCAAAATTCTTTCCCTAGTTCATTTTGTCGACCTTGGCTAGAGCTGACCTGTACCCATGTATGATATTAATGTCGGTGCTATATGTATGTGATATATAAGATTAATTCACAATTTTTATTTATATTCATTTATTTGATTTTAATTTTGAAATAAGTACGATGTACTATCTTTGTTTAGGGAAAAAAAGAAACTTTCGTTTTTACGACTTGTATTTTTTCCGTGTCGTTCATCGCATTGTCTATTTGTTTCATAATGAGTTCGACCGTGCTCAAGTGGGGATCCATACATTGTTTAAAATTTAAATTGTACTTCTCCATACTCGAGTCTTTTTTAATTTATTAGTCCTTTTAAAGATTTTCCAAAATTGTTTAAGGTACCCTTTCATATGGGTTCTCTGTGCAATTCGGGAGCTGCCCAGCGGTGGTATAGAAGAAGAATAAAGTACTCAATATGTTCCTTATTTTTGTCTTTCTTCCTAAAAGATTAATTTGCAAGGCATATTTAGAGACACTTAACTTGTATGTTTGATTCACACAATTTAGAGCTGCGTATTTAACCGTCTTGTTTCTACTTGACACTTCGCTGCACAAACTGATTATGACTTGTATACGTTAATCGTCTCAAATGACGTCACATTTTGTGTATTTGGAAGGGAGCTAACAAATTCGCGGCAGGGTCTTTCCGTGTGATCTCGCAAAACAGGACAGTATTCTTTTATAAAATTGAAGTGCAAATACATAAGATGCAAATAAACAAATAGTTGGGATAGATTAAATACACAAACTACTAAATATCCTTCTATTTACAATAAAATTATGCAGGTCCAGGTTTTTGTCCCCTTTAAATAGGTTTAGATTTGTAAACCAACCATACATAGGTTTCAAAACAGACCAACAGAAGATCTCATTAACAGCATTCCTTGCAAATATTTCTGAAGGCTGAATACAAATTCATCTGTGCATATATTTTGGCTGTTCTCTCTGAGATTTACCGAGTGCAGTGTAATTCAAGGGATATAAAGCTTTTTGTCGAATCAATCGCTCTTTTTTACCTCAAGCTAGATAAAATTTCAATAACGTTTGTTGTTCAAACAAAATAATTCTGCATATATTCACGAGTTTTAACGCTTAAGCTTCATATTATTACAGTGAGAAAGGTATATTTCGTTGATTTCGATGTACAGCTTAGATACTCCCCTGTTTCAAACTTTTAATCACTAAATAACAAGTTTCTTTTTGGAAGAAGATAAACTATGTCTTTTTCAATTATTTTCTCTGGAGCGAAGGGAAGTCCTTGAAAATCATACAAGTTGAAGGGAATCTCCAAACCCACTTCACAAGCGCAACTGGTATCAGATCCATCTGATATAACGGACATATTATATTCTACCCATCAAATATTTAATCAGTTCCATATAATAAGTTGTTTTACCGGCATCATAATAATAATAATAATAATAATAATAATAATAATAATAATAATAATAATAATAATGAGGACTTTGTATAGCGCCTAATCTTTAAAATCTCTAAGCTCTTTACACCATCAATAATGATATGACTACACTACAGAACAACAAATGACAAAAACAATGAAATTAGAAAACATAAAAACATGCTGAAAATATATAAGATACAAAACATGATTAGGAGGCTAAGTTTGTCCCTGAAGTCGAAACAGGTGAGTCTTGAGAGCACTCTTAAAAGGGACCACTGTGTCTTTGTGTCTAATTTCAATGAGCAATTCGTTCCACGTCGCCAGGCCCTGGTATGCAAACGAACGTTGTCCATATGACTTTGTTTTCACCTTGGAAACAATGAGTTTACGATTATCAGTAGAAGAGCGTAAGGATCTAGCTGGTGTATACACATGGGTGAGGCTGGATAGGTATGTTGGACTGGAGTCTGTCATTGAAATATAGCACAGAGAATAAATTCTGTGTTTGATTCTGTATCGAATTGATATCCAGTGTAGGGTACAGAGCAGTGGTGAGGTGTGCTCTAATCGAGGTACTCTAAAAATGATCCTTGCAGCTGTGTTTTGAACTTCTTGAAGTTTCTGATGTAAATATTGTGATGAACCAGACAGAATTGAGTTACAATAGTCCAGTCTTGAAAGTACTAATGAACACACAAGTGTTTTTGTGGCATCAACTGAAAGATATTTACGAATGGAACTGACGCGTCTCAATTCAAGATATGCAGCCCTGCAGATGTTCATGACATGTTGGTGCAATGTGAGAGTACTGTCTAGAGTAACACCTAGATTCCGTACTGACTGAGAATTTAATGTTGGAGTTGCTGATATTTATTGTCTGAGGTAAAGGATGTGAATGAGAAAGTATTTGTGTTGTGATCAGAATAGCGTCAGTTTTATCATCATTCATCTGCTGCTTGTTACATGTCATCCATGATTTCGCATCCGAAATACACTTCTCTACTCCATGGATGGTAGCATCAACTTCAGTTGGGTGGCTAGACTTGTATATTTGGGTGTCATCAGCGTAGAATTGGTGCGACACTGGATGATGATGTATGACACTTGAGAGCGGCTGAGTGCACAGAATGAAGAGAACAGGTCCAAGAACAAATCCCTGTGGAACAGCACAACATACGTCAACTGGGCTGGAATGTATTCCATTTGCAGATATAAATTTGTGTCCTGTTGACTAAGTAGGACTTGAACCACTGTATGGCTATATTCTTAATGCCAAATACATGCTGGAGACGGTGAAGTAATATATCATGGTCTGTTGTGTCAAATGCTGCAGATAAATCCAGGAGAGTGAGGACTGTAATCTTTCCACTATCCAAAGCAGAGAGAATGTCACTAAAGATTAGAAACTGGGCGGTAGTTCTTTAAATCGTTATGGTCCAGTGTTGGTTTCTTCAGCAGTGGCTTTACGATGGCAGTTTTGAAAAATGATGGGAATTCCCCTGATGAGAGAAAGATATTAATAACATCAGTGAGTGAAGGCAATATTGGTTCTAAGCACTCAAGCAGCAGTGATGTCGGAATTGGATCAAGTTCACAAGACTTTGGTGCACTTTTCATCACGATTGTCAGTACTAAATCTATAGAAACAGGTTCAAATGCTCCTAAGGGTTGTCGCTGAAATTCTGCATCATACCTGTATGGTGACGAATCAGTTTAAATTGTGCTGTCAAGCGAATCTCTAATGGTTTTAACTTTGTCACTGAAAAAATTTGCAAACTGGTCTGGTACGTCTAGTGGAGAGAAGGTCGTTGGAAGTGGTGTACATTTGTTCCTTGACATTAGTTTCTTAGTTATCTCGAAGAGCTCTTTGCAGCTGGAACTCTCCGTGATCTTAGTACTGTAGTGGGATGATTTGGCTAAATGGACTATGTTTGTGACGTTCTTCTTAGCGGCTTCGTAGAATTGTTTATGAATAGTGAGTCTGGTGGAAATCCAAAGCCTCTCTGCTTTTCAGCGATGTCTTTTAGCAGTGCGAAGCTGGTCCCTAACACGGCTATACCAAGGAGAAGAATTTTTTATTGAAACTCTGCATTTGGTGGCTGGGGCATGTTTTTCGAGCAATGAACGCAGGCAGTTATCAAGTTGTTCCGCTGTTAAATGTAAGAAAGTTGTTAGATTTCTTGGATATCATGCATGAATTTGGTTCTATTTATCATACGGAGGTTTCTCTTAGTAGCAAATAGAGGTGGAGGGTTATGGACTGATATGTCGAGATGGCATACAATGCAGAGGTGATCCGATGCAAGTTCGTGGGATACAAGAGTTGATTGCAGAATATTATCATCAGGTCTATAAAGAAACCAGTATAAAATGTGACCAAGTTTATGGGTAGGTTGGTTAACTGACTGTTTATGATTGAAAACATGAATGGAACCTATGAGTTTTGACGTGTTTGGTTTACCAGGACAGTCATAGTGAAAATTGAAATCTCCAAAAATAATTAGGTTGCCACCTATCGCATTTCCATACTCTAGAAGATTTGGAAACTGCTCCAAAAAGAGAGATTCGGTCAGCTTGTTTTTTTCTACTAGGAGGAGGACGGTAGAGACAGAAAAAATGGACTGACCTTTGTTCCAGTGTGAGCGTTGTTTGGACTAGTTCAAACGATGTGTGGCAGAAGTTGAAGGTTGTGTTGTACTTGAGGCATTTGATCATGGAATTCCTTGTAATTACAGCAATTCCATCTCCGCGAGAGTTGCGGGGTAGCGACTTGATGGAGTAATCACTGGGTGTTAAATCCGCACACTTACATTCATCACCTGCGGAATGTAACCAAGTTTCTGTCAGGAAGGAGACGTCAATATTCTGGTCATTGATAAAATTAACAATTTCTTTGCGCTTTTCCGGTGATCCTACTGATTGAGCGTTGAATAATGCAATACGTAGTGGTATCCCTGGGACAGTTGACACAACGGTTGCCGATTTAAGAGGAATTTGAACCAGGTTATTGAAATTAACGGCAGAATTTTTAAGTTGTTTATCCGTTACGAGCGAAAGGGAGATAACTGGAATCTTTCTTCCTGTTCTACGCCGGCCGGCTTTGAAAGAACGTTTCTTTTTTCGCTTCCGTTTACATTTAAGAAATGATGAATGAATTCCCAGTTCGTTCAGTCTTGAGCACAATGTAGTATCTAGAACCAAGGTGTGGTTATTTAATCGAATTAATGAAGATTCGTCGTAGTGTTTGCGGTCACGTGACGGCGGTTTATTAAAAAACAAATTACGTCTCAACAGCGGGACAAAACAGCTGAGAAAAAATCCCATTGCTTTCGCTTCCAACACAAGGAGATGAACCAACACACATGAACGGAACAGCCAATGCATGATGAAACACAACAATGTAGACGATGATAGAAAACAAGCACAAATATCACAAACAATGTACAAAATCAGAAGATCCCACTTTCCAGCTGTCAAGCGATGGCGGCCATCTTTCCGGAATCATTGGCATGCATTGTCTCATTGCTCACGCACAGGGCGTGTTCGAATCGGAGTATTTAATGAATGAAACTGATGTTACAACTCTGTGGTCTTAATTTATGTAACAGAAAGACTCTGAGAGACTCTACAATTATGAGAACTTTGAGTAATATCCAGCCATACCGAAATATCGCATCAGTTAACTCTGATTAATAAGCACTGGGAATTCAGAGATAGCCTTGTGCAAAACTTATACAAATTTAACTTGACCTTCTCCCACAATATGTGATAAACACATGCTACTCGCACGGCAAAACTCACATTTAATTAAGTTAACTGTCAGATTTGCTTCAGCAAGTAGATCTTTACAGATATTGACGTCAGTGATATACGCATCACAGTTATCTAGACAAGATGGTGTCATGTTCATTAAACGCTGGAACGATGACGTAGACATTTTATATTGATAAACTCCATCTGGAATTGTATATGCCGAAATATCTTTTGCTCTTTCCGCGAGTCCAATTTGTCAATGAAGTCATCGATTCTTGGCATTAGTAATGAATCCATTGTTGTTAGAATGTTCACTTTTCTATAGTTAGTAAACATATAAACTTTTTTATCTGGCTTCGGTGCTCGAATATATTGTGAACTACAGTTTCTTTTACTTGGATCTATACAATTATCTCCGTTAATACAGAACATGTTTTTATGATTTGATGCTTGAGAGTATTCATTCTGTGAGGATGCTTTTTTAACAAGATTTCTTGTCTTTATAGTTATATCATACTTAATTTCATTTTTGACTGATTGGAGTGATCATTAGTTCTTTCTACTTCAAGAGCCTTTAACAATTTATATTTTAGATTCGAGATATAGGCAAGACGAATAATCTTGTAATCCTCAAAGAAGGTTTTTCTTATAAAGATTGCATTGGTCCACGGAAACTATGGCTAAATCTAGTTATAAGGAACTAAAAAGCCAACGATCCATAAATTGATTCTATAACAAGAATTAAAAACTCCAACAGATTAACACCCTCATCCCAAGAATTTCATATACTTGTATTCAAAGTCATATCAGAATACAAAATGTATATTTTTGACTTTCAGAGAGACATACAAGCTTGAATCTGCGATGGTAAGATTTCCCAGTAGAATTTAGTTTCTGACGACTGTTAATTTCAGAGAAGCCGACGGTATATATATATATATATATATATATATATATATATATATATATATATATATATATATATATATAAAATACTCACACCTGCAACTTCAGAAAATACCAATTCCTTATTGGATAATCTGAAAATAACCGAAGACTTGAAAATAACCCTACTTACTGAACCAAGGTGAGAGTGATAACAGTTATATTTAATACTATTGATTTACATGCGATTATCTTTTCGTTTTCTTACATTGTAAATAGTTTTCTAAATCTTGCTTCATTTCATAATGTGGCGCACATGATATTTTAAACAAAAATGTCATCGTTTCATATAGATATAAACTTATTTTCACAATAGTAACTCATTAGTATACATTATATTACGTAATGGAATGTTAGAATTGTCCGGGTAACTAAAGTATTGTTTCTTATTATGATGCATTTCAACTTTGTCCTTTAGTAAAAATCACGCAATGTTAAGTCTACTAAATATAAACAAATAAATACATAAAAGTTAGTTAATTTCGTCAAAAAATATTTATTTAATGCAGATTGCAAGAAAACGCCAATATTTAAAATTCTGGATTAATAAAAACACAGTGACGGTTAAGCTTCATTTTTCGTGGAAAGTGTTAGAACAAAGCGTCATACTGGAAATCATTATTCATGTTTAAGAAGAAAAGACAGGAATATCATTACTCTTGACAGCATTATCATTTCGAAAGAATCTGGGTTTCTAGTTGACTGTGGGGAAAATTACGGCATTATAACATTAATCAAAATAAGAGCATTAGTTGATTGAAATGGTTTAAGATCGCTGTTAGATTGGTTTATTTGGCAATCTGTCTAATGACAGATGGGTCACGGGCCTTTAGGTAATACGTTAAGCGGAGGGCTGTAGCGGTGATGGACTGTCTGATCCAAAGACAAATAATGTTTAAGATTATGATTAAGCGACATCAAGAACGCTAATATCTAAACCTTTGGTCAGATCAGTGAATGTAAATATTAACTGGAATGACTTAAGGAACATACATATTTGCCAACGATGAAGGTCGTAGTCCAAATGTCTTGCGCGAACGTCGTTGAGTGAACAGAGCATTTGTGTTAAGAATGGTTCTCATTACTCATGCATAATGATAAACATTAAATTCTCAATAGACTGTTTGAATCAAACTGAATGTGTGTCGACATTTAGACATTATATACATGTAGGATATAAGTCAGCACCTTGTACGTATTCCAAACAATTTCATGAAGCCTTCTCCGTAGCTTGTACATGCTCCTACAAAATTCAGTGAAATTCTTAGTACCTTGTAATTCATACACATTTCCACGAAGCCTCTCAGTACCTTGTAAGTGTTCCTAAAAAATTCCGAAAAAGTCTTGTCAGCACCTTGTAAATGTTCCTAAACAATTCAATGAAGCCTTCTCAGTAGCATATAAATGTTCATAAAGAATTTCTTGAAGCCTTTCAGTAGCTTATAAATGTTCATACATAATTCCGTGAAGCTTTCAGTACTTTTAAAATTTTCCTTTACAATTCTATGAAGCCTTCTCAGTACCTTATAATTGTTCCTAAAGAATTCCACGAAGCCTCTCAGTAGCTTGACAGTGTTCCAAAACAATTCCATGAAGCCCATCAGCATCTGGTGAAAGTTTCTTAATACGAAGCGTCAAGCGAGGCAGCTGCTAGTACCATTAAAAATCGTTGGTATGACTCAGAGGTCTGTATAGCTGCAGAATGTTTCAAAGTTTGTTTTACCCGTACGCATGTATGTAAAATCTGAAAATCAATGTGTTTTATTTTACCCCGTAATGCATGGATATAAAATGTGACTGTTTAAGACAGATTTTTATATCCATTTAAGTGGGAAGATCATTGTTAGACAGACTTGATATACATTGTAGTGGAAAATGATTGAGAAACAGACTTTGATATACATTAAAGTGGGAAGATCGTTGATAGGCACGACTTTGATATACATTGAAGTCGGAAGATGAGAGACACGACTTTGATATCCGTTGAAGTGGGAAGATCATTGAGATACAGACATTGATATCGGTTGAAGTGGGAAGGTGATTGAGAGACAGACTTTGATATCCGTTGAATTGGGAAGATCATTGAGAGACACGACTTTGATATACATTGAAGTGGGAAGATCATTGTGAGATACGACTTTGATATCCGTTGAAGCTGAAGATCATTGAGAAACAGACTTTGGTCTACGTTTATCAAGTTGGTTGATCCATAAGAGACATACTTCGATAACCATTCCTTAATTAATAAGATCCGTGAGCAATGGACTTCGATATACATTCAAGAAGTGGGCAAATACTCAAGAATCGAACTTTGAAATACATTCATGAACTGGAAATGTACTTGCTTTCATATACAATCATAACGCAGAAAGGTCCCTGAGATCGACATTGATATACATTCTTGAACTAGGTAAATACTCAAGAATCGGACTTTGACATGCATTCATGAACTGGGTAAACACTCAAGAATCGGGCTTGATGTACATTCATGAACTGGGTAAATACTCAAGAATCGGACTTTGACATACATTCATGAACTGGGTAAATACTCAAGAATCGGACTTTGATATACATTCATGAACTGGAGCATTGACTCTAAAGATGTCAGTACTGAACAATTACTGAATAATTGTTTGACTCATTCATCAAGTCGAATATCAAGTCGGGTTCCATGACCACACTAATTATTTCTAGGAAAATGTTTTGCTCCTGAGTATTTATGTCATGGAATTCCTGGTAATTTCAATAACGAAGATGCAATATCACCACCTATTTGTTTAAAAGAGTGACAGATTTGTATTTTTTGTACCATATTTTACACACTTGACTCTTAAGTGCATTTTCCATGATTGTTGTTCACACACTCGTATAGGTATGTGCTTTGCATCGAACACCATATAAATTCATATTAAATTCATATAAATTCACATTAAATTCATATAAATTCATATTAAATTCATATAAATTCATATTAAATTCATATAAATTCATATTAAATTCATATAAATTCATATTAAGTTCATATAAATTCATATTATTTATTATATTTGTACAATATGGATGCCATTGATTTCTCAGTGACACGAAAACAAGAACCAGTAAAACATCATTCATTTCTACGAAATTCTATCTGAATAGTATTAATAAGTCCTTTTAAGTCTGGTAAGAATCAATTATTACTTAATGAAATAATGAGACAGCTGAAAAGGGATTAGTTGTATTTAGTTGCATCATCCGTAGATGATCAACGATGCTACGATGTGCATACAGATTTAAAAGGAAACGCAAAAAATGACGCTCCAGAAAAAGTTATGTTCACCCTACCAACTACCCTCCTTTAAATGACATTTCGATTGATCTTCCCATGCTTGGGTTATCCACATGAAAATTATCAAGCGAGAAACGATCTCAACTATTCACTCTAAACCACCCTCTACTTCTGATTTTGACTGCTACCCTTGGTACAACGTTCCATTACAGTTTAGTCAGTCGGATGAAATGTGGCTCCATTCATTTCATGTGAAACTCTTCCTGGTTTGGAGTTGCTATTTTGTATGATGGTTGCTTTCAAATCTTTTTGGCCGCCTATCGTGTTTATTGTCCTTCTACGTTTTGTGTACCTCTTCTCTTTTCTGCAAAATTCCGTATCTTTTTTCTTTTACCACCAGTCTATTTCCATTTCTTTTTTATTGTATGCTTTTCTATTCTCTACTTCAAATTTTAAATTATATCTTTGTCTATTCTGCGTGTTTATTAGTTTCATCGTTTCGGTCTCAAATTCACTTCTTTCTTTTTCTGTCGCTCTTGTGTGACTTTTACCATGACAGCTGTCGCTCTGTCTTTAACTTTTCCATTTGTAGCTTCCTTTTCATTACCGTTTGTTCCATCGCACAGGTGGGCTACTCCGAAACGAATTTTCTAAGGGAAACAACCTAGACACACACTAACATTTTGATCTGGTACACAACTTAGATTAGACAAACTCTTTCTTCAAATCGTAAGTTGTCAGGAGGTTTCAGTGTATAATTGCAGGATTTATCCATGCATATGACGGAATGGCAACACGTCCATTTAGTAAAACATATTATTATCATATTCACTAAATAACGATATGTTATAATAGTAATTCATTTAACATAACATATATATAAATGCTCTGTAAACACAACGGATTTGATATATATATTCAATGCTAATCACAATAAACTATGAATTTCGCTATTCACCCTAAGGTGATAGAGCGTCGGGTGCTGGAGGTCGCGGGTTCGAACCCCGACAGAGTTATACCAAAGACTTATGAAAATGGCAATAACAGCTTCTTCGCTTGACGTTCAGCATTAAGAGGTTAGTGTTATGACAGGTAGTCCTGGTATCAGGACACTGTGACTGGGTGGGACATCATGCTACATCAGTGGCGTCACTAGGGGGTGCTGACCTCACCGGGTGACACCATCAGAAGCGGTTTCAACAAAATGACTCTATACAATGCTAGAATTTTGTGCAGGAAGGGGGTCCATGGGGGTGACACCATGAGTTACCGCTTATGACTGTCTATAAAAATTTTGAATTGTTTTGTACGAAGGGGGTCGCTAAAATATTTTTTTCATGGCTGTCTAGACTTTAGTGTGATTTCAATACCGTTCCAATAGTATTCTAATATATTAAGGAATCTAACCCTTAAGTGTCGTTGTGCCCGCGTACCCACCGTTTGGTATCTTTTGGGTAAGACTGACGGAAGTGGTTATACTTGGTTTTTCATCAATTTTAATTCATATTTTATATTAAATATTTTACTTCCGTGACTTTAAATATCATTATCCAAACTGCTATTAATTTCCTTTAAAAATAAATGTTTGTTTACAGTAATATCTTAGGTGTCCATTTCAGACAGAGAGGAGATAGGAAAAATTTATTTCAAATATTGTTGGTTGGGAGTTCCGCTTCACATCGCGGACCTTTAACCTGTTCCAGAAAGGTGTTAACTACAATTATCTACTAGCAGTTTGAAATCATGTATCCCTTATGAAATACAATATAGACCATACATTTAATCTTTGAATAACTACCATATCATCGTGTATAAAATACAATGAACACAATTAGTTTCTGTAATTACATTTCAAAAGACAGTAACGCCTACCAGAAGCAGCCAAGAGCGTTATTCAGAATTTTGATGCAAAAACATACACCTAACCTACTTCATGTCTTAACGAGAGCTACAGAAACAATAATTTTAAAAAAATATATGTTACTGGGGCATTTTTCATTATATGTATAATACAATATTGGTGATGCTTTCTTGTACCATTTATGCGAGCGGCAACTAGCAACAGTAATATTCCCACAAGAACTCTTTTCTTGTTCCAGTGAAAAGCATACTTTTCATACATCACTTAGTCTCTAACATAGGCATCAAACACTATTGACTGAGAAATGGTTTTGCCTAATCATGTCGGGGAAGACTGAGCCTGTGACTTCCATTACCTTTCGTAAGTACTCGGGCACATGTTTGAACACAACACCGTGTAAGATTGTCATTTTTACACATGGTCAATTAAGATGCACGTAGATTGTATAAAATTTGTTTTACTTTTAGAAGAAGAATATAAAACAAAAGGCAAAAATGTACTTAACTTGCAATTCAGCGGCTACTGAAAAAGAATATTTCAACGGGTAAAACCAAGTTTTAGAAAAAAAGTAATCCAACGGGTAAAACCAGGTTAAAAAACATATTCCAACTGGTAAAACCAGGTTAAAAAACATGCCTTATTGCTAAAGACTATGCTTTTCTACGGTTACACAAAA